>VZTM01016467.1:427352-481357 GCA_013400555.1 Jacana jacana | reverse complement strand
CGCGGCAGCCCCGGCCGCCCTTAACCCTTCTCCCGCCCCGCAACGCGGCCGCGGTGCCTGCGCGCAGCGGGAGCGACCCGTTTGTAGCGCAGTATCTCCCCCGCCCCCGGTACAAGGCTCGCTGCCATCCCGCGGGGTTTGCTACAGCGGCTCAGCCCCGAAATTTCCCCTACCCTACTCCTTTTTCGCTTTCCTTCTGGCCAAGGTATGGCTCTTTCCGGCGGGCGCAGGACCCCTCCGCACCCGCGGGGCTCCGCGGAGCGGCCTCTTCGCTGCGGTGGAGCCCGATTTCTTTCCTCCCTGCTTTTCTCCCATCCTGACGGGTCCCTGTCCCACTACCGAGACCCGAGAGTCCCAAATCACAGCTCGGGGCACTATAGATATTTTATTTTTTAAAATTTTTTGTTTTCCTCCGGTAAATAATGTCAGATTTACCGTAATTATTCTCACTCCTCAAAAGCTGCCGCCCTCCTGCTCTCAGCCCTTCGCACGACTGGTCCACCCTCCCCTCTCATCCCCTTCCTGACCCCACCCCGGTCCAAAGAACATGAGTATCTTGAGCAGGGAGAGGAGACCAGCCGGAGAGGGAAGCACACACAGGTACCATCCCCGCTGCTTGGCCAGCCCACCTTGGCCACTTCTGCCCAGTGGCTGCCTTGCGCTGGCACCTTCCTCAGGATCCCTCCTGAGGGTGTCTGCTGGCTACCGCAATGCAAATTACGAGCCACGAACTGATTGGAAAGTCCCGAGTTCAGGCTTAATAAATGGAGTGATCTACAGGCGCTAAGAAAATGAAAAAAAAGCCCAATGTATTGGAAAGTGAAGGTGGGACCTACCTTTCCCCCTCTCCTGGAATCTCGTACCGGGAAGTGCTCTTAAATGGCTGTGCAAAAAATGCCTTTCAGTGCAAAGAGGGTATTCAGTCTTAACTGTGCCTCCCCTGGGCTTTGAGGGATTAAGTGAAACCCTTATTATGTTTAATTATCTCTAGAGTTGCTCTCCGTGCTTGCTGCCTTGCTTTATGGTTTAATAAACTGCACATCGATATAAACTGAATGACAATTAACATTAGTGCAGGTTGGATTTGCGTTTATTGCTGCTTACAGGTTCACACTCGACGTGCCTTCGCTCGGGTGTTTCATCGTCATCTATCAGCACCTCTTTATTAGCCCAGTTCCTGGCTCCAAAAGGCTTTTGGGGAGCTCCTCGAGCAGCTCTGGAGGGTGGCCATTCTGGTGTGGTGGCACATAGGCACCCCAAGCTCACCCCCATGTGGGGCTTGGCTATGTGGGTCCAGAGGGGTCAGGCAGCACCACATGCAAAGCATCACATTGGGGCTTCTCCAGTGGTTGGAGATAGCTGAGCACCTTCAGTTGGCCTAATCCTGAGCAGCCCACAGTGCCTAAGGAATGTTCTGCTCCTGTGTGATGGAGGATGGCCCAAAACATAGTCCACCGCTTGTGGAGAGAGCAGGAGGAGCCAGTGCTGCCTGTCCTGAGTCCTGGTGAAGGTTTACAGTTGGACCCACCTGCGAAACGGAGCCTGGAGAAGGCGGGAGTGTTGCACTTGAGCTGTGTATGAATGAATCCCTTCCTGTTGTGAAATGTTGTATAAATGTTATGTGTTATTTGTGTAATCTCATTCTGATTTATACAATAGCGGAGACTGCCCAGTAATCCAAAATAAATATATTTCAACTCTAGCTCCAAGTGTTTTCAATTTGGGAGTGCCTGTGTCTCCAAGGTCACCTCATAAATCCTGGCACTGTGGCACGGGGCTGCCAATCTGTGTGGGGTGTAATAACTCTGGAGGGAAATCAACGCTGAAAATGCTGCCGAATTTTTCAAAAGGAACATGCGTAGAATACATCATCGTAACCCATCTGAGCATGCAGCATCCTCCCAAGGGCCGGCGAGAAACAACATCCACCCTCAACGGGGCAGCAACCACAAGCAAACAAGGTCTGGAAGGTAACCCCATGGAAGTGGTGTGCGCACACCTATGGCTTCCCCGAAAAGCCTTTTGGTTGTGCCACCTTCTCCACCTACTTTATAACTCACCGCCCAATGAACCAGACCACCTGCTTTTTATTTTTTTCTAAACAAACCCACGAATAAGGTGAAAGGTAGAAAAGTCAGAAATCGAAGACTCCCGTTTAAAAAAAGAATCAGACGTCTTGTCTTTAGCAAACAGTCTAAAATACTTCATAAACCTGGCAAGGGAAACTGCCTTGCAGGTTTTTAAGATCACTTGGAACGGTGAAGCTGACACTTTGAATAAAGCCTTACAGCGCGACCTTCAGAAGCACAACCACGCCCGTGATTGACAATTGGGATCTTCCTCCCAGAGCATCACTACCCTATTTAGCAGGGTGGTATTCATTACGTAAAAACAAACTCCGTAATTACCGTGAAGGTTGGTGCACAGGCCTGCAAACAAAGCCAAGCAGAAGACAAACCTGCCACCATCCCCAATGCATTTGCAGTGTCTTGCCCTGGAGGAGGTGTGGGGGGGTGGCCTGAAGGCCAGCCCTGCAGGCTTCCACAACAATTTATAGGGAAAAACCAGAGGTAGGGCCAGGCTGTGATTTATGGATGCTGAACTCGCAGCCTGAACTTGGCAGAGGCTTCTTTGTTTAGGCTGCAGTTTGTGTAAATCTTAGAAAGGGTTTGGGCATTGTTTTACTAATACAATAGGACTTCGTTAAGCAACTCTGCTTTAAATGACTGCTGCGAAGAAACATCTCCCAAGGTTTACACTGTAGTTTTGTCTGACCTTTAATTAAAATACCAAGACCATCTTTACAAGGCAATGGCTATTCCCAAGGTCCTTTGAGGGGCTGTGTAAGTCTAGTGCTGGAGCAATACAACTTACAAAGAGTTCTGTTGGGATTTGCCCTTCTTTTTAACCACCACCAGCCTTATATCCTTATATCCATTTTAGGGCAATGCATCAAATGTGTCTTTTTTTTTTTTTAAAGGAGATAAAACGAGAAGAGAATAATCAACAACTGCTCGAGGACTATTTGTGATGGGATCTCGAGATTGTCCCAAGCCCTCAGATAAGTGACAACTCAGATGGTGATATGCAGGAGAATAAATCTTTTAGTCAGTTGAAGTGATTTTAGGGCTGTGGAAGGGTGTTGGGTGGATGGCCTCGGAGGCTGATGTCTTATTAGGGAGCAAGGAAGTACCTGAAGCAAGACCTCAGTGTTTTGCCAGCAAAACCCAGTGCGTGTTTCAGGAACCATTGGAGCTGCAAGGCTGTGCTTGCTCCAGGCTGAGTCAATCTTTGGCCACTCTGGTGATGTCCCTGCCAAAGATGGCAGCGGGTGCCAATTTCAGTGAACTATTGTGAAAATCTGCATTTTCTTCGCCAATTAAATGGTCAGGAACCAAAGATCTAAACCTACAAACTCCGTGTCATCAAGTAGTCTTCAGACGTTACCTTCAATGTCTTCCCTGTCCCTGCACCTTTGAAGGTGCAGATTTCTAAACTGGTAATGATTTCTTTAGTTCAATTCCAAATTTTTAAGGTCCACAATTTCTCTGAAAGACAACAGCCGTTCTGCCCAAATCTGGGAGCACAGAAAAGGACCAAAAAATCATAGCTGGGAAAGAAAGTCTTTTGCAGTTTAAAAAAGCCAGCTTAAATAGCAGCTGAGTTTGGAGGCTGTGTGGTGTTTGTTGGACTTTCCGTACCCAAATTCTCCCTGAACCTTTATAAAAATCCCTTCAGGCTCACATTTTCTAATCACATTTGATAATAAAGCACGTTTTTATGACCTAATCATGAATTTCAGGATTTTTGAATGAAAACGATGCAATTCTCAAATGATAAAACTGTAATTTATAACTCTAAAATAAGGCCTGAGCTTACAAAGCAGTTTAACATTAAAAAAAAAACAAAACAGAATAAGAAAACCCTGAAGCTTCTCAGACTAATAATAATAGTTATAAATTATTTTAGTCATGATAAAGACTCCAAGGTGACACCCAATGCTACGTTTTAGTAGTGAAACGTTAATATAAACTTCATTATCTGCAGTGATATTTTTTAGACTGGATTTAAAGTCCAACAGTCTACTAATTTTGGAAATGAAAAGAAAAACTGACCATGTTTCTAAATCATTGCAAAAGGGAAATTTTAATGACACAACCTTGATAAGACACGCGTTAAAAAATGTTAAAAATAAATACCTTTAAAACCACACGAAATTCAGAGTGTGTTGCCACGATAAGGTGCTGACATTTATAAATGCCATGTGATTAGCATGTGAAGGAGAGGTACACATTCATTGTGTGCTAAGACCTATTAATCATCCATCACCTGATAAACATACGGCATAATGCCCTCGCTGTTCCCTTGCAGCGTCCCAACGAGGAGGGCTCTTGGCGCTGATGGCTCCAATACTTCCTCAGATGGGTTAGTTAGGACTTCTGTAAACAATAACTTTGGGCAGCGGCTCCACGCAGTCGGGGTCTCCTTAAAGAATACAATGCTCATGGGCTGTTGTGGGTCAATATTGAAGACGGGATGAAAGAAGGAGCATCAGCTAATTGCCTCATCACCCACGGTGCTGTGCTGCTTCTTCCAAAGGCAGCTGAGATTTAAGAGGCGCTCTTTCCCCTTTTCTGTTGTAAATGTTCTGCTGAAAACTCGGTTATTTGGCTTTCAGCGAGTGAATTTGCACTTTAATCTTCATGAATGAAGCCCTCCAGCCACTGATTCCAACTGCCTGGTCCTCCAACTGTGTGATCTGGGAAAGAGAAGCAGCTTTTCTTCCCATGGAATCCTGTGGAGTCAGGCTCTCCAAACCGGATAAAATTCCAAGTATCCAGTGAAAAGTCAACTCAGGGCACTTGGGAGCTAATGTCATAGGACAAGGATTATCAAGTCAAATGTGGTCTGTCTTCTCTAACATCTTGCCTCAAATCATGGTTGGCATGAGTTGTTCCAGGGCAAGGAGTGAGAAATGCCTCATTCCTCCAGGTCACAGAGCAGCTGGACATCCTGAAGCCTGGTGTTCAGTGCTTCTGTGTCATCGAACATCCCGCTCGTGAATCCGATTGCCATCCATCAGCATCGTAATTCATCTGAGGAGTGTAACAACTCCTGTGAATAACTGCCAAGAGGAAACTTTTTTTTTTTTAATACAAGTTGCATTAATGCTACCAGAAACTATAATAATTTCTATTCTACTGGCACAACAGCTCCCTCAAACCCACACGGAGCTGCCTCCTTTCACCAGCAGAGCCTCCGATGCTTTCAGAGCAGCGCCATGGGCCTGATTGTGGTCCTCACACAAGCCACCCATGGAGTTTTCAGTCATTTAGAGAGACAGGGTTGAAGTTGTGGGTAGCTGACTAAAAACCCCTTCAAAATACAAACTGCTCTTCCCAGTAATGAGAATGGGAAAGCCTTGAAGACTTTCCCGAGAATGGGAGCCACGGAGACAATTCTGAGCAAGACATAGTCTATTGTTAATGTACAGATAAGGAAGGACAAAAATAGAACTGTATTAATTTCAGCACAGAAATACTGGGGAAAATATATTTGTGCCAAGGAAAAAGAAAGTAATACAAATTTTTATTTGAAAGATTTCTATAGAGGCCATTAAAAACGGCAGAGAGGGGGGAAAACCAGCTCTCTGCAGCTTATGAATAACAGATAAACTTTATTCCAGTAATGATAGGGTAGTTTTATTTGAAGAGTAGTATCCTGCCAATAATAAAGACACATACTTTTAGAGTTGTTAGAAGAATAAAAACAAAGCTAATTTATTTTTTTTTTTAATTGAAGCAATTACTTTCTTTTCTCAAGGACAGTCGTGTACCTTCAGCAGACGAGTTATTAACTGTCACTTTTTGATTTTACCTTTGTGCAGTGGTTGCCAACACACCGATCCTGCATCCCTAATTTCCTGAAAGGGATCCCATTGTTGTGGAAGTCCTGTTTGCAGCGTGTGAACACGCACATTCCCGTTTAAGTCATTACCTGAAAATAATATCCTGAACTGGATACATCCTGGGGGGGAATACAAAACCAAACAGCTCTGCCCCAGATGTATTTCTGATATTTAGGTAAGCCCAGGAGATAGCTTACATAGAAGATGAAGTGAAAAAAAAAAAATCAAATCAATTGTAGAGGGCCCAATATGTTGTACCACCAAGACTAGGAAACACTCAATGCGTGCTAAGTGATGTGTTGCTTAATTTTACTAATCAACACATGTCCCAAACATGCAGATGCCACTGCAAATACTTGGGAGAAATTATAATTGCTTTTGGGACTGCATTAAAAGGAATAGTATTGGTGCTGCTGTATAAACCCCAGTCAGGACACAGTATTAGCGTCTGCTCTTCAAGTTGCCTGTCGGTGTGTAGAAATGTTGAAATTTATTTCATGTAGTTGCAAAAGTTATGCTGTAATCACAGATCTCAACAAAACCAACTCCTCTGCTGCCCCACAAGAGCTTCACTATCTAAGTAGAAGTAACACATAAAAGTTGGCTTAAAAAAACCAAAAAGAGAGATCCAAGGACTTGAAGTGCTTTGTCCTGTACAGAGGTTTCTCAGCGGCTGAATCTTTCTGCTACCAATTCAAGGTTTCAGGAACAAGACTCTGCTTGGAGTCCCAGCTGCTGCTGCCACCTCTTGTGGTCTCCTCTCTGATCAACTGATCTGCTGCCTCAGTTGGTTGCACTTGGGGATGCCATTTTGTCCCCAGAAGATGCTGATCACAGAAAAATCCAGACATTTTAAATGCCCTGCTTAGATCTTCCCTTCAAGACTCGGAGCAGCGCAGAGAGATGACCAAACCTATGCACAGCCTCACTTATGCCCTGGGAGCTTGGGGTCATCATGCTCGTGTGGGCTTTGGGGGCTTTGGCCACAAAGCTGCCAGTGCCATCATTTCTGTCCTGGGCAGTGCAAGCGTTTCCAGGAATTCTCATCTCTGGAGGTGATGCAAATTTTTGGTGTGGTTGATTTCACTCGAGCTGAGTATTTTGAAGGTAATGTTTTGCTACTGAAACGAGGGCTTCCAGGTTGCCTGGTGTCTTCAGGAGAAAGAAGCCCACAGGAGCAAAACCTCAGCAGCACGCTCAGGGAGTGCATTAGCGTTAAACGATAAATGTAAATGGTCCTGAATTCAGATTTTGTGCATTCTGGAAGCTTTATGGACCTTCCTGTAGTGACAGAACAGCGGATCATTCGTTACAAGGAAATAGAAGAAAAGGATGGTTGAAATCTTTCAAAAGCTAAGTGGTTTGGTTTTTTTTTTCTAAAGAATGGATTTTGTTCTGTCAAAGGAAGGGCGAGAGAACCATTTGGAACCCTAAGGAAAATGCGTGCTCCTTCCTTTGCAACCCTGGGATGTTCCACTAAGGCTTACATTATTAAGAGTCTTCCAATGGATTTATGAACAGAAGATTACATTCTTAATGCTGCTTCTCAGAAATGGAGTGAATAATTCAAGGCGCACCAATATACTACGGAAAACAGAAAAGTATCTTACAGCTCGGTACC
Source organism: Jacana jacana (assembly GCA_013400555.1). Lineage (NCBI taxonomy): Eukaryota > Metazoa > Chordata > Aves > Charadriiformes > Jacanidae > Jacana > Jacana jacana. Next base: position 473,828 of record VZTM01016467.1, on the reverse strand, counting down.
TTACAAAGAAAGTGAGCGTCAAGCTCACTCAAGCTATATAAATGTGATATATGTAGCATGAAGACCACTGTATCTGAGGCAGCTGTATGAAGCCAGGTGCTATAAAGCACTGAGTGGGAGCTACAGCGTATGTAAACAATCGCTAGCAATAATGCACATGTATAAGGTAAGATTGATAGCACTACCCATGGAAAACATAGCGGTTGGACCATTAATAAGATCCTTTTGTGCTTCATATTGACAGATTTAGAGCATCTGCTCATCAGAAGTCAAAGAAATTAGAGCGATAGCCCAGGGCAATGAGTCAGCTACCAGAGGAAGTTCATCTTCGTGTCAAGAGGAGAAAGGAGCAGCAGTCAGAAGCTGCCTCTTTAAATACCTGCACTGTACTCTTTTAACAATGTTTTTTTCTTCCTTTAAGAACGCTTGTGGCAAATAAGAATAGGCTTTCATCAGATCTGCCAGGGTAGAAAGCAGCCATGCTACGTACCTGAGATATTAGAGCAGGGAATGGCATTATTCTGCTAGATTTGACAACTGAGAGCTGGTGCCATGGGGGTGGTATGAGGAAAGTCAAAATGGGAATGGTTTGATTGACGATTATTGTACGCAGCCCAAGTTTTTCTGAAGTAAACAGTAAATCAGTCATCCCTACACATGAATTCCTGCTGAGATGAGAGAAGAGGCCTATATCCAAAGACCAGTAGATGCTGATAACATTTGCGGACCTCAGCTAAGACATTTAAAGAGAGGAACGAGTATGATCCTCAAGCTACTGTATTGAGTTATTCAAGGAGATACCTCTTGCTTTCTCCTTCCCTATCAAAAGTTGGAAACACTGGTCTTTTCTGCCTCACAGGTTGACAACAGACTTCTGTCTCCATGAGGAGAAAGCCTGACCAGATGAGCTGGGTGCCGTGCCAAAGGGTTGATGTTAATAGTGCCTTTACTGGAGGTAGGAGACAGTTGCCCAGGAACTGGCTCCAAGAGAAGCTGATGCAAGGATGCAATGAGCCAGCAAAGGGATCTCTGGGGAAACACTTCGTCAAAGGCTGTCTGTTTAATTGTAAAATGGGGACTGGAGCTGATTTGCACATCTGTCCCCTGTGGACACTTCTTCTTCCCCAAGGAATCAGCATCCCTGAGTGCTAACCCAATGGCTTTGCCATCAGAGTCTTTATCTGCCAAAACTGCCCTCAAAATACTTACGTGCCTGCTCAGCTGATCGTTTGGAAACGCGGGACAGCATGAGCTTTCTGCGAAGCGTTTCCCACAAGAGCTGAAGTTGCTGGGGATGTGCCAGGGCTTGGGCTGCACTTTGCTGGGCCAGCTCAGCCCAGCAAGGAAAAGGGACATTATCAAGGTACTGCCCAAAAATTTTCTGATTCAGAGGATAGGTGCTTGTGGGACTCGGTGCCTAAACAATCCCACTAGAAAGATCCCTTGCTAGGTTTTACACCAGCTAGAGCCTGCATGAGCGAAGCAGAGCACCAATGAACTAAAAACAGTTTTTCCACCTTCAGTATAACCTCTGCAGGAAGACAAAAGGTGGCATAGAAGAGCTGATCCAAGCCATTCTTATCAGAAGGGAGCTTTCCCCTTCTCAACCATGCACGTCTTGACATCCGACTCAGTATGACAGTTAAAATTGATCCCTGTGTGATGTCCCGAAGGCAAGAAGGGTGAAGAGTATGCGTCCTTTACTGCTTTTAGGCTACCTGCTCTCTTGTCTTTGTTTTAAATTACAGATGATAAATAAAGAGAAAGAGGAAAAGCAGCCTGTAAGAACAAAGGATCATAGTCTTTTCTGTCCTGTGGAGTGATCCAGCTGATTTAACCATGTAGAAGCGTTTGATCCCTGCTGCAACTTACTTTGCTATGTGCTCTGTTTAGCCATAGGTGGTTTGTCTCTCCACTGTCTTGGTTTCTGGATTATTTTTAGATCTGAAAAACGTTCAGCAATTAGCTCCTTTTCTTACTGTGGTTATTCTTTGCCAGGTGTTAGCAGGTTGCCTTCCTTTCCTGATGGAAAGGGTAACTGTAGCTGCAGAACGGCTTGGCTTGTGCCATGCAGTAAACAGTGTGAGGAGAAAGGATTCGATTACGGGCCCCTTTGCCAACGCCAGCCTCCTGCATGTTTGGGTAATCCAAACACACTCAATTTGGGGTTACAGACAGGGGCTGTGCTCTCTAGGTAGTCCACAACTGCAATAGTGGTTCTTTTTAAAAATCATCATTTGCTACCCTGTGGGATTAGCGTGGAGAAATTCAGCAATAATTAATTTTCTACCATCCAATAATCAAAGAAAGGCAAAGGTTATGCCCGGATGGTGACTCAGTGCTAGTCAATATGGGAATAATTGTTCTTTTGTTGCATAATCCCGTCCTCCTCAGCTTTCTAAAGGAAGGTCCACCCCATGCACCATTCGCCTGACCCGCGTTCCACCTATCACATGAACGTCTAAAGCACAGTCACGGAGGCTGCAGACAAGGCAAGAAGACAGATGCTTTGGCAATACTCATGATGTTCTTATTTAAAGCCAACTCCCTTCTGATTCTACAGGCAATTATGGCTCAGTTAAGGCTACCATATCAGCCCTACTTTCCTTCCTCCCTCTCTCTCCTCCCTTTTAACTTCCGCATGTCCATCTGTTGGAAATCTGTGTCAAAACCTGTTTACATTCATTCCCAACTACCCCTTACCAGGGCACTTTGATAAGGCACCTTTGCTGTAAGCACATCACAGAGACTGCTTCATGTGGAGAGAGACAGAACCCACAAATGAGTAAAAATAAAGCATATTACATTCTCTGGAAATAATTTATTTCCAGTCAAAAGCACCAATGAAGGACCACGTACTATTTTTGCCCTACTTTGAGCTTCAGGCTGTGACACTGATATCTCTTGGCAAAGAAATTCTTCCTATTATTGTCAGTTTTGCTTTCTTTAGAATTAGTTGAATCATAAATACTGCTGTTTCCCCTCAGGAAGGAGGGGCCATGAAGATAGGTGATGTTATCCCTTTGGACACTATCCCCTAAGACCTCTGTAACACCATTTCACAGCTCTAAACATCCAACACCACATTGTCTCATCAACAGATATTTTAAAGTAATCTGTCATTACACAGTAATCCTGAGCCCCAGAAATTGAGAATGGTGGTTTATTAGAATAATTCTTTTTGTTTTAAAGCAGGAAGTTATCTCTTTTAAGCATTAGGTTGTTGCTCCATCACAACAGGCGCGCCGTACACTACTTGCCTAATGCTTTTTATGTAGCAACTAAACAATACCAGTTCCTCAGAGAGGAAATTCTCTGCTCTTCCTTGGTTATGAAATGCTATGTGCATCGCTGAAGACTGATGGGTGGTAAATAGTAGAAGGAATTAAATGAAACAGATATTTTTTTTAATGGAAGGAGCTTCCTTTCTGGAAGAGAAGGCAGTAAGTACAGTCCCAGTCAACCATCAGCGATGCTCTAGATAAGACAGGGCAGCTTTGTGCGTGTGTGCTGACATAGGCACTCACCCCAGACTTTTTAAGCAGCGTGGATTTATAAAATAGAGCGGGGCAGGAGGGGCTGGGAAAGAAGTAACACGGCTTGCTAACAACATATTGTACAATTTCACTTCCACCCCCACATTTTGAGTCTCTGGAGGTTCTACAGTCCTGAAAGTGCATATTTTTACATCCTTGTCCTTGCTGGGAGATACTCCTGCTCAAGTGGGGATAGGAGGGCTGTCCCAGTCTTACCAGTGTGCCGTGCTGGGGTTTCACCTCCCGGTGCCGGCAGTAGATTCCAATCCATCGCACTGCAGGCAAGTTGGGTAGAGCGGGTGCTGACACAGTACTGCACTGCAGAATGAAATCTGCTGAGAGGCAGATGTAGCCCACACATGAGGGCAATCACAGAACCCCCTCTCCCTGGTGGAAACAGCTTCTCCCAGCAAAGCAGGACAGGGAATGTGAGAGCGGAGGGTGCCCCGCTGGCTGGTGCTACCTTCAGCTCCCTGCCAGGACCACACAAAATGGAAAGTGGTGGCGGCAGCAAGGCTGGGATTTAATCCTGGCATCTAGGTGTCTGCAGAGATCATGTGCCAAACGCCGCCTGCTGTCTCTCTGCTAATAGAGGGGAGGTCAGCAAGGCTGGTCTGGGTCATCTCCACTCATTCGTCCCCCGTGTATTCCCTGGGAGCACGTGAGGAAGAGTAATCCTCTGAAAAGTCTTATTTTGCCCAGTTTGAATCTCTGCTGTTGAGCCTCAACAATAACCTCCCACAAGTGAAGGCAAAGCCATCTCATCTAAAGCAAAATAAAATAAGAAAACTATGTCACTCTCTTGTATCTACTAACTTTTACAGCCTGATACTCACAATCAGATCATAACAGCTTGGATCTTTTCTGTCATTTGCCCAGCACGCACACTAAATAGCAGTGGAATTTAAACTGCTATCTGCAATATTTTTACTGAAAACTGTATGTGAAGAAGAGTATCTTGCTGAAATAAGCACCTTAGCCATTTTTGTATTTCAGGAGTTTTCATTTTTGATGACACACACTGTACATGAACCTTCATGACATACTGACTAGGACTGTCAAAAGTCCCATGAAGCCAAAGGTGAATTCCAACATTGCTGATATTTGTAATTGGAGTGAAGAAAACAGATGAAGAAAACTTCTCATCTCTAACCTTCCTGACATGTCATCTGAGCCTTGGGTGACCTTCACAAATGAGTGTTTTGTACAAGCTTATCTGAATCTGTGGAGTGGCTTACGGTGTCATCAAGAATATGCATGAACACCCTTCACTTTATTTTGTTTATCAAAGATTTATTTCAAGTTTAAACTAGATTTTCTGGAAACCTATACTAACGTTTTCTCTGATGGAAGAACTCTTATCTCTGTTGATGGGAGTCTTGTTTCCCAGTTTACATGGTGACATTAAAAGCTGTGATTAGATCTCCTTCCAGGATGTGTCCAGAGCAATGGTAATGAGGATGTATTTTAAATAAGAGGAAAAACTGAAGCCTTGGTTGTACTTTTAAAAACCTAGAACCATCATGTATTTGCTACATTCTGAGTTAAGACAACTTGATTAGTGTGCAAAACATGTTCCTTATCTATCTTTTGTTTTCTGCTTGTTGTTAGTGTTTACTTTATAAATAGGCAGCATCTCTCAACATATGTTTGCTCTGCTTTATGCTTTGAACAGAGCATACAGGAGAAAGGGAAAAAGATACAATCCAAACAGGATGGTTCTATTCCTTTGGGAATTACTGTTTACTTTACGTTTCCTAAGACACTTTTTAGAGCTCTGAACTAATACCTTTCCAACTTCTGCACTTCAGCTCATCGAACCCACTTTCCACTGTCACACCATCAGCAAGAAACGAGAAATTCTGAGGGTCAGTGAACACAGCAAATTTTCCCATTACCACAAGTGAGGCTATTGAGTTTGGGATTATTTGTATCTGTGATGCAGGGTGCCAGTACACTAAGACGCTCCGGGAACAATAGTTCCAAAATGCAGCTCACCTGCTTTGGATTCAGCAAATGGATTCCTATTATAAAAAAGTCAGAGCTTAGAACTTGGGAGAGGATATTTTTCCTTTCAGCTGCTGCTGTTTTCCCTGTTGACACTTATTGGTCTTTCTGACTTTATTCAAAAAACACCCCATAGACACCACAAAAGCAAACCCCAACGATCACATAAGCATAGCTTTCCAAACCGACCTCCCCATCAGTGTGTCGCTATGTACATACGGCCAAACCTTACAAAGTCAGAGTAGGTGAAACAAGACCTATTCTACTCTTCAGCTAGCAATGCTTCTGTTTTGGCAAACCTTTCAAGATCTGGTTTTGCTCTTCACTGTGATAAAAATCCCCCAGCCTACTATAATCAAAGAAACCAATATATCTTTGTCAAAAGTCAAATGCGTCGAGACTACCTGTCTGGGCTTAGAACAGTTCATTATACTTAGAGCATTTACAAGTCCTTTAATCTGTCCTCAAAATGCTTCCTGAAAATACGTGCAAAGTTTTGGCTGTACACATAAAAACTGCTAAAAATCAGAACAATGATAAGCACTCCATAGAAATCTGATATATAAATCACCTGGTCAAGAGAAGGCACATGACATTGTTCTATGGCAGGTACCAGCCCATGAACCTTCTCTTGGTTTGTTATTTAGTTTGTGATACAGGCAACCACAACATTAAATCCTGTAGGCCTTCCCACTTGTTGGGTGTATCAAGAAAGTATTAACATCCACATTTTTGATTATCAAATATTGAATCAGTTTTAAGGTCAAGTGATGGAAACACACAGCCTAAAATATCAGACTAAGTATCTCCATCGTTATCATTTACACAATCAGACAGTATAACCCCTTGGAAACAGCAATCAGCAGATCTCTTTTTACCCATCACCTGTCTTGGAAACCCTAACTGGCCTTCCCCATACTAAATGCTTATACAGTGCTTATATTTATTCCAGAACTAAACAAGCAGCATAAATACATCACAGCTGGATCTGTGCAATTTTTTCTGACCCTATATCCAACTTCAGTGCCTTCTTCTTTACTCTTTAAAACTACTGCAGAAAAACACCCGACCTAAGGATGGGCTCTGTGCCCAGCAGACCCTGGCCCTGCAATGCCATTTCCAGCCCCAGCACGAGGAGAGGACTTCAGTGCCACTGTCTTTCTTGGGTCTTCATCTTGGGGTGGGGGATGTGGATATTACTGCCTGTCTTTCCTCAGCTCATTATATGGCTTCGTTTCTTTTGCTCTTTGTATTTTTGCTCACCAGAAAAACACACTTGAAGCATAATACTGGTCTTCTATTAAAAAGACAGTAATAAAGGGAAACCCCGGAGTGTTACAGGAAAAGGTTACCTTGAGTTATGGGAACTGTCAACATATCAAAGACATATAGCTAAGCTTTTGTTTTGATTCTCCCTTACATTTCAGGCTGAATTTTTTGCTCCTGTCCTCACTGTCACCTTAATGAATTCCATCAATTAGTGAATTTTTACCTGGTTTCTTTCTAAAACCAGGAGATCTACACAATGGCTGTTTGATTCATTCTAAGTAGAAACTTGATTGACGTTAAGACTGTAACAATATTTTCATGGAATCTGCCCAATTTGGATTTTAACAGAAAAGCGTAGGCGATGAGTAACAAATAATTCTCATGACCCTCAAAAGCCTTGCCCCCCAAACACAACTAAAGAAAACAAACGGCTCCAGTAATTAAATTCTACATGAGAATGGTTTATTGGTGGTGATTAATAAAATAATGGCAACGCATAGCTCTCGAGGGCTGACACAACAGTTAGCTACCAGCATCGTTCTGCTGAAGCTGGTTGAGTTACAGCCTGAGACTGTAGCCCAAACAATGCCACTAAATTAGCTGCCATTAAAAAGTAGTAACTGCTAGCAATTTTACTATTTCAGACTTCATTATCCTGTTTTTAATTTGGATGTTCTCCTCACATGGCCCTGAGGGCTTAAAATGTTGCATGCGTTGTCATAGGCATACTAGTTCCTAGTACAGGTAGTTCGATAAAGAATGACACTTTAGGCTAGTCTTTTGAGAGAGGGAGCTTACTTTAAGGATACCCTTCCCATCAAGTTACATATTTTTAAATGCACCTCTAAACAAGTACTAACAAAATTAGTGAGAACTTTCCCAAAACCCGAGAGACCTCTTAATCCCTGCATAGCTTTCCCCTTCAATGCTTGCCCTGGGCAAAAAAGGTGCATGGCCGAGCCTTTGACCCTGCACCTCCTACTGCTCGGTTGTCTCCAACTGCAGCAGTAACCATGTTGTGTCATGGTTTTCCTCAACACGTCCAACCCCATCTGGAAATCAGTTGGACCTCACCAGGCCTCCTCTTCTGACTGAAAGATTTTACCACAATCTTACTCCTACAATGCTTAGATGCCTTCTAATAGAATCATAGAATCATTCAGGTTGGAAGAGACCCTTAGGATCATCGAGTCCAACCATCTGCCCTACTCTACAAGTTCTCCCCTACACCATACCCCTCAACACCACATCCAATCTATTCTTAAACACAGTCAGGGATGGGGACTCCACCACTTCCCTGGGCAGCCCATTCCAGTGACTGACCACACTTTTCCAGCCCGATTTCATTCACATGTTTTTATGCGCCCCTATGATACTCTGGCTTAACAACACCTACCCTCTGGGGTTTTTAAAGAAAACAGCCATACCCCTTCCCACCTGCATGTATCTGACCTTTTTTTAATTATCCAAGCACATGTTGCTCTACTAGTTTCCTCTTACAGGGTCCGTGACTCGGTGCCACGTCCCCCAGGCAGCCCTCCTCTGTACCTGCTTCAGTGGGAATTCATCCTTTTTGAAGGTGTGACCAGATCTGCAAAACTCAGGTAGGGAAAGTGCAGAACTTCAAGATAAATGTAGTGCAGCTGGTAGATCTGCTCCAAACCCCGTTAGTTTGCTTGACCAGCACTTACTCAGCGGATAACAGAAGGTCTGCCTGACCTTGGCTGCAGAGGTGGTTTGTAGCATCACCTGGACAGACACCCTCCACTAGTTTTGTCAGGGTACCAGCTACAGCCCCTGACAGCAGCCCATCACTGTTCCACCTGTACAACTCACTCCCTCACCCTTAAGTCGATAAAGAAAGTGCTACAATACTATCTTTTATTTTAACACTAGATAATTGCTTTTAGGGGGCAGACTGTTCTCCCAGCACAGCTCTGCTTTCTCTCAGCCACCTACCAAAGTGTTAAAAGTGTTAATTTGGCCACACATGCAGAGGTTGTACTCCTTTGGAAAGCTCAGGTGACAGGAAAGTTCAAACAACAGTCTCCTCCACTGATCTTTCATATTTCTCAGAAGGAACTGAATGTGATCTTTTCACTTCCTGCCCTAATTAGACTAATAAAGTATTTCTGGGGAAAGCACTGGGCAAAATGAGAGGTGATTATTGAAAGCCTATTCCTCAAAAGTATCCTGGCTATAAGCAGGACCTGTTGTTATACTAATGTATGTTTTATAATGACTCAAATACTTTTCCTATTATGAAAGCGACAGCACTGCAAACCGACCGCACACAGGATGAAGCACCTCATACTCGGCTTGCATGGATTTCACTGTACCACACCAGATTCATCATATGTTAATAACAGCAAATTATGGAAACACAAAGCCTGGAAATAATTTGGAAAACTACTAAACAGAGGATGTATCACTTTGTTACAGCAATCTGGAGCAAATTTCCATGAAGGGAGACTGGTGTGTGCTGTGTACAGCTGTCAGTCCCTGGACCAGGCTGCAGGCAGGAGGTGAAGGGACCGTGCATCACTGCTCAGGTACCATTGCCTCCCTTACACATCCAGACCTTGGCTAAGCCACCTGGGAGGAGATACACTTTCAGCCTAATCATTTCTACTGGGATGAAAGAGTCCAAACACACCCCAGTCACGAATAAACTATTTTCTTCCCAGACGTACAAGCAAGGGGTAATTGCATCCAGTTTACAGATGGGGAATTGAACACAAGTAGCTTAAATAATTTGCAAAGATTAGGCTGGCAGATGGTGGGGGAGACAAGAGGCGATCCCTGGTTCCCGAAGCCTTCTCTCTCTGTGGTTGCTGTATATGGGGTCCACAAGGGCTCCCTCCACCGCATCTCCAGGGCAAGCGGCTCTGTGAGCAATGATGGAAGTGGAGAGATACCTGGGGACCCAGCCCAGGATGGCATGCTGGCCTGCTCGATGGAATGTCATAAATTGTTCCCTCAACTACAGCAGATGTTTGGGCATGAGTACATCCAAAGTACATCTTGATTTTCAGAGGCTGAGCCTGGTCTTCAGGGACATCCCTACAGCTGCCTTGGCCCGGCGCGGTTGTGTGTGTTAACACGGTGCAGTAGGAGCTCCCCAGTCAACTTACCTTACTTTTCGTTAAATGTTCCCCTGTAGCTGCCTTTCCCTGAGCTGTCACTTCCCGGTGACATGCAGGGTGACATCACACAGGTGCAGGCATAGCCAGAGGATTATTTATCCCTCTCCACTCTGCTCCATGTAGGAGACACATTATGACAACGGGCCGCGATTGCATCTGCGTGATTTACTCCTTGCGCATACGCCGTGTTTACAAGAGCAGATTTCATCCTTCCCTGCCTGATTTATATTTAACTGTAAAAGAATTCCATGGGAGATCTATCAAAAGTAATAGGGGGCATAATATTTTTTAAGAAGATAACATTTTCTCTTCGCACCAGGGGATGGATCTTTAGCAGGTTAGCAGAGAGCGCTGCCGCACACGCAGCTGCACCCAGCGGAGCACAGAGAATTGCTCGGGTGGTGAGGAAGGCTCTGCACACCCACCCCGGGTGCCCATGCCTTCCCTCTCTCCGAACCCTCCAAAATCTGCTGATTTATAATTCTTATTCATTGAGCTTCATGCCTCGGGTTGGCTTTTGGAGGCAAATCACGTGATGGGAAATTTTGCCGGATTTCAGGGAGAAGGATGGAAAAACCGTCTCCTCCGTTTGAACTGTTTGGGCAGAAATAGAGATGTAGGGCTTGAACCCCTATTACGTTAGAATATTTACATATCTTTGGATTCAATCTCCTTTAGATTTCCTCATGGAGCAATTTACATGTTAATGAACCCTAGAAATAATTCCTGAATCAAAACACGTTTCCTACCAAAAAAAAAACATATGGACCTTGAACAGAGCTGTGTAGCAGCTTCTGATTCAAACACGTTAAAGTTGAAAGGGATCAGCATCAATTGTTGTCATTTTTAGCTTTCACTCATTTTCTTGGGGGTCCATTTTGAACCAACTCGTTCCATGCAGTCATGGGGTTTAAAAAAAACAAAAGGCATTTCAGATAATAATGGTTATAATAAAATATATATAAATAAATATATTTGTAATATTTTGAAAATACCATGGCTTTGGGAACTGTGACTCATTAGACTGAGACCCTCACCTGGCACAGTGCAGGTGCTGTATTCACCTGTACTGCATCTCTTGTCATACACCCCATGAAACACTCTTTTCTTTCACTGAGATTTGATATTTTATGAAAAACATAAAGCAACAAGGACCACCAGCATCTGCAGGAAACAAATTTTGAAAAACAAAGTCCATGAGTCATTATGTCAAGGCTTTTTGTGGTTTGTGCTAAATTATATTTACCATGGGAAAAAAAAAAGAAAAGAAAAGAAAGGACATGAAAATTGAAACAAATTGAACTTAAAACAGCTGCCTTCGCTACTGAAATCTTTGGGACAGGCGGGAGGGACTGTGGACTCTCTGAGCAGTGGAATGGTGTTTTCCTCTGCCCAGTCAGAAGCTGGTCTTTTGTTGGTGGAAGACCAGGGAGAGACGACCTTCCCTACCTTCACCCTCAGCTCTGCCCTCTCTAGGTCCACCCATCACCTTTAAAATCAGCAAAGGCAAACAAGCATGCCAAGAGCAGAGAGTCTGATTTTGAACGTGAGCTCAGAAGGGCGAGGGAGACCAGGCGGCTTGGTCCTGTCAATGCAAATTACTCACAGAATATGTAAATGTAAGACCTTTCTTGCAGGGGTAGTTAGTGTCTTGCTGGATGCAGTGTTACGCTCCGTTATTTTGTTCAGCAGAAGGGAGAGAAATGTGTGAAACTAAATGAAAAGCAGTAGTAAGGAGAGAGAGGAGCCTGTTAGTGCTGGAGAGCTCGACGGCAGCACTGAGCGTGACTGCAGTCCCAGAAACAACATCTCTGGACAGGTCTGCCTCTGGATTTTGTTGCTGGCTCAAATTGCTACTTGAATATTCAGCTAAATCTTCAGGTGATCATCCCCACAGTTTTTGACTTAAACATTTATGGAGGAGGATGACTCTTTATAATGACACTTATCCTCTTCTGTCTCATAGCAGAAAACCAGCATGTTTTGTCTGCCAGATCTGGTTTCATCTTCCATCGTGGCCCCAGCAAGGCCTTTTCCCAGTGGCTGAGCTAGTTCCTGATGTGTCTCTACACCAAAGTTTGACAAATCAGGACTTGATGTTGCAAAAACATACTCCTAAATGTGGGGCCAGCTGGTGCCAGAAAACACCTTCACTGTGCCTCCTGAGATGGTGGAGAAGTTCAGCCTCTCTCCAAATGTCTTCCTGCTGTTTCTTCCTCAAGGCAAACCTTGAGGAAGGTACTCAATATTAAGATGGATTTTCTTCTGAGCACAGTTTGGTTAGCAAACCAACTGCTCCTCACTGCCACATCGAGGATTGAGGCACTGAATTTTCAGTCTGACCTTCAGCTCTCTCCATCCATTGCTATGAGGGCACCAGGCCTCCATGGAAGCACCTCTCTCAGACAACCCAGTATTTTCCCCCACTGGCAAAGCTCCTGTTGGTGACCATTTCAGCAGAGTTATATGTCCGTAGGGTGGAACGTACAGAAAACAAGCACAGTTGCTACCCTGGTACCAACACAATGACTTTCACCCTGACGCCAACAGCAGTCAAAATCTCTGTGGTTTTCTTGATGGTATGGCTGTTGACTTGTGAACAGCCAGCTTAAAGTCAGACTCCAGCTTTACTTCAGGGTAAAACTTCAATTCATTGCCCATCTCCCTGCCCTCCCTGCCCATCCGTCCTTGTGGCCCTCATGGAGAGGAGAGCTGATTCTGAGGCATCTTCCATGCTCAGCGTGATGGGACTGTGGCTTGTTGTCCAAGTTCAGGCATGGCATTGACAAGCCCAAATGCAATGGTGTAGGCTCTGCCAACACTTTAGCCTGCAAAAATAAGAATAATCAACTTCTCTGCTCAAATTCCTGCTGAACAGCTGCATATCTCAGCAAAGAAGGTGTCATTTTGAGATATCCACATGACGATATCATAAACAATTTCGTCTTCATTTTTCTGTATCCTCTTTCTTGCAATTGGTAAGAATTTATTAGAATAAGCTTTAAATAAGATGATCTAAAATAATTGAAAAGGCTACAAAAAAAAAAGAAAATAATTTGGAGTGTTCATTTCTTCATCTTGCTTGATTTTTTCATGCCCTGCTTTTTGGTCTAAAATGTCAATTCCATTCACTGGAAAACCATGATTCTTCCCCTTCTGTTTCTCATTTCATTCTGTAAACTAATCTACAAGTGGAAAAAAAGATTGACAAGAAAAGAATAATTTCTGAAGGACAAATGCAAGGTGACCTTTGCTGTAGGATATCCTGCGCTAGGCACAGGTGAAGGGCACTCCTGCCTAAAACAGGACCCAGATGTATCGCGGGGTGGGAGGAGGAAAAGAAAAGATGTTTACTCAGGCTTTCCTTATGTGGACACGAACACAGAAAGGGCAAGCACATGCAGGAAAATGTAAGCTTATCCAGGGCATAATTTATCTTAGTCATGTATCCATGGAACCAGCCTTTATTTGAAAAGCAGCCTAATTACTGAAATCACTGCTGCCGGAGTCCTGCAGCACAGCGAAGGAATCTATCTAGGCTCTCGCCGTTAGGAAGTTTCACACGTTTTCATATAAGTTTCAAATAGCAATATTGATCAGGCAATGACCAGATTAAAAACAGCAGCAAAGCCCATGAAAGAAAGCAGAAATCTCTCTGCCCAAAAGCACCAAAACCACATTTGAGTGTGTGTGCGTTTTCATGTCGTTGAAAATGAAACCCAATCACTTCTTGCGTTCCAGCAGGTTTGTTTTTTTCCAATGGGGGAAGGAAAATCCTTGAAAAGAGAAAAGCTGCCCTGATGCTGTTCAAAAGGCTCGAGGCAGTTTCTACCCCATTTATTCTTTTGGATTTTTCTCAGCCCCATCTGTTTGTTTTCTATCGAGCAATCATTGCGGAGCAGATCGCCAGGCTATAAAGATCTGAGAGCAGGTGGGATTGGGAGATAATTTGTGAGGCACAATGCTGTGTTCTCTGAATATAGCATCGCTGATTTGATGACTTGACTGGTAACCTAATTTGTCTGCTTTTATTTATTTATTTAAAAATAGATATACTTTGCGTGTCAGGGAAACGTTAAATACCGAAGGGAGATCGCACAGATCCTACGCTGAGGAAAATAGTTCTCTGGCAACTTACCTATTTTTCAAAGGACCAGACCTCATATCTCTGCAAAGAAGCCAAAAGCAACTTTAAGAGTCTTCTTCCTGCCTGGAATCATGTATTAAGCGCTGGTTTTGCACAGCATGTTATTCAATCAGACAGCAGGGCATGGGAGAGATGTCACTTGCCCACCTTGTGGGACCTGTCAGAGGCAGCTCAGAAGACCCCACCTCTGAGGGCAGCAGTAGGTACACATGTGCAGCTATATAGGTCTGCATATAAATAAACACGCTTATATATATATTTTAAATGGTCTTGGGTAAAATAATTTGCTGCTTGAGGGATTTTCAGTGGCACAGTATCTGAAGTGAAGGACTTCTGCTCTGAAGGCGGAGCAGACTTCCTTGCTTTCCTGATGTGGAGCCAAAGTCTTTCCCCTCGACACCTATGGGTATGACCACTGAGCTGTGGACATCCTCTCCCAACCAATGGAGAACTAAAAAGCACACTCAGTATGGCCAGTATGCATATGAAGCAGCCCAGGTGTTAGTTGCTTTCCACCTTTGTGTGGCAGTGACTGTACCACCCACACCTGCATTGTTGGTTCTACCAGAGACGGCAGAGTGTATTTATAAAGAAGACACTCTTCTTTGGGAAGTCATGGGCTGTAGAGTTCAATGCCACCGCCCCCAGCTGGAGCAAGTCCTCCATGGTGAAAGGACGAGCTCGGAGGGGCTGGTGGGAATGCGTGCCTGGTTTGGGGGAAGATGTCCCCTTGCTGTAACTAGCTTTCACTTAACTTCTCACCATCCATTGGGGAGGGAAATGCATTAACAGAGTCATGAGAAGTACAGGATAGTCATGTCCCTGTGGTACTTACCTTCACCAGATCTGGCCCTTGGCTGAATTCAGTCCTATTAAATTCTATGGTTTTTTTACAGTTTCTTTCCTTCACTGTTTAAGTAAAAAACACTAAGCACTCCTCATCTTTTCTCCAGATTCTAATAAAATTGGCACCTTAATTACATTAACCTGATCAATGTACTAATAGAGCAACTATGGTGCTTTTGCCTTTACTAGAGCTATCGGTCTGATGGTGTGGTATGAAAATTTAATGATTCTGTTTCTTCTATCTTAATTATGCCTAATGAGCTACTTGCTTTAATAAACAAGCAAACTCCAATATCCTGTCTATATTTTTCCCAGCAAGACAATATAATGTTAGACAAAATTGTCTTTCTCAATAATTGAACGAGTTTAAGAATAATAAGTAATAGGATCTATAAGGGTGTCTGTGTGATATAAGCTGGGTCCCTTCAGGGGTACCAATGGAGAGGTGTAGTTTTTTCATTTATTTATTAACAAATATTTCTCCCTTAGGCAAAGCTGGTCCCAATTAAGAGCCATATTTTCAAATGATAAAAGTAAGTATTGTAATAAAGACACTAATTGGCAAGTATGTTCTTTAAAGATAGTCATAAATTAGGATATCTCACGGCAAGTGATGCCACTTCTATTAGTATCTCTACAACGCAAGATACAATTTCCCTCTTAACCAGGTTTGCATTTTACAACGGTGAGGATGCCAAATGCAAATACCCTTCAGGACATCAATAAAGCAGCCATATGTATGAACTCACCAATTGGTAGTCAGAGGCACTACCTAATTATTATTCTTTCTGAATCCACAATTTAAAGCCAACAGAGAAGCAAAATAAACTCTCATAACCCCCAAAATTATTGAGGGATCAGGCGTGATCCAAAAAGTGCTGCAGCAGGCACTGGCAGAAAGGCTTTATACAAAGTGACTTTTAAAGATGAGTAAAGAAGAATAAGGATGAGACAGAAGTGAGAAATTGGGAGGGGGGGAAGCTTCTCAGAATAAGAGAGAGAGAACGGAAAAAACAAGCCCCAGTTTCCAACAGCCCCCAACACACCCGCACGTGGTTCCAGACTAAGTGTATCGGAGCGGAGCTGAACAAGTCATTGCCAGTATTTTTGGAACTGCAGTGAATTTGGTTGTGAACAAGTGGATTCATAATAATCAGTTATGACCCCCCTTCATAGGAGCATTTGCAGGCAGAGGCGCAGAGATCACTGACAAGTAAGAGCTAAGCATCGGTTCTGCAGCATTGAGGCAGCTGCAAAAATTGTATTAATAGGCAGAAAAGTGTGAAATTCCTTCAGTCACGTGTAAACAGTTACTCTTACCCCAGCTCTGTTACAACTTCATTTTAGTTAAGCATTCAACAGTTTAGTAATTATCTACATCCATTCCCCTCATCCTTCATTGCTGCCTAACCAAGAAGGAAGTCCCAGGAGACTGGCTCTGAGCAGGATTTTTTTGCAAAGAAAAACATAACATTTTTTGCAATATTCAGTCTGGCAAGTTTCTGTTTTGTTTTGTTTCTTTTTTCATTTGTTCCTTCTCTGTTTTCACCTATGGTCCCTTAACACAAAAGAGCTGTTGTGTTACCTGAAAAGACTGAGGAGCTCAGGCACTGGGGGGGTAACACACTGCCCCAGGGAGGCAGAGCTGAGCCTGCCAGCCCTCCCAGCACAGGGAAAAGAGGAAAAACTTAAAAAAAAAATAAAAATTAATAGCTGCAATGCACTTCTGTCACAGGGAAGAAAGAGTCTTCCCTTCACATAAAACACAGATGTAACCTCTAAGCGTCCTACACTGTGTGTAACCAGGATGTGCCTTATCAGGGTGAGGATGAGGAGAGAGGTGTCACACCTCGATCCAGGGGAAAAGGAGGAAAACACATAACCTCTGCCCTATCCATCCCTAAAACTGTTGCCTTGGGGTCTTTTTTGCTCTGAAGTCTTTTTTGACTCAATTAAGAAAATCTGTGGGTAAAGGAGGAGCATATAGGAACAAATTACAGAGCTGGAAACACCTTGATGTACTTCTTTAGTAGGGCATGGGCAGGTTTAGTAAATACTTCAGGCTTTACTGGTTGCCTGCAGGTTGACTTCAGACAAACTCTTACAGAGATAAATAATATAAGAATGATTTCAAGTCCTGGTTTTCACTGGTGATGTTGGGAAAGGAAACAGATTTGCTTCCCTGTAATAAAAAAAAATAATACAGCTTGTCAAGTCAGGTGTGCTAGTGAGCGTGCTTGCACCCAGGACTTGATGGGAATTACCCTGACTGATGTGATCTGGCATCTCAAGTGAAACAGACAGCTATGGGACATGCAGTAGTCCTTAAAAATGTTGGAGACAGGACATTAAGAAGTGATCTCTCAACAGACACTTGTTTAATACATCACATTGGTGAAACCTCTCTCAGGAATTCAGAATCTTCTAACGCAGTAAATAATTAGCATTTATGTACTGGAGGTCTTTGTAAATGAAAACACAAGTCCATGTTTATCTACTCAGCCGTCACATTTTCAACTCTCCCATCTCATTTCCATATTGTCTAAGTACATCTCTACATTGAAAGATGTATTATTTAGCTTTATGTAATACTTTCCCCTTCATAAATCTCCAAGCTCTTCATAAAGCACAGCAAGCATCAAATTCATCAAATTGCTTTAAATATGCAGTCATACTTTATTTTAAAAAATAACACCAGAAAGGAAAGTGGCTGCATTTCCCAGGTGTTTTTCCCCTCAACGTTGCCCCAGGCTCAGCAGCCCACCCTGTCCTCACAGGACCCTGACCTTTGCAGCAATTTGGGGTGTCGTGTCACAGACCTGGGGGTTCCCCCCGAGCTGTTGCTGCTCTGCGGTGACCAACAATCGCTGGGAGGTGACACGGGAGAAAATGAACCAGGGCAGTGAATTACAGATGGCAAATACAAAGTAAGTCAAGTATTTCCTTGTTTTTATATATATATATTTCATTTTCTGGGGGGAGAAAAAAATCCCTTTATCTTATACCTGAGCCCATGTGGTACCAACTTCTCCCCATCGCATACAGAAGAGAGGGGCACAGAGAACTGTATGAATTACAAGGGGTTGTGGAACACAGAAAAAAATCCTCTGTGTTTTTCATTCATTCCTTTATACAATGTACACGTCTCCATTTACACTTCCCAAGAGAAACTGTTAACCAGAATGGGATAAATTAATATACAAAGAAATACAGGGGAGTATTAGAAGGTCACATAATTAAAGAGAATCAGGCAACTGCAGAGAGCAGTTCTCAAACGAGCCATGAGTGGGCAGATTCTTACTAGAAGGGTTTGATGCTCCTCTTCATTCCCTTCTCACCAGTGACAATCCATACATTTCAGTGGAGTAAATCTTTGTGTTTATGAGACTGAAATTGAGCTCAAGCACTCAGTGTGCAGAAGTGCCTCAGTGCTTTTGGAAGCTGCTCCAATGACACAAAACCAAGAAAAAGATCCAAAATAAATGCACTGTGTAATATTGAAAGTGTACCAAATACATGTAGTTTGTAAAAGGAAGATACGTGGGACCTCTCAACATGAGAGATCTGGAGGGACTGGAGCCAGTGCAGAGGGCAATGAAGCTGGTGAAAGGCCTGGAGAATAAATCTTAGGAGGAACGACTGAGGGAGCTGGGACTGTATAGTTGGAGGAAGAGGAGGCTGAGGGGAGAC
This sequence comes from Jacana jacana, assembly GCA_013400555.1. Lineage (NCBI taxonomy): Eukaryota > Metazoa > Chordata > Aves > Charadriiformes > Jacanidae > Jacana > Jacana jacana. The sequence continues at coordinate 455,187 of VZTM01016467.1, read as the reverse complement.
CTCATCACTCTCTACAACTGCTTGAAAAGGCATTGTAGAGGGGTTGGTGCTGGTCTCTTCTCATGGGTAATTAGCAATAGAACAAGAGGGAATGGCTTCAAGCTGCAGCAGGGTAGGGTTAGGATGGACATGAGACAAGAATTCTTCCCAGCAAGAGTGGTCAGAGCCTGGAATGGGCTGCCCAGGGAGGGGGTGGAGTCCCCATTCCTGACTGTGTTTCAGAGTCAATGAGATGTGGTGTTGAGGGATCTGGTGCAGGGAAGAACTTTGTAGAGTGGGGCTGATGGTTGGACTCGATGATCCCAAGGGTCTTCTCCAACCAAAATGATTCTATTATGTCAGATAAATGAGATTAATAGAAACTGTAGGCTTGGAAGAAAATTCTGTTACTCCACTTTACACCTGTGTATTTGTGTAGACTTCATAATCAAAATACCAGCGTTACTCTCACTTGCTGGAAGGAGTGACAAATTAACAGCTCAGTGCATTTGGATTTGCTATTGGGGGTGGGCAATAAAAGATTTTCTTTGTTTCACTTCTGGCCATCCTACTCCAGTATCCAGATACCACTCGAGGGGTGCTGATAGTCTCCCACTGGTCATAATCTTTCTACCTGTTGAGATTTACTATGATACCACTCTGGTCTTAAATAATTTATCAATTTAAGAAAAAAAAAATAATAATAAGGTGCTGAACTAACTAAACATCAAATACATAACCCTGGATGTTGATTAGTAGTCACTTTTTGACCTGGTGATGACATACAACGTTTAATCCCTATTTTGTGGCATTTCCATGGAAAATAATCTCAAAATAATCTCAATATTCTCAAGCAGAGTTACAATTCCTTCTTTGTTTGATCCAAAATATCAGAAACACTTTCTACATGTATATATTTATAAAGCATGATATGAAAAGAGTGAGATAAATTTTATGTTTAATGGCAGATTGAGTGGCTGTTGGATCATGAAAGCTAGAGCCAAGTTACAAGAGAGAGCAGTGATCTTTCCCGTGTAGCAGAACAGTTAGTTTTATGTTATCACCGTCGATGGGATTTTGCAGAATTGAGTTACACTTTGGTACAGATGAATGACCCGTAGTGTTACAGAATTTGTGATGCTCTGGCTTTAATTAACCTCTTTTACGAGTGAAGCCGAACAAAAAAGAATACAGTCCTTTTTATAAAGGCATATTTTTACAGTCATTAAATACACATTAATACTCTTCACAATATATCATTTTGTGGGTGACATGGGCACTATTTCTACAGCTGTTCTTCAGAGAAAGAATAAGTTTCTCTTCATTAAAGACTAATAAGTGACATTACATTTAAGTGCTTGCATTAGATATGCTTCTTTGAATTTAATGATGGGGCAATGAGGCCTTTAATTAAATAGTCAAAAATTTCTACTGGGAGAAACAAAACAAATTTATCTACAGGTTTTCTTCTAAATACAAAAATAAAACAGAGCCCATCTGGTTCATAATCAGGGTTTTTATCCCCCAAACTAACCCTCACACTCTTTTGTCTTTAAAAATCTGCTTCTTGCTTTTGAAATACATATAGTGGGATGAAGAAACTCATCTCATTAGTAGATATAAAGCTATATTCATTAATGCCCGTCTCGCGTCTCCGCAGCAGGTTCTTGGGGGAAGGCGTGTCAGAAGTACATATCTATTCAGTTATTTTTTTTATACATACACAAATCTCTCTACCATAGAGCAGGGACTTGTTATGAACAGTATTCTGACAATTCTTCTGGTATTCTGTATATATTTTTCATTTGAATTTCATTTAATTAATCCTTTAGAGCCAAGTAGACACTATAGACTATATGTATCATCGGATTTGTAGAAGAGGCTAAAAATCGGTCAAATTTTGGCATAATGGTTACCACACTCAGCTGTAATGGACTTGTTCTTTGAAATAAAAAAATCAAGTTAGGTGAATTTCAGTAGTTTATCTTGGTAAAACCTTCAGGTTTAATATACAGTTAGCAGAACTTTCCATACCCATCAAGAAAAAGTGGTGCCAAATGGAAAATCTACTTGTTGAGCAAATTTAGATTTCAAAACCATCGCTTAAGTAAGCTGTCACTCCTAAGGAACAGCACTGCAAGAAATTGTGTTGGAGAGCAATCCAGGAGCTTCCCAGAACCGTCAACCAGTGACAGTTGGTGGAGTCTGCAGAGGAAGCTGGTCTCCAGGACACAAACAGGGATCTGAATCGCCCCATTTCTTCGTCCTACTGCATTTTTCCTGTTAACCAAAGCAGGGTCCTACCATTTGTTTATTTTTATCACATTAAAATCTATTTGATGAAAATGAGGCAGATGTTACTTAAATTTCTATCACAGCTCCGTTTTGCAGTACAGCAAGACAGTTGTAACTCTAATCCTGCTATTAATATCTATATTGATTAGCAGAAGAGCACTAAGTTTTGAGTGGCAGCCAGCACATTTGTTAGATGACTTTCCCTGTGCTCTATCTTCTTATCCAAAGACGTGAGACTTTATGTAAATACATGCAGTTGTCAAAGTTCAAACAAAAGTGCATGGACATTTCTCATTAACAAGAAAAGAGACTGGACATCCCTTAAACCGGGGTCCCCTGTCTTAACTCCTCCATGTGGTTAGAGGGATAATGTGTTTTATGCACTTTCATACTAATTGAAAGCTTGATTTTTGCCAAAAATATTCACTGAAATAGCCTGGCATCCGAGAATCCAGTATTTCTTAGTATTGTCTCCAAATAATGCTTACCCTGCCTTGAAATTCTTGAAAAATACGGAAGCTCTTATTTTTCCAGCCTGAGTATTGTTTAATGAGAAAATGAAGCAACAAAGCAACACCATCAGCCAGGAACAAAGTATATTATCATGTAGAAAAGCATTCACAGTTCTTGGCTCCATCTGCTCTACCAGTGAGCATTACATATTTTTTAAAAATTATGAACTTCGATGGTGGCTAAGGCATCATTTAATTTTTAACATCATACTTTGAACGCATTCCTATTACTCTAACACCCAGAAAGCTAAAAATAGTACAGAAACAGTAAAGACACACAGAAAAGCAGATCTGGTCCAGGGAGGAATTACATCTGCACGGACACATTTGCACACAGGCAGTTGTGAGCTTATAGCTTCCACCCTGAAAATGCATATAACCATATTGAATTTTAACTTCTTGGATGGCGACAATTTTAATGCATCACTTTGCAGTAATAATCTCCAGCACACATATATTTATCGGGCACACGGCTGAGGCCCTTCCTGAATTAGATTCCAAGCGATTACCTGTACCCCAAAGCTCTGGGACATGATTGCTCCCTCTAAAAAACTAATTTTCTGTAATAACTAGAAATTTGCCTGTACTCTGACAGCTGCTAGCCAAAACCACGACACAAATGCATTATTACCAACAGCTACTGCCGTGCTATCAAAATATTGTGTAGATGGGCAGCTGTTGTGCACTGGTGTAGCATCGTGCATTGCGCAGCTATCAGTCCTAGAGGCGTTCAGCCGTATAACTTGACAGCTCTGAAAAGAGAATTAGCCACACTCAACCCAAAATTTAGAGTGTCACCTGTTAGGAGTAAATAGAATGAAAAGCCTCAGAGATCACGGATGTTTGGCATTGGTCCTAAAGACACGGAGGAATGTACAGAATGTAATGAAAGAAGGAATCACAAAGCGATGGGTTTGATTGTAACACAGAGCAACATAAGATCTGTACTTTCCTGCTTCACACATTCCAGAAGTATGATGAATCCATGCCTGGGAACCTACCGGCTGCAGCTGCACTTTCTTCAAATCATAGAATCATTTAGGTTTGAAGAGACGCTTGGGATCATCGAGTCCAACCATCAGCCCCACTCCACAAAGTTCTCCTGAAAATTTTGGGGTTTCTGTGATTTTTTTTAAAGGCCACCCTTTGAAATCTTAAAAAATAGCACTAACAAAGCAAGTATAGTGGGTGTGTTATGTAGAAAGCCTGAGAAAGAGCTGTAAGAACATGGACTGTGCTGCGCAAAATACTGGAAAATAGAAATTTTATTTCTGCACGTAAACATAACACATTTCCAGTAATAGGAAGATTCATGTATTTCCATGCTGAACATAGCTCCCCACGAGAGCTGAGTGTATCCTATGCTAAACACATATTTACAGCGCTGCAGGTGTAGGCAAGACACAGAACTACTTCCATCATTTTAGGAATTTGTCTAATTTACAGCACTTGGCTTCCTCTAGGTTGGGCTACTGCTTAATTGCTACGATGAACTTTTCTTTCCCTAATGCTTCATGACGCTGGAAGCTACTATTGGACCTGTGATAATTATTGAAAATAACTTGACTTGAGAACTACTGAGCAAACTGGGAAGGTCTGAAATGCATGGTCAAGTTCTGGGGGCACGCAGAACGTTTCTGAATAAGAAAATCAGGACAGTTCACGTCAGGCGTTGGTGTCTGTTGACTTTACACAACCACTGATGCTCTCCCATAGACATCCTTTGATAGAGAGAAATTTAGTGTTTATCCGATGCAAAGCCAACAGACTCTCCTTAAACATTTCAGGTCGTTCTCCTGCTTACTGGTCTTGCCAACTCATTTTCTGATTAGAAGATATTGTTACGTTTACACTCTGTCATTATCTTTTAGTAGCAAACGGTGTCAGATGGGACCTTCCCTGCTAAGGTGATGCTATGCTCACGGTTCAGCTTGGCTATAGAAACATCCCGCACCTCTGCTTAAATCAACGTTAGCAGGAAATCTATTGTGCTTTTCGCTGTAAGTTTGATCCAGTTCTTGGCTCCAGAGGTGTTAGCAGCATTAGTGAGAATAAATACGACCAGAGCGTGCACGCAAAGCAAACGTCTGCAGCGCAGAATCCATAAAACATGATGTGTAGGAAAAAGAGATGAAAGACACGCTACGGCAAAACATTCAGGACCCAATAATAATAAAAGAGCTGGCCTTGCCATAACTCTGCCCACCTTCCCAATCAGAATTTCTGTATTGGCATCTAATTATCTAGCTCTTCATTCACCTCTCCAACTTTCCATCACAGAGGAGTCAATTGCAAAGCTACCATTAAATGCAAAGTATGGATCTCATTAACTTTACCGGTGCAGACACACATCTATCTCCTGCTCGCTTCATTCTCTGTTGATTGTTTATGTACTGTACTGCTTCCTTTCTGGTCTTGTTTTCCTGGTTTATTTAGAAAGTGAAATGCAAAGAGCAGCTACGCCGTCACCCTGTGTCTTTGTAGGGTATCTAAATCAACGGTGCTCTGCTGGCTTACTGCCTCTACCACCGCAATACAAATAGTAATAACACCAATCGTATCTTCTCAGCTCTGCCTCGTATAGAAGAGGACACTTAGAAGCCAGTTGCATAATAGCAATAAACATGAGGTATCATATAATAGATCTTCAAAGATACATCAGTAATATATATCAAATCACTGCTGCTTGTGCAGTGTTACTGCAAGGGAAACTGTTGGGGAAGAGGAATGCTCTGAAAATATCCATCATCTTTTACTGTCTGTGTAAATGTTTTGAAGATAGGCTGTAAAACCACATTAAGTTTACCATAAATTTCGAGGCTCCTAACCTATTACAAAGTGCCAAATGCCAGTGTTCATCCACAGAGGCACTAGGCTGCCATTTCTGTAAAGCTTTTATGCTTGCTTCCCCAAGCAGCAGCACCACATTTCACTTTATTTCGTTATTTCCACTTGCTGCCCCAGTGGCAGGCTGGTTTGGGAGGAGAAGTAGGAAAGGCAGAAGAAGAAAACTGCAGGAGAAGCTTCAGTGACCAAGTGGAGTGAGTGAAGTAATAAATATTTTTTGGTTTTAAGTTATAACAAAGAAAGTGACTAGAAAAATAGATTTTTAAATATTTTTGTGTACAGTGCATGTGACTATTTCCCCATGGAGATTGGGAGATGCTGTACATGACAGAGCAGATACCTGCATTTCCAGCACTTGTAAGTAATACAGGCAAACTAAGTTATCAACCTCATTGAGAAGTTTAGTCCTTTCTTACTGCTGATTTCTGAGCAATTTGAGTCAAGTTTTGTAAAGCTTTACCGTGCTATGCTGTTGGGAGCCAAGAAACATCAAGAAGATCACCTAGATAATCTTATAACATGCTTTGTCCCTCTGGAGAAGAAGGATGTAGGATAAGCTACAGACTAGATTTATGCTCACAAAGCCCTGTAGTCCCCAGGTGTTGGGTTTTTTTTAAGGGAGAGGGTGCTACACATGTATTCCGATTCCTCTAGTATTCCTTATTGTTCCCAATCATCCACTTTGAAGCAATTTTTACTGTCTCTGGGAAGGATGAACACAAGGTGTATAACTTATTACTTCTGCTGATGAGAATATATACCCTCAAAGGCCGAGCAGAGCGCTTCTCCTTGCCATGGGGAGAGGAGGTAGCAAACCTCCAAAGGGGATGCATATGGGAACCCCATTTACAGGAGCTGGGGCTGGCTCTACGCAGCTGGCGTAGAGATCCGCCCTTACCGGGAGTAAGTGTGTCTTTTATTCTTTATTTCCCTGCCATTTTTCAAAACCTTGACAGATGCTGTACCTTTGCAAATAATGGGTGAGCATACAGAGATAGCTAATTAAAAGCAAACAGCTCTATATTTAAGGAAGTTTAATCTAATGGGCATTTAAGCCTGTTTCCATAATATTGTCACTTGAAGGTTGTGCCATTTAGAGCAGAGAGGGTAAGTAATGAATCCTAGTTACAGTGGAGATGGGGCTTAAAAACATAACTACCAGCTTTATGGAGAACTATACCTAAAATAAGTCCAGGGAAGTATGGTTCACGTTCTTGTACATACACCAGAACTGTGGTTCACAGATAATTGACCATTCTGCACATTTTGGCATTCAGTGACCTATTTTTTTCTTTGTGGCTTAAACCTGAAGAGAGCAGGTACCCCAAGGTTAAAAGGTGAGCTTAGAAAATGCAAATTAGGCGTTTGCCCATGAAGGCATTTTGCTGCCCTCTAAACTTTCACTGATATCTGAGTTCATTTAGAAGATCCAAGATCTCATTATCTTGGCCATGCAAGGGAGGAAGAAGTTGATGCAAAGCACCAGACCCTGTTGGACTGCAAGCAACTTAGCTTATCATCTGGGAACACTCCAAGGTGATAAATCACTCAAAGCACCTCATAGTTCTGTCTGTGGCTGTTCTTGGCTGAGAGGACCTGAGGACTAAACCCACCCCCCACCCCTACTCCATCCAGTTTGGTACTAATCAAGTGGCAGAGATTTTCCACCAGCTTTTTCCTCAACTGGGGCTGAGAGATGCCTTTACACATGAAGGATAACAGAAGAGCTCATCTCTTCTGCAAGTCAGGCTTTCCCCACTTTCTCAAAGCTTTCCTATAAATCTCTGATTTCTTAGATATCGGTAATGAATATTCATCATGAATGAATATTAATTATGTCCCACAATGCAGGGTGGAGTTGAAGTCTTTCTGAAAAACCACAGAAGGAAGAAAATAAATCACAGAAAAGTCTAAGACTGGTACTAAGATTCACCCATAAGTCTAACAGAATTATGCACCTGAACCTGGTGTTTTGATACTTATTATATATATATATATATATGAAAAAAAGCTGGTTTAGAACCTAATGTCTGAAGCAGAGAATAAAAGTTATCATAATTATAAGAAATTTGCTAAAACATCAACAAAAAATTAAACTCCCCATTCGAGAAGTGGGCTTGGGAATCATTTTAAAAGTAAAATCAGAAGAACTTCACTTCCATTGGAGATTTTGAATATGCCTTCATATTAGTCACTAAAAATCCTCCCAAAGCAGAAAATGTTGTTTCAGAAATGGAAGCCACCATGAAAATTTCAAATTTATCAAATGGCTATTTTTGTACTTTTTTTTTTTTAATAGAGGTTTAAGAAATTAAAATAACAATTTGATGAAATAAAACAATGAAGTTATTGACCATTTTTTGTATTCTGATAATTTAGCTTTTAGAGTCAAATTACTTGTTGAAACATACTTTGGGATATAAAATTATGTAATAGGCTGCTCCATCAGTGGATTATATGGGAAACTTGCTGCTTCTTCATCTTCTGATACTTGTGAAGTTAACAAGAGGGGATTTCTTCCTTGATAAAAAACAAATTGACCTTTCAAATTCGTTTCATTCTCTCAAACTACAGCTTAGTTTAGTTCCATATTTTAACCCAAATACACCCGATGACCCAACAACAACTACAATGAGACAAGGTGACAAAGCCACCTTGATTTTTGGAGGGACCTTTTCCAGCTCTCTCTGCAGCTGAGTCAAGGAGTAGCACAGATTTGGGTTAACGACTGTATTGGAACAGGAGCCAGGAGCTAACAAATGGAAGGAGAAACTGAAGGAGGCAGCATCATTAGATTATAAACCAGAGGAACAAAGGGTAAGTAGGGGAGGAAATGTGAAAAATGACCACATAGTCATACTGCAACCACCTAGACACTCCGTGCCTCAACAAAAATGCCCTGCGCATCAACAGTGAAGATGGCCAGCGTTAAGTTCAGGAGATCTCGAGGGGGTTTGCAGGGATTTAACAAGCCATGGATGAAATGCTTCACTCTCAGTTCTACCTACAATAAACCAGTCCAGTCTGAAGGGCTAGAAAGCCCCCTTTTTAGGGCATCTCATGTATTCCATTTTCCCTGAAGATGAAAAGTACGAAGCACCCAGCACTGGTTAGAAAACATTCTTGATTTTGCAGGCTGGATACAATGTATTTGATCCGAAGCCCATAAAAATCAGCAGAAAGATCTGAAGATTTACTGGATTGTAGACTGTCCTCATCATGAAGTGCTTGACCCTGCAAGGTGCAAATGTCGCTTTTGTGATACAAAAAGTTTTTGCTTGATTCGGTGAGCATTTTTGCAGTTGGAGCTCCATCCAAAGCCTGCTCAAATTAATAAGAAGCTTTCTGTTGACCTTAGCAGGCTTTGGATTATGATTTATGTGAAAACCAGTTCACTGACTTAACCAAGGAATATTTATAAAGTAAAAGCCAAAGGAAACTTATAAAAGAAAAATCTTTCATTTCATGTAGTATCAGTTTTAGTGCCAAAAATATAATAAAAAATCCTGCAACATTTTTCTCTTTATCATCTTCTTCTTTACAGTCTTCATGAACCTCATCTAAAAGGTGCTCTAGGTAAAAAGTATTATCATCTTGATGAATGCCAGCCCTTTGACATGAGGAAGAAGTCTTTTATTCTCTGACAACGTCCCTGCCAAGCTAAGTAGAAGATGTAGGCAGAAAGCTTTGGGGAAACCCTGATGCCGATGAATCAGAGCTCCCTGCTGAGAAGCAGCCTGATGATACCTACCATCTAAACAGTTTAGTACCTTTTTTAGCAGGTATAAGAATCAAGTTTGCCTTTTTGTAAGATTTTTTTTTAAAGGCAAGAGGCTGAACCTGAACCCGGGCTCTTCACAGAAGGAATGAAATCTGTTTCCCATGTGTGATTCTTTCTTCCTGCATTTTCACTCCTAAACCTTTTGAGCACATATTCTTTTGTTGCCTTGTCTAAAGGATAATGCAGCAAACTGTCATCAGGTATTGCCAGTTGTGGCAGGGGGGCGGGTAGCAAAAACTTAGACGTTGCATTCTCAGGAGCTAGGGATGTACAAAGCCCAGCAAGACTATGTGGACCTCCAGCAGTAAAGCAGAAAATCACTTCTGATTAAGAACTTAAGGTGCTTTATGTTTCCAGTTAACTTGAAATACAGTAGAGCTCACCCCTTCCTCAGTTTTGGGTTACTTTTTTGCACGACACTGGCATTAACAACATCCCAAGCAGTAGAGAAGAAATGACGGCAATGGAAAAATATTAGTTAATATGTTAGAACAACAAGAACCACCCCAAATGCCTTGTAGTTTGATTTTTCACTTTGATTTTTGGTTAATTACCTTTTTTTTTGTGTTCAGCTCTACCCCTATCTAAAATTAAGTGCAGCAGCTGTTTGTGACAGATTACTTGTGTGAACATAGAGCCTGAAAGCCTTCACAACAAACTGGGGATTGACTATGCCAGGCCCCGAATAAACATAGTTTCCTATCAGGAAAATCTTATATATAAACTCTAGCCAGGGACCAAATCAGTTTCCATCCTACATGTGCATTGTCTTTGTGTATTATTACCAGAGAACATAAATAACAATATATTCTTTATTTTTCCCCATGATAAGTGAGAGACTGTCCCTGCCTGAAAGGTTTACACTCTAAATAGATGTCAGACTCTGATATGGGAAGCAGAGACACAAGAAATTGAAGCAAACTTTCCAAAATATCAAACCATTCCTGCCACATAGGACAGGTTTCCTATCAAACAAACAAACCAACCATGGGAAAATTACTTTTCCGCACACTGCTGATTGGAAATACCTAAACTTCTGGTCAACCAGAAATAACTATTTAAAAATGTCAGAAAAAGCAAATCTGTGCCTGTGCCTGGCTCCATATAGCCTTTTGTCTGGCCTGAGTGCCTGGGGTCTGGATTGCCTCTTGGAGAGCTTGGTGTCATTTCGAGAAACACAGCATTTCTCTTGGCCCGTCAAGCACAGTGCATATTAGAGTTTGTTATTAAATATTTTGGCTGCTCTATCTGTGTTTCTTGTTTTATCCCCAGTTCGGTAACATGTCGAGTAGACTATATTATTACTGACTTTAAAGCACACAACAAGATCAAGCCTTGAAAGAACAGTTTCTTTTTGGAAAGTGGAAAATTGGCAGGAGAAATCACTTCTGCTTTCAGAGGCAATGGCAGCAGCAGATGCTGAGTGCATATTGTGCAAGGATAGCGAAGCAGAAGCAATTGGAAGAGAAACTAATATAGAGATCACACATAATCTGCAGAATTTAAGAAGCAAGATATATACACTGCCCAGCCAGCGCTCAAAGCACAAACTGAAGCAGACAAGGTGAAGGAAGAAAGAGAGCAAGCTGAATACTTTAATCACTTCATGTGAAGAAAGCTTACTATACAGGTGCCAAAACTGTGGATAGTTAGAAAGTAGAAAATTGATTACGAAGAGATAAGAGCATGCTAGCTTAAAAAAGGCAACCTGGATACAAATGAAACAGAGGAATCACTGGTATGAAATTGTTTGTCATGGTGCAGAGGAGAATTTGCACAAGGTAATGAATCAAAACTTCAAAGTCAAGGACAAAAACAAGGGAAGAAGAGACCAATTACAGCCATCAAGAAATCTCATTAGAAGAACTTGACTATATACATCAGAATTTTTAAATCTGAGGGTTTTGGCTTAGTGAGCACTTGGGTGGCTGAACTTCAAAGAGTTATTAGATCTTCTGAAAGGTTTGGGTGCAGTCACTGTGTCTATGCATCTGCTTTTCCTCTCATTATCAATACTATGAGGCACAAGCAATTCCATCCATGATAAAAAGGGAAATATCTGACCCAATATTTGGTGTATCAGTGGGATGGCTGAATAGGAAAGGGACATTTTTTCTGGTTTATTATAGCTGCTAGGATTGCTCCACAAAGGAGCATTGGTAACCTCCTCCTGGAGGAGACAATGGTTTGTACCAGCAACTACACCACCTCTGCAGTTTCAGCTCTGTGTTTACTACAAGGTGCTATCTGTGATGGTAGGAACAGGGTTTCTGTTCCCCAGAATATTGCACACAACCTCATCGACAACAGAATAACTGCAAAAAATCTGTTCTGAATATGCCCATTCCACTTTGTGCAGCTTCCCAGTGGGAAGCACAGAAGACCAACCATGGGATAGTCCCTCTAAGCAAACCTCTTTTCCTAGACCTCTGGCTCAGCATCCACATCCTGTGGGAATGACCAAAGTTACCAAATGTGGAATAGACTGGAGAGCCTTGGGCCAACTTCAAGCAAAGCATTGAGTTGCAGCTGAAATTGGGTTATTCTACATGGGAACACACGCATGGGTTGGGAGGATCAGGACATTCATTAAGAGCCCAGACCTCAGACTGGTCACAATGTCAGTGCACTCAAACAAGAAGAAAAAGGGGCAACTAAATGTTTGCCCACATCACCCACACACTGTTTGCTTTTTTTAAGAAAACTTATCTCTACACCCCCCAAATCCTTAAGTTCTAATTAAATGCATCAACGTTTACATACCATAGGAGCAACAAATGCAAATGGCTAGCTGTGATTAAATGACAGGTGTGGCAAAGTCTGATCACCTTGTAAATGTAGGAGAGAAAAATTCAGTCAAATATTGTGAAATATTTTCCTCATAGTTTATAATCATCCTTCTAGAAGCTTGAAATCTGTTTGCTTACCAAATATTCATTAGCTAATATTTGTACAGTGCTTTGAAAACGTAAAGCACTAAATATGTGCTAATTATAATGATAATTACTTACTATTATCAAACTCTTTCTTCTCTTTGTTCTATGTGACTCTCTCTATGGGGAGGCAGAAAGGTTGCTGCCCTGGAAGCATCTTTGCTTGTTTTCCAAGGAACAGATGTTGGCCTTTTAAAAGGATGTTAAGATCACTGATTTCCCTGGTCCCAGTGGGGAGGATGCTGTGAAGATGTGGTGTGAGGTGTGGGAACTGAGCCCCTGTCCTATCCAGAGATCCAGTGACCAGTTCCTGGGAGCACACGTTCCTGCTCATCGCTGACACCTTTCCTACACGAACAGCAGATTGCATTCCAGCTATCTTTTTGATATAGTGTATGTGTGTGTGTGTGTGGGGGGGGTGGTACAGAGGAATAACTAAATAAATCCCATTTTGCTAATGCTGGAGTCCTTGTCAGACTGCTTGGCAATGGCACTCATGAGCCCTCATACCCATCCTCCTCCTCTCATTGCCAGCCCTGCTCGATGCAGATGTTTCTGCAGGTCCTATTTCTCCTGAAGTCCCTATTCCCCCAAGTGATCTGGCATTTAGCTCCCACTATCTAAAATTAAACTTTCCCATTGCCATTGTCTGGCAGCCCCCATCCAGGCTGCTGCCAGCGCCACCACTCCTGCTTTCCCTTCCCAGGGGCTTCACACCACCACTTTTGGGTTCCCCTGTGCTTTTCCTGGCACAAGATTAATGAACTAAATGCCACAGTTTTCATTTGAACGTGCGTGTACACACTTAGGGAATGGGGCCGGATTAGCAAAGCTGGGAAATGCAGCCTTCCGCAGGTTTGCAGAATTGGGAGAGGATGGAGAGCTTTTCCCAGGTGCCAGGTGAGCTGTTGAAAGCTTTTGAAAGATTTACCTTCCCGTTTTTAGGTATAGCCACTTTGCTGCTAGAACAGCATAGGAGTTTGGGGAGGAAGAGGAGGGAGTTTCCAGGTTTTTCCTTGCCTGCTCAGGCTCTCTCATAGTTAAACAGACCTGCTCTGTGCACACATCTGCACAGCACTTGCTTTCTGCCCTGTCTAGCATGAAGTGACACAAGAGCAATACTTTCTATAAATAACTTCCAAAAGGAGCTACTAATTATTAATGCAGAGAATTCTGAAAGAGAAAGAAAACAGCGTTTCACAGCAAGAACTTTTAATGAGAAAGCCATTAAGGCAATCAGTCTGCAAACCACAAAGTGAATTGCTGGGCAACCTTTCCATTCCTTTCCTCTCAGCTGAAAACACAACTGCCTTTTTGGGTTTATCTCCTCCAAAGGATGGTCCATCACCACCCAGGTGAACCAGAAGGATGGTGCCAGCTTCTTGCCAGCTGGCAGCACGCAAGAGGGGTATTTTTGGATTACACACTTGGCTCATGCTCTGGGAGCCCAGCAGACTGGGCAAGCATTGGGTTAAAGTTTTAACCCACATGAGACTTGTGGTTGAGAAATGGAGAACCCTCAGACCTTCAGCGGATGCTGTGACTGTGCCAGCCAGCCAGCTTACACCTATACCATGGTCACGCTGGCAGCTTTGGAATCAATGCCGCTTGACCAGAAGCGATGAAATCCTTGGGTAAACATCGAGTATCCAGGGTGAGACCACGAAGCAAAAGGATCTTACTCAAGTGCAGGGAGTAACTCCACCAACACAGAGAACCTCAACATTCCTATGTGCAATTCTAAGCTGCCTTCTTGTAACCTATAAAGCTGTTCAGAACATTTATATTATCAGATATATTTTGTAGAAACCCACCTCAAAAACACTTGTACTAAAAAAAAATGTAGACACTTGCTGTCTGATCAACATCTGATTTCTAGTATTTTACAGTGTTAAATATTTGTATTAAGCATACTTTTCATCAAATATTTGTATCTTTCCAAAGAAAACTGATTTATCAAGATTAGTTTTAAGCACCATCACACTTTTAAAGTCAAGGATGAAGTAATGGTCCCATCACCTTTAGGGATTTAACATCCCTAAGATGGGCAGAGGTAAAAATCTATTTGTGACATTAACTCAAGATTGAGGAGGAAATAAAAAAGATTATGAGAAAAATAAACTATATACACAAAACCTGGCATTATATGAAATTAAATAATCCAGGTGCACGGTATTTCGATAGTCACTCTGAAGTGTTTTACTGCACCTTCCCAACCGAGATAGAATTTCCAAATGAGGAAATCGGAAATGCCTTTATGTCCTATATACTTCAAAGGTTTAAACAATTTATTCTCAAGACTCTTGCTATTACTCTGTTTTCTTGTGGGTGGATGAATCCTGAATGTTTTGCAAGACACAAGGTCCCTGATGGTTGCTGATTTTTGTCAGTTTTGGAGCATTTAAATTTTTTTATAAGTTCTGATGTTCTTGTGAGACCTTGACTTAAAAAAAAAAAGCTTTCACCTCTTACAAAGTGATTTCTATTATTAATATTTCACAACTGAGGTCTGAGGATTATGAACCTTCTCTCACTGTAGTATTAAACAAATATTTTAAGAAGCGTGATGGTTTTGCCAGACAGAATTAAACTGATGAATGACTTAATCTGACCCCAGATGGGGCAAGTTATTAAAATAGAAGTCACTTTTTTTTTTCCAGAAGGGAATGATGCAACAGAGAGTAAGCAAATGGAGGAGATCTGGAAAATCCAGAGGAAAGTCTTTCCCTTTAGATAAATATAATGGAAAGGAAAGGAGAAAACCCTTTAATATTAGCCCTAAAATCCCAACTGAGAAGTCCTATCGAGAATAAATGAGGCATTAAAATCAGTAGTAACATGTCAACTCTCCTATTGTTTCTTTTCTTAAGAACACAGATGTTTCTTTTTCATTGTCTTAAGCAGCTGGATGATGTTTTGCCATGCAGACACACAAATCCAGAGAAGCAAAACTGATGCTGTTGTGTACAGTCCACGTCTAGTTTCTGTCTTTCCCAGGGGAGCTTTTTGTTAGCAATGGAGATGCCAGCTTTCTGTCAGAGACTTCATCCTGTACTTTTTGACTACTGGGACAATAAGTGGCAATAATTAAAGTAAAAAGGTCTTGGGAGAAAAAGGGAAATTTAGAACAGCAAGAGGTAACATGAGAAAGGAAAGTGAAAACAAAAGATCAAGCCATTTCTTTGCCTTGCAACACATAGTAGAGAAGCAGCAAGTAAACACTGCAGGTTGTTTGGGTAGATTGCAGAAGAACTGAATATAAATAAGAAAAAAAAAAAAAAAAAGAGGAAGCTTTGTTACCAGTGCAGCTTTACCTGGGGTAAGTATTGAATTGGTCATCACAGAATGTCTTGTGGATAATATAATGTCTTTTGAAAAAGAGCCGTTTTAGCGGAGAAACGGTATGTCAGAGATCCTGGTTACAAAAGGCTAGGAAAATTAATTGCATTCTCACTGCCAATGAAATAAAATTAAAAAAAAGCAGCCTTCATAATAACTTAAGTGGGTATAAATAAATGACGAGGAAAGCGTATATGATCAGTCCTCACATTCTCATGGCACCAAAACTCCAGTGGGAGAAATGCCTTCCATATACGCACCTGAAGCGACACAAGGAGAATATGAAAAATTCAGAGCAACTGAATTGAAAGCATCTATCTTTCTGCATAGGCCTCTTCACAACTATTATAGACCTAGCCTCTGTCTTCCCTTCCAAAACTGAAAACCACTGTAAAAGAGCTTTTAATGTAATCCTCATGGCGGGGGCCAAATTCATCTTGTCCCCAAAACAGAATTATCCAATCAAAGGGAATTAAGAAGCTTCACATATCTTTGAAGTAAGAGCAGGTTGAGATATTAGTGGGTTTTTCTTTCCCGAACCTCTGTGGCGTTTTGATGCAATGTCACATCAAGAAATAGACATGTCAAGAAGCATACATCTAGACCATAAATAGCTTAACTTCAGGAGAAAAACCTCCTTAAACTCTCTGAAAAAAAATAAATACCTCAGTTTTGCAGATAGAAATGACAGTCGTACCCATACTGGGAAGAGCGCACAGTGTAATGTTATCACAATGCCATCACACACCTGAGTCCCAAGGCTTACAGGAAGTTTTATGCCACAGGAGAGAGCCTCCAGAAGCTCATCCAGAGAAAAACATTCATCCCCAGTCCAATTTCATCTCTGAGCTCCACCAGCTGTTTCCAGTCTGCCCTTGCAACCAACTCTTTCTTACACAAAAACTATGCTCTCGCCTTGTCGAGGCTCCAGGTTTGATAGGCAGGGGATGAATAGATCAGAAAGGCCATGGGGATGGCCATCCCTCGTGGTGGGCCAGAGGTGGCCACCAGCTGGGAAGTCACAGACAAAGGAGGCTCGAGGAAGGAATCAGAAAGGTTATCATGGGGCATCCCCCCCACACAGGATGAGAGAAGAAAGTCAAACATGTCCCTCATCCCTGCTGGCAGTGGCTCAGTGGCGTGCGGGTTTCTCCAGCCCGAGGAGCCATTATCCCTGTGTAGGCGGCACTTTCTGGCCTTCTCATAATGGAGTTCAAAGAAACAACTGTAAAACCAGAGACAGCGCTGAAATGTATTGTTCAGATTAGAGAATGAATATGAGGTGTGCCTATGGTTGCAGGAAAAGTTTCATCTGCACTTTAAATGAAAAGTTAAAGATGTTCAGCTGCTGGCTTTGGTTACTGACTGCCACAAAAAGCAATTATTGTAACTGCAATCTGCTTCTCCGGCTGCTCTCAACACTGACCAGTCCAAGTATATTGAGTCTTAGGATAAGACATTATATGCTTCCTTTGGAAGAGATTAAATAACTCACATGTTGTCATTTTTCTACTTTTAAAAGTGCTGGTTAACAATTAAAAGAAGCCCATATCCACATATTTTCCTATTTCTACTGGGTGAAAAAGCCTGGGGACTCCATGTAAAATTCCACTCAGGTTTTTTTTTTTTTTGTGCCAAGGAGAAAAAGAAAGGAAAAAGAATTTATTAACTATAATCTAAAATTCCTGCAGTAGAAAGTTGATTGTTCACTAAAAATCACATTTCTGAAGCCCACAAGCTTCTAGTAGAAAAAAAGTAGGTGCAGCTCAGCAATTCTTTATTTCAGTGAGCTCTGGCTGGACTACTTGCAGTTGCATGGACTAGTCCTTATCAACAACAGTTTGATTTTTGTAAAGTGAATTGTACTTTCTTGATCTGTCAGCTAAAGGTTCTGAGCTTTCATCCACACCTCTAAATATCACACATCCAGTTCTTCCTGGGCCACACCACCAAGTCATTTACTCTGAAGTAGCTGGCCAAGCTAGACAGGATGCCAGGGCAAGTCAATTTGCCACTTCCACCCAGATTTGGACTGGCCACTCAGTATTAGAGGAAAAAATTAATAGATGGTCTTCATCCTGGCCCTGTGCTGATAATGAAGATGGTACAGCCACGCACATCATTGTGTGCAACTTCCACACTTCATAGGAACATGTTGCTGGGAACGCAGTGGTCAGACAATGCTGCCACCTCTGCAATTCGTGACTTCAGTGCAGACAGCAAGAAGTTAAAACAAGAAGATGCTGTAAGACTCTAGAAAGGGTTAGCTGGTTTCTTTAGCACAGGAGAAAGCAAACACACATGTGCAGATAGACTTAAAGGTAGGAGAATGAAAAGAGAAGCAGATGTGAAAGCTCTAGGCATTTTTTCTTAATTACTATTAATCAATTCTTTGCTCTTGCAAGCTTGAGCAGCTCAATGACACATTTGCCTTTACTGAACCTTGCTGCTTGCAACCCATGCAGTTGTATAAACGAGGGCATATTTTTCCCACTTTGCTTCTCAGCTGGTTGTATGTAAGCATGAAGCAGTAAAATCTGAAAGATCTTTCACAAAACAATATGCCTGCTGCTCCTCAGCTACTGCAGCACTTGCCTGGAATAACCTACGGAGGGGTCCACGTGGTGCTTTTCAAGCTGTGGTTCCCGTAAGAGGCAACTCAAGAAAACAAATGTATTTCCAGTTGGTTAAACTGTTTATGAAAGTGGTTTATGCTTCACTTGAAAAATTCTTAGAGGTCTACAAATGTTAAAAGTTTGAAATCACTGATTTTTATAACAATGACTTTACAAACCAGCCAACGGCGGCAGGACCCAAACATCTCCCCAGAAAATGTATTAGAACCCTGCCCAGTCAGGGCAAGCACATCATTCAAGGACTTGGCTCTTTGATCATCACCAATGTAATTTCTCTAAAAAAGATCTATGAAAAGGAAAACTGCACTTTCTGCAGTACTGTGTATTGTTTATACTAATGGTAAAGTTCTGGAAATATACAATGGGCTTATTCTAATTTAAAAAACCTGTATCCTTATACCTGTATGAAAAATAGAACCTTATGATAATTGATTAAAGAAGATAGAGGCTTGTGAACATTGTGCTGTATCAACTGAATCAAAACTAGTTTGATTAAAGCCAATGAGTCACATTGACAAGAGACCTACGAGAATGACTGTGAATGAGATTCATCCATTCCAAAACAAAAGCTGTTTGGGGTTTTGCTCTATTTTTTCAAAACAGTTTGTTACGCGTCTGACTATTACTGCAACGCTCTAAATGGAGCTGACAAAACAAGAAGATAGCATCATTCTTAAATGGAAAGAAAAAGACAGTGCTTGCCAGTCTTCACTTGCTATTCACCACCTGCATCCCACCCAGCTCCCACTCCTTAGGGTTTGGTCAGTTATGCCTGTGAGTGCCCAGCGTAAGCCAAGAGCAAATCCATTGACTTCCAAACCTTGGGCTACTCCTGCAGCCAAGACCAGATTCCCATTTTCCCCACAGGCTTCACAACCCTTCACTACCCCAAATACCCATTTTGCTGTCATTTCCCCAGGATCAGATTGGCTGCTTGCTCTTCCTGCAGCTTTAAGGTTTCCACCAGACAACAGAAACAATGCTAGAGAGGGTTGAGTTTGGATCAGTGTATTTTGTCTTGAACAGAACAAAATACATTGAGATTTCTTTTTGCCTTTTGGGTGCCCAGCAGATTCCATTTATTTTGCTTTTAGATGTTCTGTAAAGACTGCAAAAAGTAATTTAAGGTTACTGATACTTTCCTTTGTTGTGCTGTTAGAAAGGAAATGTATTGACACGTGGAAAGAAAGAAAGAGTAAGCTACCTGATGTGCCTATCACAACCCTGTGCCCCTTTCCTGCTGGATATTATCCTATTATCTGTATCTTCATCTTCTCAAGTGGGCATTCTCACATTTAACCTCTAAAAAAAAAATAAATGGAGAAGTTTTCAATACTGGCAGAGCAGAGAGTGTAAATTTTAAGGTAATTAACAATGCTCAGATAAGGTTTCCTCTCACTACTTCCCAAGCGTTATGAGTTGACTTAAATACAATTATTCTATAGTATTAAAGTGCCAGAGAAAGTGTGTTACAATCCAAGCAGACCCTTGTTTCACTCTTTTGGATGGGTGACTCCTAAAACTGTTCACATAAAAGGATCGTTTCATGCTTTTCCACTTGAATGACTACAGAGAAAGTACACACTTCGAGCTAAAAAAAAAAAAAGCTCAGATGTGACAAATTCCTTAAGTTGGTTTCCATCAGCTAGAACACAGACCTGTTATTATTTCTTCAACATAAATCCTAAATACTACTATGGTGTCTCAGAAAGAAAGAAACAGTAAATCAATTAGAAATGGGCTACTATCAAAATATCAAAATTGCAGACCAACCCAGAAACTGTCCACGTAGACAGGAAGATAATCTGCTCTTGCTAAAACTTGCAGAGCTTGCTCAACTGCATGGATTAAAAAAAATAAAAATCAGGTATCATTTCACCTATATTCAAAGAGATATCTGCAGTGTTTCTGAAAATGAAACAACTTTAGTGATTTTTATATAAATATTAGAGCACAGACTATGTATATTTTGGAGTTCTTTCTCTTAGCCATCACTGTAATTTTTGCTGTGGTATAAAAAATATAGTATCAAAATACATTGCAAAAATGCTAAATTCTCAAGATCAAGAATAAGATATTATCTGTGCCATCCTATTAAGTGTTTGCAACAATGATGATGTGAACTAAGACTATGGATCTGTCCAGTAGGTTGCAACATAAACAGATAAGTTATATGCAAAAGCTGCATTTGCAATTAGATGTAGCCTTTGGTATATGTCTTCCATGGATCTGACAATTTCTTGCCATTTTTCCTTTGAGGTTTAAGGTGGGAAAATGAGTGGTTTGCTTTAGGTGACTTGCATTTATCTGCAAAGCTGCATTAGGTCAGACTGTAGGCATAAAACAGTTTCCCATCATATTTCCATCCCTTTGGTGGCTGCACCTCAATAATAGCCAAGATTTTAAAAAATAATAAATACAATTCCATGGCTTACTCTTCACACTAAAGGAGCTTTTTTAATGAACTAATTAGCCTGAATGAATCATTATGTATGGAAATGTATATACACACATACAGATAAATATTATAAATATTTTGGCTGAAACGTTTCACGTTGGTTCTGCTCAATACCCACCCCAGTTTGCAGTGGCATCCCTGGGAAATCCTGCTTTTAGTTAGGAATTTTTTTCTGGATTCCTATGGTCCAGAGACAACATTGTACAGGACTAATCCATAACACTGCACACGGACAAAAGAGATCCGACCCTCAATCAGAAGGCCCTACAGCAGTGGCATCAAGTACTATTTGCAAGGTGCTTCTTTCCTTTACTCTTCCTATTGCAGGTGAACTGGATTATCACAGCCATGCCCTGGATGGTTAGTTCCAGGATGCAGGTGTTTCTTTTCAGGAGCTCCCTTATTAAGGTCACCATTCTGGAGATGAAAGTGAGACATGAAATATTTTCCTTTTTTTTTGTTTGTTTTGTTTTGTTTTGTTTGTTGCAAAGTCTCATTTCTCAAGAGATCATCCCATCTGGGAGGTGTTTGATTCACAGTAAGTGATAGCTCCTTCCTTGAAAGGGAAGCACTTAGGTAAGGAGAAAAAAGGATTAAGCATAAAGAAGGCATGTAAAGTGTAGTTCCTTTTGTTTTAATTAATCAGCACAAAAATTTATGTAGAATTCAAAGATTGAAGCAATCTAATGTGCCAGAATTAATAGATACAATCAGATAATTACTGAATTTTAATGAATAGTAGAATATCAAATATTCAGGCCTTGAAGTTCACTATTTCTATCATTCTCTTCCAACATTTTAACTTTTGCTCTGTGTCTGTGTGTCTGAACTCAGTGAAATGCATTCAAGCATAGAAAGAGAGCAGCCAGATTGGTAACATCACCCTGGCCCCATCTGAAATATCATAGAAAGCTTAGGTGAGAATTTAAGAGTAACATGAATTTGTGCTCGTATCTGCAGAGATGCCAGTTCCACTTTTTATGACAGAGTAAATGCTCGCCTCGGATCTGGAACTGCTAAGATATTGCAAATCCACTTATACCCAAGCCACAAGGGCACCTGGAGAAGAAATACAATAAAAGCTATTCTTGCTCTCCCTCTCGCAATCATCCCCCCCGCCCTGGACTGTCCCCGTACACATTTGGGCTCAGGTCAGTTCTCCCTTCTGGTACATGGTGGCAAGAGCTTGTAGCTCTTCTCTTGGCCCAGCCATGAAGCTACACCAACACCATCTTAAGGGAGCTCTTCACCCATCTTGTGTCTGTTTTAGCACATCCCCCAGGGCTCAGGAGAGGTTCAGTACATTTTTGTGGTGATCCTTAAAAAAACCCTCACCCTGTGTCTTAGTAGGGATCCAATTAGTCTTCCTCACCAGTTCAAAATCTCTTTGCATAATTGTTTTTCAAGTTTCCACTCTATACACAAAAGGCCCTGTAATGATTTCACAGAGCTGAATATTGGTATTTCTTAATAGATTTCTGGAAATAAAAATTATTATGCAGAAAAAAAGATAACATGTATTCTGTCTGTGTAACTGTACCATCATTATCTCCTTTATGAATTTGCATTAGTAATTAACAGTGCTGTGTATTTAAACTACTTAAACAGTGTATATCTATGGTTACTGACTTCAGAGTAAGCAGCTTCAAGGTTTTATTAACTTATAATTATCAATTAGTTTCACCTATTTTTTCAGCCAATTTACCACCAAATAATTCATGAATAATAGAATAGTTCGGAATAATCTCAGGTATTCTGAGTTTTGCTCTGCAGCTGGGTGCCACCCTTTGTGATTGCAGAGTACAGTGGTGGGGACAGGAACCAGAATTACAGAATCTTTCAAGTTGGAAAGGGCCCATAAGGAGCATCAACACCAACACCCTGTTCTTCGCAGGACTACCTAAAACTAAACCATTAAGCTGTCATGGAGGTATTGTGAAAATTTAAAGGGAAGTGGAGAAAACCTATCATATACATTCTAATTCTGCAACTAGAAGCTTCTCCTTTGATGATTCATATAAATGGAAATATTAATAGGAAAAAAACATGCTGGACACAACCTCTAATCTAATATACAGCATTGCCTACTGCACAGCTGGCCTGCATGAGCATATGGTGCTCTTGACCTCATCTCTGTTATGACCTGGTCCAAAATACAGTTATCTTGTACCTATACTACTCCAGCAAGATCCTAGACATATCCTTTTCCTGCCTTCCACCTGCCTTTTATTCCTCTTCTTGGACTGAAGAAAGAACAGGAGGTGGAGGAAAAGAAATAAAAAAGTAGCAGAAACTGGAAAAAGGGAAAGAGTGACAAAGTTTAGTGCTGTCCTGGTTAAAACGAGCACAACAACAAAAAAATATTGATGTATACATTTCTTGGCCTTTCACTCAGCAGTATTACCCTTATAAAAGTCAGACTTGTAAGTGCTAAAATATCAAGGGAATCACATTCAGAGAATTCTTCTCTGCTTTGAAGCCCGTTACAAAATCTGCCATTTTAGCCATCACTCATCGCTGCTGGATGTACTACTCACTCATCTCCAAATCTATAAGTGGCAGCAGCACCAATGTTGTCCACATCATCTGGATTAAAAGTCTTTATTTATTTTTTTTTTCTTTTTGGCTTGAAAATGTCAAACATGTTACATCTATCCTTTCCAGATAATGAGTTGTGTGCAAGGAGGCAGTAGGATTCCAGTAAAGATCAGACAGTTATAAGAGTAATGAGAACAACCACTCCTTTGTTATTTAGGATAAAAAAATAATTACATTCAAAAAGAAGAAAAAAAAAAATCACAGCATTTTTATTCTAACTACTACCTGAAAAAGGGATGGGAAGTCGCATCTCTGTGTGGTGCCCAGACAATGTCTGAATGTCTTCCCCTTGTTTCTGTTACCTGCCTGACCCTTGAGGGTCAAGTAAATACAATCAATGCATCTGGTCCTGCTGGATTTGCAAGAACTCTACTATCCCATGCAGAGAAATGATGGCTTCCAAAACACAGGATATTTGCTATCTGGACTGTCAGATGTTACCGTGTGAGATATTTGCTCCTAACACTTAATAGGCGAGATCAGTCATAACCACGGAGAATATCACCACAGACCATCTTTCTGTCAGCCTTTCTTCATAGTCGAGTACTTCTTTTGGCATGACCTCATACCACGTCAGCCACACCATCCCATAAAGCAGCAGAAGGGATAAGCCAAGTTAATTTGCATGAAGGAAATACCTAAGTACTGGCCATTGAGTTACTGGCAGTAATCTATTTATAAAATCCCATAATCCTTTACAGGATCATTGACAGATATCATAACATCCACATCTTATTAAATTGTTTTTTGTTTTTTTTTTTAAAAAGGGACTGCAAACATTAGTGTTCAGTGAATGCTTAATTGCATGTGGGTGAGACTTGGCAAAACTGGCAGTGAGATTTCTAGGACAGCAGAACAGCTTTCCCACCCTCCCTCTGTTTTCTGGGCAGAGCATTAAGCATCCAGGATTACGCTGAGCTTTTTTATTTTCCATAAACTATTACAATGACTGTCTCCCACAACAGCAAGATGTGATAGACCTTGAATAAATGTGCAAATAAAAAAAAAAAAAAAAATCACTTGAAATTACTAATATTCTTTTCTTTAGGTTGTAAAGATTTACCTCATGTAGAGGGAAACCAACAAGACATTCCAACTGCCGAGCAATTTTGGTGGAAAGGGACCTCTGGAAGTCACCTGGTCCAACCCCAGCACTTGGAGAAAGACCAATACTGAAACTGGCTCTAGCTTGGCCATGAGAAAACGGCCTGAGTTCTGATCATCTTCAATTACAGATTTTCCACAGCCTTTCTGTGCTATCCGTTCCAGCACCTGATTACCCTTAGTGTGAATGTTTGGGTTTTTCTCCCTGCCCCCTAATATTTAAGAAGAATGTCCCTTGCTGCAGCTTTTGTCAGCTCTGGGAAATACATCTGACCTTGTCTTCTCTATTGTCACTCATCAGGCAGCAGCTTCTGGGACAGACAGACATGGGTTTGCTTCTGCAATGAGCCCAGATTCCCGCTCTGCTGGTGGCTGGGCACGGGCAGCAGATGCCATCAAGGGCAGGTGCCCATTCCCAGTGACTGAAAAAGCCACCAGCAGTTGCTCTCTGTGGACTCGTTGCAATGTTTCCCCGTTGAAAGGGATGGAAAAGAACAGTCCGCAAAGAAGATTTCCCCAAATATTAAGTGTTTTGAAAGCTGGAATACCATAAAGGGAAAAAAAAAAAGGGAGGGAGAGGGGGTAAGAAAAACCTCTTTTATGCTTTCAGCAACTTAAATAACTCTCACTGACACTTTTGATTACTATCTCAACTTTTCTCATCTGAACTTTGTACCCTTGAAAAATTCGATAAACTGGGTTTGGCAATTTTATTTCACTGAGAGGGAGCTTGTGTCATAACACAGTGTTATATAACGATTAAAACCTGGGAAAATACATGGAATCTGGAAAGGGCCCAGATTTCAGCTGCATCCTTGGAGCTTATCTATAACCAACACATAGCTGTAACAAAAATGAACTGGATGGGAATGCATGAGTAAGCTCTTCAGATGTAGCAAACTGACTTGTGAAAAGAGGAAAATACAGTGGTGCTCGTGAAACAGTACTTTCTTCTGATCCTAACTTTAATGCTTGGTAGAGGAGACAGAAAGCTACTGACACAAATGTATTCCCAGCATTGTAATTTAAATGACGCATCTGCACTGCAAGGCTGTATCTACATAGACATAACCAGCACCGTTGCTTTCCCGATATCAGTCATAGGGGATGAAAAGGACTGGGCTGAAAGCACCATTTATTTTCTTTAAAACTGAAGAATGAGGGGCTATTGACGCTGGAAGAGAAGTCTGGGGAAAGAGTGCAACAAATTCTCCTTGAGGTTGGGAGTAGATTGTTTTGATTTGAAGAACATTAGTATTTTGGTGCTCCCTGGCACTCTCCTGCCTGGCCCGCTCTACTGGAGCTGGGTGATGATGCCCCTGAGGGAGGGGTATCTCCAAAGCCCAGCGCATGCCTTTGTCCTGCGCTCGCAGCTGATGTCCTGCACCAGCACATGACTTTGGTGACTTCAGTTACTGTAAACAGGCATTGCCGTTTCCTTTATTTACTGTGAAGCTCTTAATTCTTGTTTTGTTTGCCTTAATTGTACAGCACTCCACATTTTCAACCAATAGTTAGGAGAGCCCAGAGTATATGATGGGTAATACCCCCACTTTTATAAATTCAAACAAATAAATACATAATTGAATGCAGAAACAATGACCTGTAGTAAATCTTTTTTATTTTCTAACGTGCAACTGTGGAGAAGAATCAGAGAGCTGTTCACACATTTCTGATCTTAATTTAAAAAAAAAAAATGCTGTTGTGTTCCTTTGACTGTTCTAGAAGGTGGGTACTAAGGGATCCGAGAGGGAAATGGAAAGATTAAGGCAGAGATTCAGGGGAAAAAAAATTCATCAAACCCTCTGAAATTATGTGCTGCATTATATTAGAGCTAAGCTACTTCCAGAGATCCTTAACAGGATAGCATCTCCTTAGTCTTAGCCTTTCTCTGTAGCCTGAGTGCATTAACAACCTCTAGGCCCGTTTCATAAACCCCACAACAGTAGCAGGAGGAAGGACTAAACGCTTCATCACATCTAGAAGGCACTTAGAAATTGTCACAAGCCCTTCAAAAGATCTGGCCCAGCTCATGGAAAGGGTCTGTAGCAGACCTAGGACTTTGCTGTGCCTCCCAAATCCAAGTGTTAAACGTGGTCTTCCCAGATAACCCGATGCACACGTGTGTGACCACACGTACTTGTCATCAGAAGTTCTGCTTTCAGATTTAACCATCATTTAACCATCTTTGTGGACTTCAATACCAGATCATGTGTTTGTATCAGCTAATTTGGATTAGGACAGATCCAATTAGAGCAGAAAAGTGTTGTTACATTTTCCTTAATTGTTTTCATCCAGCTTTCTCTCTGCTGCAATGAGCAGGTACAAGAAACAAAGGCACTTACTGTCCCTACTGTGTACAGCCATAAAATTATCCCCAAGGAGCAAGAACAAGGAGGGACACAGCCTGTAATTAAGAGTGGATGGCACAAACAGAATGTGAATTCCTTTAGAAATTTTTAGGCAAAACAAACCGCTTCCTAATCCTCCCTTCTTGTGCATATTTAGTCTAATAGACCCTTGAAGGAGGAAACAAGTCTGATGTGCAGTAATTTTATCTGCCACTTCCCGTGTTAGCACACTGCAGATAATGAACAACCCAGTACATGCTCTTTCTGCTAATCAGGAGCACAAGCTAGTGGCATGAGGTGTCACTTGTCAAAAAGCACTTTCACAAGAGAATGAGCAGAAGATACCCCATCTTCCCAGGAGATATTCAAGGGGAGGCTTGATGAGGCCCTGGGCAACCTGGTCTAGTTGGGGGTGTCCCTGCTGACTGCATGGGGAAATCAGACTAGATGACCCTAGAGGTCCCTGCCAGCCTGGACTGTTCTACAATTCTACTTAAGTGGTACCAGTGCTACAGTGCCGCTCTTCAGCTTTGTTAAACTCCTTCGGGCTCAGAACATGACCTTTTGATTTCAGTCTTCCAAAGAAGTGTGAAAATATGAGTTACTCGGATGCATGTTCTAGTTCTCTCTCTCCCAATGGACACTTTTGTGAGCAAGACTCACACTCTTTATAAGAATTTCCTTTCTTGCAGAAGTAAAAATATGCAAACAAATGCTTGTGAGCAGCGGCCTGAAGAACACAGCATTCCTGCAAGCCCGTCTGCTGATGAATGGAAGCCTTTGCTGACTTCTGGTGCATTCACGTTCATTATGGAGGAAGGGCCGTTGTGCGGCTGCAAGCAGATCCCATCCTGCCCTACATTTACGACATAATCAGCTCCTAAAATCAGCTGCAATTGCTTTCTAAATTCTTTTCTCTTTCTTTGGAGACATCTGTCAACTACTTCCTTCTCCTCTCCCTCCTTCCCCTTCCCATTTCTTAGAGGAAAAGCACTATAGAAA
>VZTM01016467.1:164669-420392 GCA_013400555.1 Jacana jacana | reverse complement strand
CCCCCCCCGCTACCCCCGAATAAATTGTACCCATAGAAATCAGGTGCCATCACCATCTTATGTGAAGAATCAATATTCCTTTAATGGGAAAAAGAAACATCATTTTCACTAGAGCCTTGCTATGGATAAGGGTGTCTCTGCTTTGTTTCCTTGTATTGCTGAGCAACAATATGAGAGAAATTAAACTATTTCATGCAACCTACAAGGTTATTTGCCTAAGGATTGAAAAATAGAGGCATGAGAGACACAGANGCCTCCATTAGTGTCCCAGCTTCCATCACAACCCCACCACCTTTCCAAAGGGACACACTCAGGAGTTAACAGCGTTATTGGCCCTGTGCGATCGGGTTGGGTGGGCAGAGGGAGATGTACTGACATGAGGGATCCCTGCCCTTCAGAAAATCACTCACTTGTACCCAGCAACTCCTTCCACCTTATTGTGCAGTGCCTGCCCCCTCTTCCCATTTGACTACATGCCCAAATGTAGAATCACATTTCAAGTATGTTTACACAGAAAACATATTTGAGAAAAAAAGGCACTGTTACAGTAAATTCTGATAAGCAGCAGTTAAAGTCTCTATTGGATTATTCTTTTCCAGAAACTTTTGTCTCAGAGCAGAGCCAAAAGAAAAAAACAAACAAAAAAAATCAAATCTAGACCTAAAGAAACTAGATGCAAATTTATGCCACTTACTTTGAGTAAAGCCCATGTTTCAGTGATGATGGAGCCAAATCAATCTTTACCCCATTTCCAGAACACTTGGAAATTGTCTCTTCTATAAATTCTCCCCAAACTGATCTAAAAAGCTCTTAAACAAATTAAGGGATCACTAGGTTTGTTAGACCGCCATCATTCTTCTTCAACAGTTGAAATCCACTCACTGAGCCTGGAACACCTTCGTAGATGAGCAACGGCTTCAGCATTAGATTAGAACAAGGCAGCAGAAGGCAGAGATGCCAACAACCCAAAGAACCCTTTACCCCGCCCCGCCCAAGCGGTTTGTCAAGGAAGGAGCTTCAGTTCAGAGATTTGATTAAAGGTTTAAAAACTTACTTCCCCCACCCCATACCCTTATATTAAAATACCAGTTCACACGAAGGGTAGACGCTCAAGCACTAAATCGCATTGACTGGGTAGAAGCCGGCAGCCAGGCAGACGCACCAAACCTTTCCGCCCATGCAGTGCTGGAACCCACACCCTCACAGCGGGCTGCATCAGAGCAACCGCCAGGAAGGTGGAAGAGAAGAAAAGAGATCGTACACAACTAATGAGAACCATTAATTAACAGCAAATTACCATCAGTCTCTCCAAAAGCCTATCCTAGGCAAAGCAAGATAACCACTAACCTCAGCTTAAAGACTCTTGTCTCCAGGGCAGTTAAATAAGTTTTTCAACTAAAAAAATCCCCACAACATCAGATCTACATTTGGTGTGTCCCTCCTCCAAGATGTCCCCACCATCCACTCTCTCAGCACCTACCGGATCACCGATGAGCTTCCCTCCACACTAGGATCCCAGCAAACAGGCTGGGAGGCATTTATAGCACAGCCTGCACCTGCCAAACACAAGGTTAATGAGAATCACTTGGTTCTTGGTTGNATTTTATTTCGTTTTTTTTTTTTTTTCAGGAGATTGTCTGATTTTACTCTTGCTAGCAGACTTGCTCTACTATTTTCAGGGCAGCTTAGTGTCAGATAAAGCACACCAAAAACATATTATTTAAAACCCGTCAAAGGGAACTTGGTTATGTCTGTAGTAAGGATTTGACACACTGCTGAATCCTAAAGTTTGCTGCTGCCTCTTGAAGTGAGCACAATAGACTGTGCTTCAATGACACCAGACATCTTTCCCTTTTGTATGCGGGGACAGACTAGGCAGCCGATTAATAATTCAATGCTCATTAGGAAGTACAACATGCAGTAAGCAATCAGATATAATTAGGCAAAACTATATACATGATTACAGAGTGAATAAGATCTATGGATCTATTTTAGGTGAAATAACATCATAATTTGAGTAGAAGGGTCAAGAATAAACAAGAAACATATAAAATATGCAGTTTAAACACTTTTTTTTATTCTCCTTACCATCATCTGTCTACTAGAGTAATTTTTCACTCGAGTATACTGCAAGTACATCCAACATGTTCAGACTCACTTCAAGTTTCTTTCCATGCATTAAAGTCACTCAGAGAGTATGTTTCTCCTCAAGACCCTTCCATCAAACCAGTATACCTCGAGGCGAGTATATGACCACATAATTGAAGCAGTAAATTGATGACAATTAGCACATTAGCGGTGAATAGCAGCAAGTGATAGGCTTAATTGACAATGCAGTGGTTAGTAATTGATGTTAATGACTCACAAGAAGAGGAGACTAGTGACTAAGAGCTGCAATTTTCAACTGTTTTCCCTGCTGGTGAGCCTGGTGCAAGGTTGGGGCAGGTGGGGATGTGGGCTGGCCAGAGAGCCTACAGAAACTACCATCTAACAAACAGGAGGCTGGGGATTTAAGCAGGCATTTTGTGCGTTACCGAGAAGCAAATATGGCTTAATAACACAAATTACAAATTGCTCCAGTGTTCCACACCTTAAAGGAAGCCGGTAGCTTTTCCACCGCTTTCCACAACTCATTATTCTTAGGTGATTTTGGGAGGAGCTGTGCCAGTTCTTTGCAAGGCTGTGAATGCAGTCCCTGAGCGGCGCACGCTGGGGTTAGGGGATGGTCTCCCCTCTTCAAAAGGTGTTAATGCACGAGGAAAAACACCCAGGCGCAAACCAACAATACCTATTTAAAAGTTTAAAAAGCACTGGTCTATGTTGTCTGGACAGATGGTAGGTTTTGAGCAGCCTGCCTTATCTGGGCCACCTCCTGTCACTATAAACAACTCCTGGAAGCTAAGACATCGCTGCCATTTAACGGGGCTGAGTTTTGCCCAGGAGAACAGCAGGATTAGGAGCTTTATTTTTCTGTTACGCAGGAATTTTCCTGTTCATAAAGATGTATTCCCTGCATAAAATGCTTATTGTACTGAAGAGGAGGAGAATTAATCATACTTCACAGTAAAACATATGGATAGCCATGTGGGTAGCAACAATTATCCAAAGATACCTAACGTGATGACACTGAGAGATGCCTAATTATAGCCTTGGACTTCCCAACAGTAGGTGATGTACAACCACATCTATAGGATAATCCCTTCCTTAAAGATTGGTGCCAAGACCTAACACTGTAGATTTTTCAACATATAAAATGTCTTCCTTACGTCAAAGGCAAAAATCCTTAAGAATTAACTTGTTATGAAGCTTTTTATTTTTAATATTGTAGATTCTATACTGTATTTTTAAATCAATTTGGGGAACGATTAAAAGCCAGTCCATGGCTGGCTTCTCTATGGCTGTTATAATCTTCAAGACAATCATTTCCGTTGAAGTTTGAATGATAAAGGACTCCCATAAATTTTAAAATGAACTCAATTCTCTTTCTATTCCTCTTCGTGTGCTCATTACTTTGATCCAAATTGTAGAGAGTATATTTCTACAGCCTTGACATACCTTTCCACGGCCAGTCTTGAACGTACAGAGCCAGATTCTCAGCCTCCATAAATCAAAGCAGTGAATCGAAGTCGATAAATTCAGGCTGATTTACACCAGCTGGGGCTCTCGCCTGGTCCTTGGACCGCCCATGACTCCTCAAGATAGGAACTCACCCCCAGGTGCCACCCCAGGGGACACACAGGAGGTTTTTCCAGCCCTGCTGATGCACCATGCTTCACCACACAGTGAATTCACGAGGCACAGGACTTCCACAAGTACTATAGTGATTGCGTTTTCTTCCCACTATCATGAGAAGGGACTATTATTGCCCCTTCTCGCTGCATTTACAGACAAAAAAAAAAGGGAAATTCTCCCTTCTGCAGAGGTGTACAGATAAATATTTTAAGTTTGGTTGTTTTTTTCCCCCCTTTCTCCAGAGGGGAACACCCTTGGAGGAATCCTGTGCTTCTGTGGTGGAAGAAGAGTCTGGTGGCAACAGGTTTTACTGCAGCATGTCGTTCTGCTTAGGTTTGGAGGAAGACAGATGAATGATATATTAAAAAAGAAAAAGGAGAACAAGACTAGATAAGGTCGCTGAGGTATATACAAAAGCCAGACTGTGAAAATTATTCAGGTACATTGAAAGGGAAGATTTTTCCTGGCCTGAGGTAGTTTTTGTAGGTACCTTGTGACTCTGCAGACCCCCAGGTTGGTGCACTAATGAAAGTAAGCATTTCATTGCAAAAAAGGTGAAAATTAACCTGATATTTTGGAAAGTATCTTAACCGAAATCACAAGGACTTTTATGTACAGCTGTTGCTCCCTACAATACAAATAATTTAAAGAACGTTTTTAAGAATGCTGTGTTTGTATCCTGCTATGTAGGTTTTTCAACTTCAGTGCCTAAAGATCCTACCAGCATTTGATATCAGTAAATGCATTCATTAATTTTTTATTTTGCAAAAAGAGTCATTCATTAAGCAGTATTCAAACAAACACTTATGTTTGTGACCTCTAGCTGTGGAGTATATTTCCAAGTGCTGGTACATTATTCTCTTAAACTTCCAAAGCATGTAAACGTGATATCTATCTCCTTTCCAAAAATTACAAACCACCAGGTGAGAAAGGCTGAAAACACAGGTGAATTAGACCTTTCCAACAATTTTCTGAGAGTGGAAGGCTCTGTGGGAGGTGCTGGACATCAGCTTGTTGAAGCTAAATGAGTTCTGGGGCTGCTCAGGCACAGATATAGCTTTTCTCCCACTCAATCAATGCTTAGGTGTAGTAAGAGTTGCACGAGAATACCTTCAACAGAAATCACAGGAATGGTGTTCCCAAAAAGACAGGTGTCTGTCACACAGGGTGCAGAGGAGGTTGTGTATCACACGGCTATGAAACTCCTGCGTGGTGAAGGAACCTCTCTTTTTTGTCTGGCTACTGGTACAAACGCAAAGACAACGTCAAGTTTCTCAAGTCTGCCATGTCACATGAGTGACTGAAGCATCTTAAAGAGATGTCGTGTCAGCTTTTAACAGAAATGATCAGAGAAACCAGAAATCTTCCAGTGCTTCTCTGATTTTATTTTGAAATTTCATTCTCAGCGGTGAAAACCTGTTGCAGAGCTGAGAACAGGCTTTCCCATAACTGCTCTTTCCAGCCACCAGTAATTTTCTCAACCTATCCAAGGCAGAAATTGTGAGAAAAGAGAGAAATGAGAAATTTGTTTAGCCAGGAAAAAGGAAAAGCAGTCCCCATATTTTCTTTCTTTTTTTTTTTTTTTTTTTTCTTCCTTTTCTTTCCAAGCATATTTTGCAGAGTAATGCATAGTGCTTCCACACCCACCCACCAGTGCGGTGGTGGGATGACTCCGGGTTCATAGGCTGGTTCAGATGCCTTCACCCACTGGGCAGGTGGGATGCCTGTCAGAGAGGCAGCATGCCATCATGACACCGGCCTGACAGGAGAGATCATCCCTTGGTTTGTTTAACACCATTCCTGAAGCTGCGGACCCCCCCCTGCAATGAATTACAGCCTCTGGGCAAAAGGGTTTGCGCTGGGCGGTCCATCACTTCCAAATCTTACGCCGAGGACAGTCGCGAGGGAAGATGCCAGGTTTTCAGTCGGTGTAATTTACTGTCGGTCCATTAGCCTCAAAAAGGTTGCCTTGGGTTCAGGCCCTCTGAACGAGCCTCCTGTAAATCTGGTGATGGTGTCAGACAGCTCCACCTCAAACGACAGACCCTCCCTGATGTGTTCTGCAGCTAGGAATTGCTTCCCTCAGTGCCCGTGATGAACTTTTATCGATGTCAATGTGAGCCAAGGACCTGAAGCAGGCTTGCTTTCTGCTACTGATTGAAAGAAAAAGAATGAAAAGAGGAAGGAAAGGGAAATCCTAAGAGTTCAGTAAAAGTTTTAAGTGTTCATATTGCCACGATTATATTGGCTGTGTATTGAAAATAAGCACAACGTGATTGAAACATCTCAGTGACATCTCAGCGTCCAACTCTGACTGTTGCATTTCCTTGGAATTATTCGTTTACTTTGATCACAGAAACATTTCAAGTAGCTTGTAGAAAGTTAAATAAATACAAGAAATCTGTATCTGCATGTTACTTGAATTTATGAACTTTTATAAATCTATTTTGTGCAAAACTAATTATTATAATGATCACTGAGTAAGAAGCGACACCATACAAGACTTAATTCAAACGACATTTTTGTTATATGCTCTTGTTTTAATTTTCTAGCTTCACTGAATAACTAGAAATCTCTGCAGCTGTAGCAAAGTGCCTCATATATAATGTATAGATCACATCCTCTTGCCATTTTTCACAGGTGCCTGGCTATTATACGGTTCAGAATTCATTCATAGTGCCTATTAGAGGTCTTTATATGTAACTGACTTCCTTTCTTGAATATTTATAGCTTTTATGAGACATTTATGGGTAGACCCAACAAGAGTTTCTAAGGAAATACTGGGAAATAGTTCTGTATAACATCATTAATATACTGTTCTTTGATGATAATGGCCACAAATGTCATCTAATTGCTATCTTCTTACTTTGTCTAAGCTGTGTATTGATGGGGAGACATTATAGAGAGCCTCTCCAGTCTAAAAAGTCTTCTGGGAAACAATTTGGCTCCCACAGAAAGGAAGACATTTCACACCAGAAATTAACCATTTCAGTCAGGGTATCTACACCTACGACCACTGTGGGTTGAGTCGAAGGTTGCAAATACTTGGATGAAAAACAGAAAGGTAGATTGTACGTGCAAAAACATTTGTAAACCAGACAAGATTGACTTGGGTCTTGTTGTGAGAAAGACTGTCCTAAGAGAACAAGTAACATTGTGCAGCAAAATGACTCATTTTAGAGTTGTACGTAATAGTAAGAGTGAAATATTAGATAATATTTGCCAGAAAATTCAGAAAGGCAATGCTCCTTATCAGGGATACCTTGAGGGTTTGAGACAACATCTGCTCTATGTAATAAAGTTATATTCATCAGCGTGGTCAATGAGGTTATAATAAAATGACACATTTTCCCACTCTACCCTCATTTATCCACTCATGTTACAGAGGAGGATTGAAAATGTCTATATATTTGTATTTATAGATATTATTTCAAGCTTTGTGCCCTGTGGGTTTATGGATTTACCTCTTGAGGTGGCTTTCCTTTTCAACAAGGAGAAAGCATGATGTAATTAACATTTATATGAAAGCACAGAGTTCTATTTTTCCACCCAGAAGTACTGCAGTGAGAGTGGTGTAAAGCAGAAACTCTGGTGTCCATGATATTTGAATCCCAGAGCTGGCCAAATAATAAGTGGATTATGAGACAAATTTGGGAATGTGCTAAGACCTTTAATAAATTAAGCAATGAGTACATAGAGTTTCTGTGGGTGCAAAGTTAGTTACATATGCCATAACATATGTACATACACTCTTTTGCTCTTGCTTACTTTCTTAAAATGACAAATATCTTTCTATATTTTCTAGGTAGGATGGCAATAAAGAAGGTGTGGAATTTTGTCTAATTGCTGATATTGAGGACAAATATGTTTGGTTCTTTTAAGCTCAGTATATAATCTGTAAGAAATGAAGAATTCAAAATAGTATTTGCTTATTTTTGGAGGCAAACATTACAGGCCTTTTGCATGTTCTTCCCTTTATCCCTTAAACTGCTCACTATACTCTCATACCAGTTCCCATTTCTGGGATGAGACTCCTCTCTGGAGTAGCTCCTGGCATCTGGAACAGCTTTTCTGCAACTTCCATGCTTCACCAGTTCCATCTATTTTTATATCTCATCTCTTCTCCCTTGACTATCTCTTTTAATTTCTCTCCATCTGCTTTTTATATTAACTTTATAACTCCATATAACATTTGTGATGCAGTTTGCATGAAAAACACCAGCTACCCAAAATAACGTTGAAGCTAACCCCAGCGAATGGATTTGCTCCTGTGGAAGGCTGGTTCCTCCTCCGGCGTGCGCAGGAGCAGCTCATTGATGGCAGCCAGAAAATCTCTGCATTTTAATATTCCAGCATTAATCCTCAGGATGGAGAGCTGATTGCACTCGCTATTGGGCAAACATATAAAACAAGAAAGTCAAACTCACAGCCAAAAAAGTGTAAAATATTTATGAGCACGCTGGTGGCAATGACAGAAGAGGCATAGAGACAAACTTTTTGTATTTAGCCAGTGCAAGACAATACCTAGAACGTGGGTAACTAATCACACCAGGTTTTAATTGCTGCACAGGACAGTTAGTGGAAACAGCCAAAGCCTTGTGCTTCAGTATTCAGCTTTTTACCTTCTCTCCTCTGGTTCAGCACATGGTATATATTTTAATAGCACACGAGCAAACCTCTCCCTGTACAAGAAAAGCCACGTCTTTCCATTTACTGAGGGATGTCTATGGGCAATGGTTAGAAGAGGTTCCAGTTCCAGGTAGGTCAGTTACCGCCTCCAATACTGTGAGTGATTTAAGGCAGTTACAATAAATAAAGAAGAGCGAGCTCAGCTGGAGGTTGTAACTGCCCAGTCAGTTTTAGTAATAATATAATATAGAATATTATAGATTTAGATTTAATATAAATTCTAGATACAGAATTAATCTAGTCAGTGTAGCCTGATTTTTTCATGCTTTGGAGGCCCTTTTGTGTTTCAGTTGCAGCAAGCTGCATGTATACCTATACTTTTTGGTCTCTAGTCCAATAACAATTATTTAGTACAGCTAACAAATCTTCAAGGCCGTGTAACCTGTGTTTCACCTGTACTGACCTCTCACATAACTTACCAGAGTGGTGTAAAATGCCGTAAGTGTATTTCCTCGTGTACTGTGCAATGCCAATTTTTCTTTCTGATGTTGCTGAAGTTCATTTTATCTAGTGCCAGTATATTAAAAATCTATTAATGTTTCACACATAAAATGAACACAAATGGAGCTGGTGTAAGATTTATACTGCAACGTACAAAGGCCCCAAAGTAACTCTAGCATTATTGTGCCCCTGCTTGTGCCAAACCAAACTCCTCACGCTATTGACGGATGTTCCTAAATTCACACGGATTTCTCCCCGACCGCTCTCCCGGCCACCGGCTCAGAGCTCTTCACGCTGCAAGTCGAGGCGATGAATTACACTTGCCAGAGCTGCTTTCCAGTCCTGCTAGCGACCTGCAGAAAGAAAATTCCTGAAGGAAAGCCGGGTGTGTTCAGAATTACATCACTAAAACGGATCTAAAATAACCCTTGAAAATCAGGCACCACCAGTCTTCCCATTATTATTCACCGCCTGCCTTTGGAAGTATGAACATCTCAGTCTGTCAGGTCTCTTCCCATGAATTCTATCTCTATGTGCTCATGGCTTTAAAACATATTTATGCCTCTTCTTTTCAAAATACTGTGGATTACAGTTATTTTCTTCGCTTGCTTTTTTTGGTAGTACTTCAGATGTCCAGCTGAGCCTGTTATGACATAGTTTATGAACTTAAGCAAGTGGTACAAGCAAACCACTGAAGCTGAAATCACAGGCTAAAGAATCAAGGAGTTTTCAATGTTCGTGGTCTGAATACAGTGGAAAATTGGGCTCTGAGAGAGTCAGAAACACCATGCAATCCCTTCCTGCCCCTAGAGAGGACCAGCTCTCACTGAACCAGCTTTGACAGATGCTTCTCTGACCCGTTCTTGTCTCCCATTATGGAGAATATGCAGCTTTCCTTAACATTTTTATTTTCCTAGTATTCACCTTTCTGAACTATTAAGATTTTTTTTTCTAAAAAACATAACAATCTCTACTGCAATCTGGATTCATTACTCTGCTTTGTCCAATTCACAGCCTAATCTCTTCCCTAAAGTGACATTTTACTTATATATCCGTTCAGGCTATTTTGTCCTGACAAAATAGCTCACATTCCTTCCCTCTTTCCTTACAGGTCATGTTTTTCTCATAAGAAGAAGAAGAAGGAATAGTATTGGTAGCTGACACGTGGGCACGTTGGTTATGATGCTCTGGTGTTGCTCAACTTGGAGAGAAGATGTTGGCTTGATGGCAAGAGTGGGTTCTCCTTCCACTGAGGAAGGATCCATGACTTGTTTAGTGAGAGCCACAAGATAGACCAAGGCTCTTCTCCTAAAATGCACTAATGTTGCCTTTCCCTAAGGAGCACAGACTATTCTCATGCCTTGTAATGTTTGGATAGTGGAGAGAAAATAGAAAACCACATTCCTTCTCTAAAGGAATTACCTTTATTATATACCTCCTTCCCACCCTTTGTTGCTGTTCTTCATATTGATTAAATCTTCATTTAGCTTCCTCATTTTTCTTAGTTTTCATCTCACATGCTCACTACAGCTGGTTTCATAATCTGTTGTCATGGAAATCAGACAGATGTCAAAAACATGGCTTTGTCACTTAATTGTGTGATCCACACAAGAGAAAGAATAACATAGAGAACCTGATGGGAAGTTGTGCAGGTTAAAGCAAAACAAGAAGACAATGGCGAGCTAAAAACCAAAGAATTACCTTTTACATGAAACAGTGTTCTCATTATCACCACTGGAAAATGCAAATTTGCAGCTGTTGCTTTCTGTGCTCACTTTTGTTTATTATTTTAATTGTTGAACCTTAAAGGCCCCTGATCACCGTCTCTCCTATGAATTAGTGGTGAAAAATGAGTTTTAATTGTGCAGGGAGTATCCCTGTGTAAGCAGCTTATACAGTTCTAAAGTGTTCATTGAGCTCAAGCCTAGCAAATAGCATAAGAGCTTTCTTGGTCGTTAAACCACCATTAACAGCAAAGCAAGAACAAAACCAGCGGTCAATCTCCTAATGTCCAGCAGGGTGTGCAGAGGAGGTTTACTTCTATTGTGAAAGGAAATGGCGTTGCAGGTCTTGCTTAGGATTGCTCAGCCCCATTGAACATGGTGAGGTTGAGTGTCACCAAACCAAAGGCTACGTCCCACAGGGTGTACGTGTCCTTGCCTCAAAATGCGGTGTCCCATCAATATGGTTTTAAGCTTAGCTGAGGGAGGGATGAAAATATAATCTTGAAGTAAACTGGCATCACATGAGGCCAGTGTTGGGGCTGGAAAGAGAGGCAGCCGTAAGAAGCTGTGTTCTTATGCAGAATACAGTCCTCTTGTCACCAAGACATTTATCATATCAACATCCATACAAGCAAGTTAAGGAATGTTATGCTTTTAATGCCGGTATCTTGCCACCAATGTTGAGGATGTCACCTTCCATGTGTCTGTTCCTACAGCAATTTTCCAATTAGCTAGTAATATTACTCCCTGATACATTTTAATCGAGTTTCTACTAAGTACAGAATAGGGTTTTTTTTAATACTTGTTACAACAGTAGTCCCATGATATCTGCTTCTACATCTGGTTTGAAATGTCAGCCAGACAAACGAATCTACCTAAAGCAATGCTGGATCTCCAGAAAGTTCCTACATGCATGCTATTTGCCTTGCTGCCTCGTTACGTTGCTTTTCAGAAAGGATACACATAGTCTGAGGAGAACGGGCACAATTTGTTCCTGCTTTGTAAATTAAACACATCAACTCTAATCTCATTGCCTCTGAGTGTAGTTGGAAATGTATAGTTTTCTTTAGGGTATAAAAATACATCGATATCTTTGTTAACAGCCTAGATCAAACAGTGAAATGAAAGACTGAAATCAAGATGGAAGGAAGGATGGACAGAAAGAAGGAAAGAACCGGTGAATCCAGCTTGAATCTCAGATTTTAGGATGAATTTGCTCAAGAAACAACCTTGAATTATAAACTGAACTTGTCTGCCCAGGAATCACCGAGAGACAGTGAACCTAAAACTCTGCGTCCACATTTTCCTGCAATGGCTTTCCAGATGAGAGCAGCATTTTCCACAGCACAGGATCTGCAAAATAGGCACTGAGGCCTTTCCTCCAGGCTGTTGGCACTGGTGTGCTGAGACCCTCTTTATGCCATCTATACCTGCCCCAGAAATTGCTGAGCTTCAAACTGGGGGAAGCCTGAGACAACTGTATAGCATCTATCAGCGTTTTAGTATTTTGTGCAACAGAATGAATTGTAGCTTTTCAGTATTAATTCATATTACAGCAACAACATTGTAGTTGGAGAAGGGTAAAATTAACATGTTATTTATGCTGGAATTAAACTGAATCGCAAACAGTGTTCCTGGAAGGCAGAAAAACGGAATAATTTTGAATAAATTATTGATGGTTTTAAAAGCCTTTCTTATTGATTACAGGTTATACTCTTAGATTAAAAGAGTGCAGCTAAGTCCTGTCAGAGTCTTTCAAAGTCAGAGTTCATCAGAGTAAGTAAGTAAGTAAGTACCACTGAGCTGTAATCTGGATCTGCCAAAGAGGAGTAAAATGCTAAAAAGTACGGTGGAAGTTTTAAACGCTTCTGCTTACTGCTATTTTGCTTTCTAAAAATGGCTGTAGAACTGTGTAGAACAAAATGAAATAAAAGTATCTAAGGTGCATGGCCACCTCCCACCAGACCAGGTTGCTCAAAGCCCTGGCCTTAAATGGTTCCAGGGATGGGGCATCCACACCTTCCCTGGACAACCTGTTTCAGGGTCTCACCACCCTCACAGGAAAGAATTTCTTTCTGGTATCTCATCTACATCTCCTCTCTTCCAATTTAAAGCTGTTACCCCTTGTCCTGTCACTACACTCCCTGACAAAGGGTCCCTCCCCAGCTCTCCTGTAGCTCCTTCAGATACTGGAAGGCTGCTATAGGGTCTCCCTGAAGCCTTCTCTTCTCCAGGCTGAACAAGCCCAGCTCCCTCAGCCGGTCTTCATAGCAGAGGTGCTCCACCCCTTTGATCATCTTTGTGGCCCTCTGCTGGACCCATTCCAACAGGTCCATGTCCTTTCTATGTTGAGGACTCCAGAGCTGGACACAGTGCTCCAGAAGGGGTCTTGTGAGAGCAGAGCAGAGGGGTAGAATCACCTTCTGCAAGCTGCTGGCCACCCTTCTTTTGATGCAGCCCAGGATGGGGTTGGGTTTCTGGGCTGCCAGTGCGCACTGCATCATACTTAGCTTGCTTATTTTCCTCCAGCCCCTTGCAGCCGGCTTACCAACTGGTTCTCTCACAATGCTGCATTAGCTCTGCATTGTTATGAGCATACTGGCAGTATTACCACAGGCTGTTCCCAATTTACTTCTGGATAATTGAAGTATCCTATTACTAACTATGTTTTGTGTTTCGTTCTGTTTCTTCGTACAGTGTGTTGTGGTCATGTGCATTTCACCCTAGAGGTCTTTAGCAAATTCCTGTAATTACTTCTCCACATCTCTTGTTCATTCATTCCAACTGAAATTATCTCTGAACATTAGTTCCATTTGCTAAATCTGTTCTTGCTTTATTAACTTTAATCAAACTAATATATACTGCTAAATGAAAGGTGGCCTAGGATGCCCATACCTGGCTTAGCCCTCTTCCCAGGGGTAAACACCCTCTTGAAACAGCGACACAAGTTAATGTTGCAATTATCAGAATATAATTTGGCTGCTGTAATTTCGGTTATTGAATAGTTGCCATTGATGCCATTTAAGAGCTGCACTGCTACTGCAAAATAGATCTGAAAAAAATTCGATGTATAGTCACTTGAATTTCAAAGTAAGTTAATTCTGCAATGGAGATTGCATCTCTGTTAATGTTTGCTTTTCATGAAGTTTTGAGTGAAAGGAAATTCAATTGGGCAAAGTGCACTCCCTACTCATGGAGAGGTGTGATTAAAGAAAGGAAAAAGAAAGGGTTTGGCTTTCATTTGTATTTATTTTTAGAATTTGTGAGGTGCACAGATTCTATGGTATTGAGAAAACACAAAAGACTGGTTGAACACTTTATAACTCACATCGCTGTTAAGGAAAAAATTCCCAGAGGAAAGAAACATGAGAAGTATGACAGCTTTAAAAATCCTCATTAAAATCAACCTAACCAGACCTCTAAAACCATTTTGACTTCAATTAGTCTGCTTCTTGATGTCAAATACACATAAACGGCCCAATCCCGTTCCCATGGCAGTCAGTAGAAATATTGGCCCTTGTCTGAAGAGAAGTGACCAGGAGTTCAAGAGTCAAGCCAGAGATCTCTGAAGAGCAGATAAAAGTTGAGCCTTGAGCTCAGGTTTTCAGACAGTGTTCAGACTGAGACGATAATTAGAAAAGTTGATTTTTCATATTGCAATATACTAAATGCATAGATAAATTTATCAGGGATGTTGCTGTTCACGGTATATTTGAATCAATTATTAGAAAGGAAGATGAAGAGACAATGTCCTCCTTTGTGCCATCTTAAGTAACACGAGCTTACAAGTAATTAGGTCTATTTTTGTCAATTATAAAAGCATTGCTAAAGCACACAGATTGTACATGTATGAGGTAGGAAAAGTGGAGGTGTCTTTTCTCCAACAGGTACCCACCATGGCGCACACTTGTGCTTCAGTCTGAAAGAAGACAAGAGGGTAAGTTTGAGGAGGTACTCTAATGCTGCCTGAAAACCTTGAAATTGTTGAAAAATAATGGCCATAACAGATATATGACTCCTGTATAGGACAACCCTTGTGGCCAAGTAGCCTGTGATCTTGAAGGGCTATGTCAGACTTTAGGATATTACCCAGTAATGAACAAAAATACTTTATTGCAATAAACTGAGTTCCTTCTGAAAAACATTTATTTTCTGTGTCACACATTGGGGCTTAATTAATAATTTGTTACCTGAAATTTGATCGAGACAAACCCAATGAGTCATGTGAAAAAGGTCACTGTCGTGATAAAAAGCATGGCACAACACAGTTCATAAATCTCCTGTGTCAATGAAAACCAGTGGAAAGTACAAGATAGATTCTTAATATGTGATTTCTGAATCATGCTCTGCCTAGACATCAACTGGTCAGCTTTTCTGTTTTAAGGCTATCCTGGAAACCTGGATGAAGTTAGTTCTGCTCTTTAATTGGAGAACAAAAATTGTCAAGCTCGTGCACTAGCACCTAATAACCAGCTGTATCAAATGTGACTTTGAAAATGACTGAACTTATAGTTCCTATGGAGTGACCTATTTCAATAACAGAATATACATTGTTAGCGAAATTTACTGAAGCATTATGGGTAATAGGCTGAGCTCAGAAAATTCCCTGACTCCTGGCATAAGAGCAGGGGATATTCATTAATGTGTTATGCAATTATTGCAGCTTTTTGGCTTAGCCAGAGTGGAATTTGTAGTCCTACAAACAAATGGGGCAAAAGTCCACTATATGATGGGACGAGAGGTAGCGGTTTTAAACTGGAAGAGGGGAGATTTAGATTAGATACTAGAAAGAAATTCTTTCCTGTGTGGGTGGTGAGACCCTGGCCCAGGTTGCCCAAAGAACTTGTGACCTCCCCACCCCTGGAGGGGTTCAAGGCCAGGTTGGACGGGGCTTTGAGCAACCTACTCTGGTGGGAGGTGTCCCTGCCCATGGCAGGGGGGTTGGAACTTGATGATCACAGAATCACGGAACTGTCAGAGTTGGAAGGGACCTCTAGAGATCATCTAGTCCAACTCCCTTGCTAAAGCAGGATTGCCCAGAGCACATCACTAAGGACTGCATCTTTAAGGTCGCTTCCAACTCTAACCATTCTATGATTCTATGATATTACACCAGTGCAGTTTGATTCTTGCTCTCTACACAGGTACACAGCATGCGGCACATGGCTTATTTCTGTCATAAATAACTTCCTTCTCAGGGACAATGATGTCAAAGGAGTGGATACTGGCATCGTGCAGTTGAAGACCCACCCGACTGGGGTCTGCACTATACTCTTGCTGTGGACTGGGACAGTCCCTAAAGGAGTTGCCTTCCTTCCCTTCCTTTCTGGACTGAAAAGTTTTAGAAGAACTGGGAAGAAACCGCAGTTCTTTTGCACAAGAATCTAGGCTTGCCAATTAACAATTAATAAGGAAGGGCAACAGAGAAAAAGTAATAGCAAGAGCAAAATAATAAAAAAATAAATTATGTTTCCAAAACTTCTGAGTCTTCAACTCTTTTTTTTCCAGACACATCTATAATCCTTGCATTGCCTCCCAAAGAGAGATTTCTGACCCATAAAAGGTAGATAGCTGGCCTCTTTTGTCCTGAATTTATCTTTATAGGAGTCCCCTTGCTGGCTTTAAAATTAATAACAGCACAATTCCTGTACCTTACTTGAGTGAATTTGGTGTATTTTCATGCTGTTCATCTTCAAATATCTGGACTGGTAGTTTCCACTTTCCCTTGAGAGAAGATCTAAATCTCTCAGTCACATACTGGGAACCAAGTTAGAATTTTTAAGGCTTTGTTGTAAGACCTAGACCCTTGCTGGTCTAATTATATGTTAGGTAAAAACACAGAAGATGCACATCTTTTACATCAGTTGCCTTGTAAAATCAGATATCTAAGATAACCCTATGAAAGCTAATAAACCAAAGGAAAGAAAAAAGTCCAGATAACACATATGAATAGGAAAGACCTACATTAATATGTGTCTTTTGGAAAGGGCTAGCAAATATTAAGAACAAAGAGACAGTTTTTGATGTCTCTGAGCTTATTTCTCTAAATCAATAGGGTCACACTTACTACAAAGTTTGTAATGGATGGATCGTTCCTGAAGTTTTAAAACGTGACAAAAATACAAATCACTTTGAAGCTACATTTCAGGCGTTATAACACTTATAATCTTTTTACCATCTTTATGCCATCAAAATGTAAGGCTGAAAATATCAAGATCAGCTAATTAACATCTTACTGTGACTGATGTGTTATT
Source organism: Jacana jacana (assembly GCA_013400555.1). NCBI lineage: Eukaryota > Metazoa > Chordata > Aves > Charadriiformes > Jacanidae > Jacana > Jacana jacana. The sequence continues at coordinate 403,552 of VZTM01016467.1, read as the reverse complement.
TTCATCACTACAATTTTATAGCATTTAATTTTTGAATGTGCGCAGGGCTCCCTTTTCAATAGCTGTATCATAGAATCATAGAATCATCTAGGTTGGAAGAGACCCCTGGGATCATCAAGTCCAACCATCAGCCCTACTCTACAAGTTCTCCCCTACACTAGATCCCTCAACACCACATCTAATCTGCTCTTAAACACAGTCAGGGAGGGTGACTCCACCACCTCCCTGGGCAGCCCATTCCACTGACTGACCACTCTCTCCGTGAAAATTTTTTTCCTAATGTCTAGCCTAAACCTACCCTGCTGCAGCTTGCAGCCATTCCCTCTTGTCCTGTCGCTCATTGCCCGTGAGAAGAGACCAGCACCAATATCTCTACAGTGCCCTTTCAAGCAGTTGTAGAGAGTGATGAGGTCTCCCCTCAGCCTCCTCTTCCTCAGACTAAACAACCCCAACTCCCTCAATCGATCCTCATAAGCCCTGTTCTCCAGGCCTCTCACCAGCTTTGTTGCCCTCCTCTGTACTCACCCGAAGCCCCCTTTAGCAGCAATTTTTAGTGAAGAAAATGACTCTGACCCAGTGAAAAACACGCAGGTTGATGCAATTGGTTGTTTAAAGCATTTCGTTTTCAAGATTAATTTAAAAAAGGAAATCATAAAGGATGTGGTAGCCAGTGTCTTCACAGAAGATATGATTCATCTTCCTAACTAACAGTCTTTACAACCAGAATATAATTGCCATGGGGAACAGCTAAGAAAAACTGAATTTGCTAAAAGTCAAAATATGAAGCGTTTCTAATGAAGATAATTACAAAGATATTCGTAAATATTTTTTTTTCAGAAAAACTCTATTTCTGCATTGGTAAAGAATGTGATTTTCATGCACACAATGGTGCAACTGGCATACGTTAAATCATGCAAATTTAGTACTTAGGATGTAGCCAGAGCACACTGCATATGGCCATTCGAGTAGTACAGCAGGACAAAGGTGGTGGACTTTTGGTCAGGACACCAGGGATACTGTAAATGCCTACTGAAAATATAGACTTGAACTTGAGTAATTTAGGTATGTCGTGAGTGGGAGCCTTTGATTGGCTGGGCATCAGGAAAGACGCTTAAAATCAGCAAACTCGCTTCCTTGGACTGTGATTGAGAGTTGATCTCAGCCTTCAGAGTATGAGAAATGAGCGTGAACATCAGCTGAATGTCCCAGGGGATTTGTGTCTTGCCGATTGAGAAATCAGACCAATTCTGGCCAGGGATAGAGTTCAGATATCTTATCTCTGGGGCTCTTTCTGAAAATTCTTCCGGATAGTTAAGACATTATCTATTTTCAGGGTTGCAGCTGTATCAGGATCAAAGGAAAAAGGTGATAAAGCACGGATAAAACATTCCTCTGTGACCCAAACTTCTCAGAAATACAGCTGAATGCTGCAGCAGAAGCATTTCTCATACCCATAGTACAGAAAAGTCTCCAAAGAGTTCAGGCCAGGCAGTGGAAGAGGAGACACTCATTCCTAGCTCTGTGTACCTGTTTGTCCTGGATAATACCCCCCCACACACCCCAAACTGGCAGCTCATTGAACATATGAACACTGCTCCCTTGTTCTCCCATTCACTGCTAGCTTGGCTTAAAAAAAAAATAAAAAGGGAGTCATCTTGAGAAGTAGTATGGAATAAATCAAAGCTGATGGAGCTACTATTATTTGAATACTGCGGGGTTACCTGGGAGACGGGCCGCAAAGGCCTGAGCGCCATCCGGGGTTATGAAAGACCTACTTAAGACCTGATTCAACATTTGACTTGCATTGCTATTGATTGAGATCCCATGAAAGGGAAGTCTCAGTGATTATATTTTAATGTCTTGCAGAAGACTTGCATTCAAAGACATAAAGAGAGCAAGGTTTGAGTCATCTATATTACAAAAATATCCAAAACGGAGATATGCCGTGCAGTTTTTCTGGCAGCCCAAACACGGCTTAAAACACCTCCCCTCCATACGTCGGCAAACGCCATGCTCCAAATGATGTTACTGTGCTTGGAACATGGTTTTCTTTATGAATCCCTTCCTAAACTCTTTAAATGGGCATCAACTTCCCACCGACTTTCATACAGGCCTGTTCTTACCTGCAGCCCACGATAAGCAGCTGGCACCAGGCTTTACTCAACAGATGGCTGGCGCAGGGGCTTATGCACGTTTGCTCGTCTCTGGCACCAGTCAGGGATGAATGATGTAAAAAAAATTCTTCATAGTTGTTGGATGAAAAAAATAAAGTCGGGTCCATCCAAGCAGAATTGTTATTTTCAATGAGTGTAGTTCTGAACTTGGTCCATTTTCAAAGGCTGGTGGAGTCTCTTGGGGGTCTGTGAAAAGAGATCAAGAAATTATCTGATATCGCTGTTATCAGGATTAATAACAGTGATGCTGGTCATTTCTTTAACCAACGGGGATTCCCCTGGCTCTTGCTTCAGTCAGCAGTTAAGAGAGCTGTGTGCATGCTTCAAGGAGGCTTTCCATGACACTTGTTTTCTGAGGAATGGTCTACCTCCATTAATACAGAGAGATCAGTTTTCAATCTTTCTGACCAATTGTCAGGAGAAAGAAGAAATGGTGGTGAAATAGCAGGCTTGATTTCATCAAGTGTCTGGCTAATTGCTGCCTTATTAGACTTTGGAATTTGAATGCTAGGCTATTTAAAAAACAACATTTAGTTTGTGGTCTATACATGTTTTGTGTGTGCCCTAAATATAAGAAATAGAAGAATCTGCAGGAAGGAGCTCATGGCAGAGTGATAAAAACACAGACTGTTTGTTAAGCCTTAGAAAAATGAAAAGGGAGGAAAAAAACACGGAATCTTAACTGGATCTGATCTTGTGCTGTGGTACTCACAGTTTTTCAGTACATGGCTGCTTGTGTACGTTCCCACAGGATGACTGGAAAAGTGAGAATGGTGTGGGAATTGTGTGTTCCCTGGGAGGGAAAGTAAATAATGGTCTCTCCAGAGCAGAAAGAGATCAAACCAAGTCAGTGATGACTGCAAACTACTTCCCTAATTAAAGTGTCAGAAGTTATAACCGCTGAGTTTAGCCCTGATGTTCTGCAGATGTGCATGTGAAGCATGCAAAAAGTCTCACCTGGCAGGCTGAAAGAAGACTCTTCCTTAAATCTTCACATTTTTAGTGTGTACTTCATCAAATGCTGTGAATTTAATGATTTTTCTTTTGTCTACTCAGGGTACTTATCAGCTGATATCTACTCCCAGAGTCCCAAGCTTTGATAAATCCTCCATCACTAGCTAGAACTAGTCCTTTCACAGAGCAATCTGCTTTGCTTACGCACTTCCATTTCTTCTAACAGTCTGCTGTTTCATCTTTAGCTAAAAACAGGGAGAAAAAAATTTTAAAGCTTTAGCGAAAAAATATAAACCACAATTAATTTTCATATCTATTAGTAAAGAGCTTTTCCCTAAGGCATGGTCCACAAATATCTTTAAACCTCAAATTATATCTTGGCTTAAAATAGATTTTGTAAGTAGAAGTCTGCAAATGAGCAAATAAAATGTGTTCCCATCTTTATGAATTTCCTTCTTTTTACAGTTAAACATTTTTAAAACATTGGGTTCAGCTCTGCATTTCTGTACAGCCTACAGTAAAGGTAGGGAGGAGGCCAAGTTTCCCTTTTATCTGCAGGAAGCATCTGATGAGTAGTAAAGTTGTCAAACTAAACCCACATTGCCTACGGTGTAGACCTAGAGTTAGCACCTCATTATGAGAAAGGTTTGGAAAATACATCAAAGCTGGGGTTTTTAGGTTGTTCCTGAGTAATGCAGACCACTGGCAGCTGCTGTTGAAGTCAGATATTCCCCATCTACATCTCCTTGCTGGCCCTCATCGTGGCCTTTTCCACCCCTGTCCCCAAGGGAACACTTACTCCCTGTGAGACAACATGTCTTTCCAAGAGACAGAGAAGACAGGAGCAGTGGGTCTTTCTCTGCTGCATCATTCCTTGGGGGGCTTTAGCTTGTCACTGGCTTCACCAGTACTGCTCTGAAACCACTCAGGGATATCTGAGTCTGTTTAGGGACAGTGCTGTCAATGCCCTGGGGCTGCTCTGGTTGCATCTCACGCTTGGACCTTGCTGGGTGGCTGTCCCCAGGGTCTGGTAGACACTAGTGGTGGAGGGGACACAGTGCTGCAGCTTTTCCTTGTGCTCAGGGTGTTTCTTCTGACAGCGTAACGGTGCAAAACTCTGGGAATACAGGGGAGCTTCCATTGCCCTTAGAAACCTTGACAGCAAAACACCCTCATCCAAGCCACTTTGCTTTTCATTCTGGTGAAGGGTTCATCAACACAGTTCACACCTTTGACCCCAGCCTGGAGATTCTCCAGCTTCTGTAGTCCGGGCTGGGTTCAGTCTTCAGTGCTGTGAGGAAGATCTGAGCTTTACCCTGGTCTGCCTCTGGCCTGGCTGCAGAGACAAGCTACCCTGGAAACAGGTCTTGGCTGGGTGACATGGCCACAAGGTTATGGCCTGTATAGTTGCTAAAAGCCGAAATTTCATCTTTCTGTACCATAAATATATGAGCTGGAAACCCTGAAAAGTGACAGAATGCATAACCCCCATATATAGCTTTTTTTTCCAGACGCAACCACACACAAGCAATTGAATTAAATAGGAATAACAAATGTAGCAATATAATTGGGGCCCAAATAACTACAGACCAGTAGAGCAACACAAATGCAACGGACGGAGGTCAGGGCAGCATCTGCTTTTCTGATCTTGCCTGTACGGAGAGGCAGGTAGAGCAGTTTGTCACCCTGGAGCCATTCAAGCATACACTATGCGGATTTCCAATAAACGGAGACCTTCTGCTTGAGCTTATGTTGCTTTCTTCCTGCTGCTGTTCGGGGATTTATCTGGAGTTCACAGGCTGGGTAAAGTGTCCACTAATCTTATGGCAGCACACTGAGAATATTTTCGGCAGTGCAGCTGGCGCCGGGGAAGCCATTCATAACCAGGCACAGGCTGCGCAGGGGAGCCAGCCGGCAGGATTTGGGAGGATTTTTCTGTAGGTGCAGGTGAAAGCAGATTTATTTCCACCTGAAAACTTTGGGGGGGACAAGTTGCGGGCTCCCTTGGAATCTGGCTTCTAATAGGAATCGAGCTTAAGCACAAACTCGAGACTGTAACCTGCTCACACTGCTAATACCCCGATACTGTTAGGAAGAGGATTTTGTGTGTGAATTGAATTACTGCATCCTTGGTAGCTATGAGAAACCACAGGCATCGAGAAAAAAAAACACCCTTCTGCATGTCCAATCAAAATATGAGAGAAAGGCATCAAATAGAGGGGAAGTTACTTTCTTAGAAAAACCTGGGGAAGGCAGGTTTAAATGAAAATTGTGCCGAGTGTTACGGTGCTTCATTTCATGCCACTAAGGATATACACTTTGTTCTGTGGGTTACACTTAAGTAAAACAGGCTCTTGATCAGGCATCCTGTGTGCTGCACTGCTGATCAATTTACCTCTATGCTTTCCTTTGCTTCCAGTCGTTACCTAGCTATTGTCTCAGGTGCTTATGTCTATATATGAGATTTTTAGGTCAAAGATGCAGTTTCCTGTAGCTGTTTTGCGCTTGCTCAGCTCCTGGCATGGCTGGCCCTTCATCTACCTCTGCCCCTGGGAGGTGAAACTGAAATAAAAGCACTAAGTAGTGAAGGAGGCTCCAGGAGCGAGCCCTGCAGGAGGGCATTGATTCCCAAGAGGGAAGGAAAACAGGTGGTTTTGCCCCAGACCTGGATGCTCCTCAGGAGCGGGGAAAAAGCCTCTGGCAGCAATTTTCAGCGTGGGACATGCTGAGATGCCTCTTAAAGTATTCCAAACAGTACCTCAGACAAGTTTAAACACATTTAAAACATCAGCATGAATCACCAACGCAAGCAAATTGAGAACAAAAGCTCAAAAACTTGGCCACTGCAGGCTCACAAGGAGAAGGATGCACTTACCCACAGGGGCTTGGGAGTCCCCCCCAGGAGCCACAAAAGCCCAAAGGACTACATCCCATGGCCACGGCCCATGTATGCACGGAGAGGGAAGCCCAGGGCAGGTTTTGGGGGAGCAGGCAGAAGCGGGGTTGTTTTGTCAGCAGAACAAATGCAGCACCTGAGTCTAAACGCGAGGACGCCGCATGTGTGCAGTCACCCAGGGTTCCCGTCTCGGTGAAGGATGTTGCCAAGAACAGCAGAAATCAGATGTGCTGAAATAATTTCCCCTTCTGGATCTCCGCTTCCTACGGTTCAGCATTCGGTGTAGGCCGGTCTATATTTAGCAACAGTAAATTAGACATAATGTAATTAACTCGGAACATTCTTTATTTTTCTATTGTAAATAGTAATAACAGTAAATTATCGTAAATAATTATGGGCTGCTTACAGAATTTCCATAGACAAGACAATGCACTTTTATTTGATAAGATTTTATAGCCGTACAGACTTTATAGTTGTAAAGGTAAATTACTGTTCCCGTGGTTTCTACATAATGGGCTGTGCAGATAAAGTATTTCTGTGGAAATATGAACACTTCCAGATGTTTCACATATTTTTCTCATTGATTTAAACTTAATCGTCACGTGCTTGTGCACGGGGAGTTCACGCAAGGTATGCAGAAAAGGCACAAATGCACAGAGGTGGGGATTTGGAAGTAGAAAAGTGTAGAATCTTATACCAGTTTTAAATGCAAATTATGATCTGATTGACTTATATCTCACCAGAAATGCTGCTAGGTGCGAAACTTTGTGTTACTTCTGATATCATGCCAAGAGAATTAAAATCTATAAAACTAATAAGCTAATTGGAATTGTGCCGTGTTCGATATGTGCGCTCTAAATTAAGCCTGAGGGTACTTGATGTCCAATTTTAAGATTTGCCTTGAATCTAAAATTTACTAAATAATTATTAAGATCTTTTGGGGAGGGGGAAACAAGGCAAAATTTGATTTAAATCCATGTATCAAATAATACAGACACAGCGACTCTCTCAGAGTGCAAATATATATATTTGGGGTGTGTTTGTGTTAATAGACAGATGACCTTCTACACCACAGAGTTTCTTTAGTCCATGGATATGTGACTGTAGGAGTAGAAGAAAGCAATTAAGAAGTTGGTATTTCCTCCTTTGTTTTGTTTGCTTATTTGTTTTTCCTATTGCTAGAAAAGTGAGCAGTAAATCATAACACCAGAGCATAATGCTTTGGAGGAAGGTATTTTACGGGACCACCACTGGCACCACACCAAGCTGGTGGCTGAACCCAGCCTGTAGTAACTCGGTGGGGAAATGCTCTTCAGACCAAAGGGGTGAGGGGCTACAACAGAAAGGTTTTTTTGCTGATATAATTTCTCTTTGCTTACGGTGAGGATATTCACGATTTACAACACTGACACTTTGTGCAGTGTTTTATTGTGGGCACTTTGTTTTTGAATCAAAGATATCATGAAGAATATAATTTTTTCTTAATTTACTTGGATCAAGGTAAAACATATTCTTCCAAGATCTCCTTGCTCATGCACATGGCTAGTAGCTTGGTACAAGAAAGCGATTAGTCACAGGCTTACCTTCAAGCACACACTTAAATCCCGTTGAAACCAGAGAGCGTTAGAAGTGCGATTAAAGCTAAGTACCTGTGCAATGATTTGCTGCAAGAGGGCCATGTGCTTGGGAACATGTTTAATGTTACATATAACTTAAATCAGACTCTGATTCAGCTCTGATCCCACTTTGACCAGCACCCTTGCAATGAGACAGCTAATTTCAGCAGTTTCCAGATAGAATCACTGAGGTTGGAAGGGATCTTTCAGATCATCGAATCCAACCATCAACCTCACACTGACAAAACCACCACTAACCCACATCCCTCAGCACCAGATCTGCCTAGCTTTTAAATACCTCCAGGGATGGAGACTCCATCACTGCCCAGGACAAGTGGTTCCAATGCTTGATAACTGTTTCAGCAGAGAAATTTTTTCCTGATGTCCAATCTAAACCTCCTCTGGCACAACTCGAGGCTGTTTCCTCTTGTCCCATTGCCTGTGATTTGGGAGAAAAGACCGCCCCCCCTTGGCTACACCCTCCTTTCAGGGAGTTGGAGAGAGCAAGGTCTCCCTTCAGCCTCCTTTTCTTCAGACTGAACACCCCCAGCTCCCTCAGCCACTCCTCACAAGAGTTGTGCTCCAGACCCCTGACTAGCGCCGTTGCACTTCTCTGGACACAATCCAGTACCTCAATGTGCCTCCTGTTGCGAGGGGCCCAAAAATGAACACAGTACTCAAGGTGGGGCCTCACCAGTTGCCCAATACAGGGGGAAAATATGAGATGTGAGGACAGAACCCAGACAACTATTTTAAGACAACATGGAAGAAGGCTTTACTTCTAAATCAGATTTTAGAAAGGTTTGAGATGATTCTTGCAATTATTTTAATCCAAATGCTTTAATGACTCCATGTGAATGTTTCTGATGAGCAGAGGACTATGGCCTGATAATTCTGCCTTAAAATGGTGTGAACTACTGCTGAAACTACATGTTCTGAGGAGTTCATTGAGAGCAAACAGCAGTTCAAGAGAAGCACATAGACGTGCAGAAGTTTGACTTGCTGATCCTTCCAGTCATCTTTGAGCCACGAGCCAAGAAGATATTGGCAAGCATTGTTAAGTACAAAATAAAGTAATAATCTTTATAAGAATGTCCATACACTTTTAAACCTGTAGGGTCTTAAAAACCACAAAGTGATTGTGAATATTGGGCTCCTAGGTTAATAGCTGGAAATCAAATGCATTAGGAAGTCCAGCCGGAAGACGCTGATAAGAAATATTCTTTGTTCCTTTGGAAATAGCAATACTTAAGATAAAAGTAGAGTACAGTTTAGAGTGGAGATGAATCTAACTTCCAAATAAAACATGAAGTGAATATTGAAAAGAACAGCAGGGAAAGCACTTTTGATTTTCTTCCTGAGTTCAATATCTGAACTTCAAAAATAATTTATTTTTTGTTGTGTTGATAGCTCTATAGTAAAATAAAAACTCAGGTTTGCCAGGCTTTTTATAGTCTGCATCATTATTTTGTATCTTATTTACTGTCGTGTTTGTGGGCTTTTCTCCTTAAAGCAATGCTCTGTCTGCATTACTGACATCAGCCAAAGAAAATGTGACATAAAACTTGCAGAATAGTTTCAGGAAAAAGCAAGGTGGAACCTGATGCCTGATGGCTGCAAAATCAAATGTCTCTTGTAGGGTAGTGCAAATGGCCTGATTTCGGTACCAGTATCTGGGATTCACACCTCACCCAGTTCCAGCTCTGGATGTTTGGTATTGCTGCCTGCTGGTTTGTCTTAGTAATGAGATGGGTTTTTTGGAAGGAAGGAAATACAGGCTGTAGCCATTGATGGTAGCAGGAGATGATGTTCAGAGGTGTGATGTGGCCATTGCTCTCCTAACCTCCCATGCTCTGCTGGGGACCTGGGACAAAGCCAGACCGCTTGATAGAGAGCTTTAATTTCAGACTGCACAGCAGATGCTGTGCAATATTATTCAGCTAAGAGGCAAGTTGTCCCTCCAGCATGTGGAGCCTGCTGCTGGAACTCTCGTGGGTGGGGATGTTCTCGTAGGACATGGAGGTGAGTTGTCACAGGGGTGCCTTTTGGGGTCCTCCACGGATGCTGGCATAGGAGGAATGTGCAGGACAGCAGTGGTAGCTGAGGTGCTCCACGGAGAGACACCAGCCACAAACCAAGGCTTGTACCCTGCTCTTTCTCATGTGGATTTAACACCACTGTGCTGTGCTCTGTGTTCCTCTTACATCAGCCCGATGACCCCTCTCTGGTGTTAGCAGCTCTCTCTTTACACTGATAAGTCCATATCAACATCTCCCTGCTTGACAAGCAAAATATTACTTGTGAGAAGTGTAGCAAAACATACATCTAGCACTCCCAAAACATTGCAGAGGAATTTGAAGAAAATTCCCAAGTTCCTGCTCTTTGTCAGAATACCAGGTACTCGTGATCCTCATCACTGGATCATTTCTTTCTCTTGGAAGGCTGATGATTCACAATGATTTCTTTTCCCAGCTATTTTCAATCAATCACCAAACCACTTCCTTTATGTGCATAGCCACTGTGTTTCGCTTCAGAAGGAGAATTACAGGCATTGCAATATGCTCAGAATATTAAGCATGGGAGCTAACCTATCTGTCTTTTATGTGCTCATCACATCGGGATATTAGTAACATTCCTCAGGTACTTAAAAGAGGCATTGAAACCTCATTTACTCACAAACTACACCAGGTTTTCAGAGCTCACTCTGCTGAACGCTGCACATCCCGTTTTTCAGTGAAAGATAAATAAATGGGTCTTTTCAGTGGAAGGGTAAGTGAAGAACACAACATATCTCTAATCTAGGTAAAAATACAACTTCATGGGCTTTTGATATAACTCTTATGAAAATGTCCTTCAGAAGTTAGGCTGTAGCTAGCAGAAATGTAAGGGTAAATAAGCAACTCCACCTTGATCTTAAAAAGTCCCGCACATCCAGTATTTTGGTGAAGCAAGAATAGAAAAAGATGGAAATAAAAGCACTATGTAGAAATCACGGTTTCCTTTGTCCTTTCCAATCCTTTCCCTCTCAGGTTTTAAAAATAATTCTCTAGAATTCAGCAGGGAATCTCAGCCATATGAATCTATATAGTATAGTAAGAGTTTCAGCTCCCCAATATACTCTATAGGCCTTTCTCATAATGGAAAGGTTTTTTTAATGGCTTGAATTTATTATTTTATAAATGATATTTTGATGATATTAATATCATTAATATCAACAGTACCCCTCAGTCCTCCCATGAACATCTTGGTATTAAGAGCAACAGACCCCAAATCTTCCTTTGCCCACTTTGCTCCTGTAGGGTGAATATCAGCCCTGACTGGACCTCAGAAAGCCTTCAGATTGAAGATAAGGAAAACTAATATGTTAAAGCAACTTTTTAGCCTTACATCATCTTGTGTTGTGGGTGGTCTTTTGAAGGGATCCTTATTTCTATCTGAACCAATTTAATCTTCTATCTTTGGACTCTGCCCCGAATATTTCTCTTGCAATTGCAAGTGCTAATGTTCCTGCAAGCCTCACAACTAGCCTCACTAACCAGGGTGTTACAGGGTAGGAGATAACTTCATCCAAAAGGAAATTTGCTTTTTAGCATCAGTTTTTAGTATCATGGATAACCTTGGGTTTTGTTAGCTGGTTAATAATTGTTATCTGCCAAAGATGAACAAAATCATCTCTGACGAGTGGTGTAAAACTAAAGATAGGACAAAGAGAAAGTGAGAGCTGTTTGTTCAAGTCAGGGGTTTTTATAGCTCTTTTTCTCTTAACTTCATGGAAGGAGGAGAACACACCTCTTTCAAGCTTGGCTGGATTTGAAATTATCTATTGTCATGCTTCTTCTAGCTCAGCATCCTCATGGGCTGTTCTTAGTAACGTCTTCATTTTAGGATTATATAGTCTATTTAATGCATATGCAGCAGACCTCTAATTGCCTTTATTGCAGCAATCCTCGGTCATCAAATTCTCTCTCAAAGGCTGGCACACATTCATGGAAAAACACTTTTTCCAGAGTAGGTTCACAACTGGGACAAACGTGAGGAGCTGGCAGGGGGTGGGGAAGGAGGGAGAGAAAGGTGGAGTATCTCTGGTGGATGGGAGAACACCGTCTGATTCCTATGTATAAAAGTTATCAGAAGGAAGAAAACAGGAGGTGTCTGCCAAAGCTGAAGTAGGGATGCATTCATGGGCAGAAGCAGGTCAGATATGAGGGGGGCTGCTATTTAAAGGATCAATGATTTACAAACGGTTTTGGAGTAAAGTTACCACATTGAGGAAGTTTCTTGGCTAAGATGATGTTCCTCCTTTCCCCTGATGCATCATTGCTGGGGGCATGAAAGTGGCAGTGTAGAAGCACTTTGAAAGCTCAGATGGGTGTAACAGAGATAATTCCACCATTTCATTTAAAACTGATGACCACTGAATTAAAATGGGATTAGATCAGCTCCAACTAGTATGAAGTGGTTTTCCGTTCGATCTCTTATCAAATTTCTTTCATTCAAAGCTTTGCTGAACCGGACATGTATATATCTCTCTCTCAATCTCAATCATATGGCTTTTAGAGCTTACTTTATCTAGTTTTCATATTCATTTCACAGAAATGCTTGTTATTCCATTAGGGTATCTATTTCTTCTTCGATAGCAAAAGCAAACCTGACTCCCATTTACATCACACGCACACCGTCAGTGTCATTCAGCTCACACCAGCACTACAGCTCGATCTGGTACTGTAAGAGTCTTTACAGATTTGTTTAACTCTAAAACAGTTGGCAAAACAAGACTAACATTCAAACACAGGAGAAGCATCACAACCTTGGTTTCTTATACTGGCAAAAAGAGTCACTACAATCTCTCTCTATTAAAACAATACTATAATATCATAATGAAAGATATGCAGCCACCATCCTTCCCATAACCTAACTTAGTCTCTCTCCTGACTATCTAAGGCCCATTTGCAAATAGGCAAATTTTTCACAAAGGCAAAAAAAACCCAAAAAACCCCAAAAAAACCCAAAAAAACCCTCATCAAGATCAAGCAGACGTCCTGTGAGACTGGGCTACAGAGCCAAAGCGTGAAACCTGAACGTTGGAAATAGTGGGATTAGACACTGTGTATAAGACCCACTTCTAGCTAAATGCCCACTCTCTGCTGGCCAGAAAGCTAAAGATAATAGGCAAGAGAACAACCGCAGGGACGGTCACCTGCTGCCTCTCCAGGGGCTCCGGCTTTCATATCACAAGCTTTTATGTGAACCGTGGGACCTACGGAATGGTTACTTATCACCTGTGCTCCTCCCTGAAGAAGAATAATATCAACCATACACTTCGAGTGGCAGAAGGTCACAGCCGTAATGCTGAGCAGCCGTTTTTCAACGATAGCCTGAAATGTGGCTCTCCCGTTACCCTTTGTCCCCAGAGGTGCTGTTTCTACCTTTTGCCAACCCATATAAATCAATGACTACCACTTTACCGTATCAGCGATTTTTTCCAGCTTTCTTCCATGGGAAGAAGCACCACCTCTAAGAATGACCCCCAGTGAGGAAGAATTCCTCTTTCTCATCAATACCAACTCCACCAAAGCCCAACTTTTTGCCACCACCTTTCAAGAGAGGGCTTTAAAAACCACTTTGCCACTGAGCTTTAGAAAAGCCTCCAGAAGCAGATTTATGATCAGTTGAGGTTGCTGCAGTGAGGGAGATATATGCAATTGTTACCTATATATTTTGCTAATATTGTGCATATTTTTAGCTCGTGACCTATATTTAACAAATATATGCAATGTGACACATGCCATCAGAAATTAGACATGTCGTTATGAAAATATAAAGAACGTGACACGCACCATTAACATGTGTCAAAAGTCATTAGAATCCTTCTCCATTAAAGCTACCCAAGCACTTCTAAAACGAGGAAGCCCCGGTCTCTTCATAAACACATAGTGTAGCGGGTACACCTTTTATGTCATCTTATAAAGGCTCCTGGCTAAATTCTGTGTCATTGTTCCATATTCTTTGTTTGCTGACATTACAGCCAGGCTTTCTTGTAATATGTTTTCAGGAAAGCGACAGCACAGAAGCCAGTTTCTGGTAGCACTAAAAGTGGCAGCACAGAAGCCAGTTTCTGGTAGTGCTTGGCACATGCTGATGGGATTTATGCAGATTAAAATGCAAAGCAAGTTGATAATCTAATGCAAAGTATCTTTCAGCCCTAAATGAGAAGCCTAAAAGGCAGCAGTCCTGTTTTCCCTCTCACTAAGGCTTCTGAGAAACCTAGAACTTCGCTCCTCTTCCCCCATCAAAGCAGGTGATCCATTCCCCACTCTCTCCATTCTCTGTACCAAGTAATTAATTAAAATTAAGTTCCTAGAAGTGTTAAAGGGGTTGCATCAACAACACGTGTTAATATCTCCGGTGCTATCAGAGTCATCTCCACTCTAAAGAGGCTCTTTGTTGCTAGGAAAGAGTAAATTAAAACCTTTTTGAGGCCAGAATAACTTGTTTGGATGGACTGTGTTAACAACCGAGTTTTAAAGAAACCCACCTTTATGATCACTCAAACAAGTATTTATCAAGGAATAATAGATATATATGTGTATATAGTTACTAGGGGAATAATAATGCTTTTTGTGTGACCTTGGGCATGTGTAGCGGGGATTTCTGAGCTTCTGCACAGCCAGGGGAGGTGGAATGAGACACACACATGCAGGGGACAGGCAAAGCTGCTGCTCAATTTGGCACTGGGACATGCTGAGAATGTGTTTCAATGCCCAGGATAATCCTTCTCCTGTCCTGTCCTCTCCAGTTTTCATCTTTGAGAAATTATTCTTTGGACTTGGGAGATGAAGCAAGTTATTTTTTGCTCTTTCCAAATTTTGGGAAGGGAAACACGAGGTTGCAAAGCTCCTTGAGGTCACTGTGTTCAGGGACGCCGCAAAAGTCAGTCCCACCCTCAGTCATCGCAGCAGAAAGAGGGGAGGCTCTGGGTTTCCCCTGGGATGGTTTGGCACTGGGAGGTCCAGGTGAAGAGGATAAAGCCAGGCTGCAAATGCAGAAGGTGACAGAACGAGTGAGCATCTGTCCTGCCGAACTACTAGCGAGCGGGTAGATAAATTTTAAAAGCTTTGTCAATGTCGATTTGCTTCCAGCCTTCCCTGCTGTACAGTCTGGGGTGTCTTAGGAGCCGTCCTCAAGAACTTCCGATCCTGAGATCTCATGCTCTATTTGTCCCTGGTGACTGCCAGCCTTTGACTCATTAGCGCAGACAAACTGATTTCTTTCCGCCCCTTTCCTCCGCATCCCGAGCTGAGGATTCGGCTTTTCTGTGCGCATAAAAAACATGTCCTAGGAAGTCCTGCGATGACAAATGTTTACATCACAGCTTGCTCGCTAGAAAAGTCTTATTCTCTCCTGACACATTGATCTTTTTCACACTGCTTTTGTTCTCTCGTTAGCATAGAGAGCTGCCTGCATTATGCCATGCCGAATGTAACACATGCAGGATGTGCTTGTCAGTGTGTCAGGCTTGAAAACCTATGATTAAAAATTATGTTGCTCATTAGTCATTGCAAATCAAACTGAGAACAATGCTCTCTGGCCGATTTGTAAACAAACATCCTGCCTAACCTGTTCTGCGATTTCTCTTTAAGGAAGAGAATAGGAGACCAGCTCATAACTAACTAACTCCCTAATTCTGCTGGAGACACATACTCAGGGCAGTTTACTGGATGGATAAATATTCCATAATTTCATTTTCTACAAAATTGCCTCCTACAAATTTTGCCTTCTGATATCCCTAATGCCAATAATGATTCATAAATATTGTATGAAAGTGAGCACAGTGGATGTGTGTGTGCGTGTGATGTACGCCTGTTCTCAAGTGGACAAAGAATTAGCATTACAAATAACAAATTAGTATCCTGAGAATACTGTCAAGAACATCACACTAGTAAAAACCCCCTCAATTTGCAGCCAGATACATGTTCCTCTCCTGGTTGCAAGCACCCAAAGCCTATGTGAGAAAGCATTAATACTACAAAAAAGGAATCTGCAGTATAATGTCTGCACATTCTCTACTCCACAAACATTGCTTCAGTTCTCTTGAGTACCTGGAGGCCTAGGAAGAACTCTGAAATCTGTCATACAGTTCCTCCACGCGTGTAAATTAACGTTCAAGGCCACAGAGAAGGCTGACTTTGGACACCAGTCTGTGCCTGAGGAAAAGTACATTTTCTTAGACTCCCAGCACAGCCCTGAAGAGAGAGGGTGATGGCACAGAACCATGGGCCTTCCAGCCCCATGCTCTCAGGAATGTAGCTACTTATAGGTGGAAAGAGAGCACAGGGTATGTATGAAATTGTGTATATGAAGGTATTAAATTAATTGAGGATGCACCCACTGAGGCAGGGCTGCGGTCCCCATCCTGCCTATTACCAACATCTCTTGTCAGTGAATTGTCCTGAGCAGTCCTGAATCTTGCCAAGGGATCACTTAGGCCTTTCCTCCCAGTTGGAAAAACAGCTCCAAATTGGGTTAGGAGCATAGGAATTGGGAAGTGGCCGATCTGCCTCAATGTCCTCTTCTCTTGGCAAAGAAAGCCAGAACGAACTCTGGACAAATGCACTGCCAAGGTCTCTGCTGCCAGTTAGGAGATAGCACGCTCACATAGAAAAAAATCCTTCATTGGCTGTTACTAATTAGAGGTTGTTTAGTACCCGGAGGCATGAAGGTTTTATGCTGTAGAAAAGATCCTGTTTGTTTTAGTTGTTGCCAGACCCACTGAGAACACTGTTACAATCCTGACCTAATGTTCTTGATCGATTTAGTGCCATTTGGGTATGTACAAAGGGATTTCAGCATGGGAGGGGAGTGCAAGCTGACATGTGGCTCCAGCCAAAGGGCTAAAGAAATATTTGTTTCATTTTTTGATTGCTGGGTTTTTTTTTTCTTATTTTTTTTAATTTTCTTTTTGGAGTGATAACTGCTATGTGATCTATATCTTGATCATGTATCACTTCGTCAGGTGAGCATCTATTCTGGTTAATTTTCCAACATGGTGCTCTTTACCAAATAGAGCACAATAAATCATCCCCGTCTGTTATACTGCTTTATCTTGCTCTCTTCTATCTCCCAGGTCATCGAGGCAATAGAAAAGGAAAGACCCTTCAGAGATGGGCTTGTCTGCAATGGCAGAGCCATGGTTGTGCCTGTACATTGAGGGCACTGGGGGCTCTGGGCTACTCCCTGCTCCGCACTGCGCCCTCCTGCCTTTTCTCCAACAAAGCACACACAAAAGTCCATTTCCAACAGTACCTGATGCTGCAAATTATATCCCCGGGGGCCAGAGTGAGTCCCACTGCCTGCATGCCCTGATTCCTTAAAACTGGGCAGAGAAGAAAGCATTTCTGTCCAATCTTGTTACATGGTTCAGTGTGGTGTAAGTACAGAAAAGCATCTCTTTCTGGTTTCAACTCCAACATGTATGAATCCAGCACACGAGCAGAAAATTCTTTACTTTCATAGCATGAGATCACCTAATGCTCCCTTCGTTTTCCTGGCTGTGGGGAGCTGTGGGGAGCAGCTCTGCTCCAGAAATACGTGTTCTCCAGGCAACAGCAGGGGACCGAGACACACCACAACCTGGACAGGCCCCGGGTCTGATAAGCAGAGAGAGACTTTCCAGTTTGAAAGGACAAACATGAACATATTTCATGCTCAGGAGGTTTCCACCTCCACATAAAAGCTCAGGTGCCAGCTCAGAATGCACCAAAAAGGGTTCATCCGAATTTCCTTGTAATCTCTTTTTAAAATACTGAAAGAAAAGCCCCAACCTCAGCCAAGCTTTTTTTCCTATTCAGGACTTCTTGTGATGTTTCTAAACTTGCTTGTCAGACAAATAAATATTCATCCTATTTCCATCAAATTCAGTTCTTCACGCGCTCTGCAAATCTGAGGGAGCTAAAATAAGAAACCCCAGGGACTTACCTGGCTCCCTTTTCCAGTTTCTTGGAGTGATACATGACGTTTCTCCCATTTTGACGATTTGCATAATAAAAATGGTAATATAAGCTGAAAAAAAAAAACCAAAAAAGAAAAACATTAAATACATACAGGTCATGATAGAATTGCAGAAAAGGAAGGCTGTGATACCAACTATGAGGTTAGCTCTATCAAAACCATTTATGTTTTCTGTATGACCTTATCCCTATTTTATTTCAGTCTGTGGGTTTTTTTAGGACATTTCTTCAGTCATCTGACATCCAAGTTTTATTCTCCAAAGTACTCCCAGTTCTGTCAGATTCAAATATTTGATAAGAAAGTTTTCTATTCAATCATCCAGGTCATTAATAAAAGTATTAGCTACTACTCCCAAAGAATCCCATATGGTGTATCTTGCTCTTTTGATAAGGAATCATGAATTCTTTAAGTATATTTATCTGTCAATTTTTGTTTCATTAGATTATGCTTTCAAAAAACTTGATTATCAAATTGCTCAATGATAGAAAAGTCAAGAAATGGGAAAAATATAGCAAATGGAAGTTTGCAGTATTTTCAAATATCTATTTCTTTGCTGAATTATTTTCTCAAAATGATTGGTTCTATGCTTTAAGTCAAGCCCAGGCTGGAAGAATTTTCGGCATTAGCCCATCATTAAGACCGGAGCATTTTGAGAATACTGCCTAAACTCCAGGGCAAAATGCTGTTGCAACCATATAAATAGCAATGACCGTAAACTAGTGATTTCAGTAATGTTAGCAGTGATGTTAATTACCCCAGCAAATCATTCTTCATCAGCCTTTTTCTTCTGGTCCGCGAGTGAGGCAGATTATATTGTGAGGTACATAGATAAAACCCTATTGATTCAATAAATACCAGTGGATCAGACATGAGCTGTGTATGCTGATAAGCTCCTCATTAAAACATATGTATTGATGGTAGTATTGTCTATTAAGACAACATCATATATAGACAGCTGGATCATATATAATTTAAACTGTTCTCACTTTACAAACCTGACAACTGAACAAATATAATTGATTCATGTATTGCAATATTCATTCCATTAGTTAGGCTATATATCCAAAATTGAAGATGTCAATCAAATGAAATGAATGCATGTTTTCATAGAGTACTGTGATTCCTTTTATTAAACCAAGGAGAAAAAAATAAAAATCAATCACTATTTTTGGATTCAGATTCAACAAGAGTGTGACTCCTGCCAGTTATGTGGCAATAAATACACATGTTTATTTTAGTCATGCTAGAAAATTACTCTGGATACCTTTGATCTATTTAATGTGTAAGAAAATAAGCTATTTATGATAACAGTGTCTATAAGCACTTTAAACAAATAGTTCCACTGACGTATAGGTACAGGAGATAGTACTGATTCCCACTTACACCAATTTTACACTCCATTGCCTTCCGTGGAAGTTACTCTTGATTTACACCAGCGCAGAAGAGATTGGAGCAGACCCGTATTTTAGCTGCTGTCTCTCACAGGCTGATCTGCGGCTCCCGAATCGCTGGGATGAATAATGCTGAGGCAAATATTACGGGCTCTGTCTGCATTTTTGTAGTAATTTACTTCTGAACCTTGGGAATAAAAGCAGAAATCTGTCATAAACAAAGCTCTCGTTTCCTTCGTCTGGAGCTCTGTCTGCACTCGCCGGGTGGGTCTGCTCCGCTACGTGTGTCAAACATGCTGTAAGGCATTTTCTTCTTCAAAAAAGGATGCACAAATGCTATTTTAATATGTTTAATGGTCCTGACGCCTGTTGAAGGCATGGTGTGACAGCCACACACACCACCAAGAGCAGATGTAACCCCTCAAGGGCACCAGTCCAAGCCACGATGACACCAACAGCAACCCCGTTCTTCATCAGGGAGAAGAGAGATGGGGAAGGAAAACAGGAAGGAGGGAACCACACCAAGAAACCAAGATCCATGGTCTGTAAAGGTCTTGCAGCGATTTGTCTTCTCTCACCTGGTCAATCAGGACCTTCTTCCATTTTCCATGATGCTTCTCCCACAACGGCTGCAGCCTGTGCGGTACCCAAGGGAAGGATGGGCCCGTGCAGCGTTCCCCAAAACAACAGTTTATATTATTGTGATGGTTTGAACATTTATGTTGAGTATTTTAGTTTTGACCTTTCTCTGGCACCCGTTGCTGCCCGAGACATGCAGACACATACAGTGTACTACCATGGTCCCTCCCCACACAGTACTTTGTGGGGTCAGTGGAGATTTTAGGATGCAGGCTGGGGGTGCCAGATGCAGAGTCCTGGCTTCATCACCCTTTAGGGTGAAGCCATTCAAATAGTTTTAAAACTGGCAGCATCTTTTTCATATTTGGGAAAAAATAAAAAAGAAAACTGTTAGGCAAGATAAGCAGTTTACAGACTGACCTTCTCTGTCTGGGAAAACCTTACTCCTACAGAGATACGCAGTATTTAACTATTGCTCTAGACTGAAATCTTACACGATGATACGATCACAGAACGCATAAGTGAAGACTAGCAGCTGTGTGAGGAAAGCAAGGCAAACCCCCCTCTTTTTTACATCAAATTAAGAGGGCTAGTACTATGTTTCAGTATGGGAACCCTTTATCTACCTGCAGCAACAGCCAGTCCCGGACAGGGAAACCGAGAGGGAGAGGAGATGTTGTACAATCCCGTGCTCTAAATACTGCCTGCAGACATTTCTTGCCAGCCCATTTTTCAAAGCTGAAAGATTGTCCCTTTTTATGTTCTTTCAGGTATTGGCCATCTTAAAAAGAGAGAGGAGTAAGGAGCAAACAGCTCACATGGCAGAGCAGGCAGTATTTTCCCTCCCAGCCACAGAGGGCTCTGACAAACACCCATTCGTCACCCCTCGGTAATTTGCTGGATGGTAGATTAGGGTTTTCTTTGCATGTGATCACACAAATTCCTTATCCAAGAGCTGGTCAGCCCTGGTGTGACCAGAGCATAGGCTCTGGGCTCCCTCAAGTCATAGTGATTTGTGGAGGACACAGAAGGGGGACTCAGGGCAGCAAAAGTGATAGGGAGGGATGGCAATTTATCAGATGTTGGAGAGGGGACACAGCTCCTGAGCGACTCTTGATAAACGCACAGGGGAGTCATTGGGCCAGACATGGAAAGCTGGTTGTTTTCCAAAGAGCAGTGGGAAGTTCTTTAACCAGAGAAAATCCAGGGTGGGAGGAATCTCCTCCCTGCCAGCCCACCTGGTGGTTTCCTACAAGCCCTGCTTTGCCCCCCTGCAGGTTTCATGGCTTCTAAGTTGAACTGGTCCCACAGGGTTCATCCCAGGTCCTGCAAGAGCCATCTTCCTTCTGTCATGTCTACACGAACCCACTTTTTCCTTCCAACACACCCAGAGCTTTCCCCAGGCATTTTTCCCCTTCCACCTCCCCCATTGCTCCCAGAAGAAGTAGCCCCCCATCCCTCCAGGGTGTCCTCTGCCATAAAGTGGCATCCAGGAGGGCACCAGCAAGTGGCTCTCCCCTGCCTCCACCCAGACGTAGCTTTTTATGTAAAACATAAAATCTGCAGTGCATATATGGTAAACTGTGAACAACGCAAACAGCTCAGCCATCCGTCACCGCACCATATGGTTGGAGGAAAAAAATAGGTCCTAAAGATTATATTACAATGAACAAAAATGCGTGTCTTTGCTATTATAAATAATTAAACCTTTGTAAAGGTATGGCTATATATATATATGTATGTATCCCCTTCATTTTTTTGTTTATGTATATATATATACACACAGATGTATACAAATCCAGATCTAAATCAGTAATTGATTTAATACATGTTTACAAAGAGGAAGGACACAGAGCACCCACAGGAATATGCTTCAGAGGGTCACAAATCAATCAGCAAGAAACCTCTCCGCTCGGTAAATGAGCCTATATTTAACAGGAAAAAGTCACAAAAGTCAGAGTCTGCCTGAATCCACCTGGCAAAAATAGAATTTCTTAGAAAGCGAGAAGCGGGCTGCCGTTCAACATGCCATGCCCTGCGTTGGCAGCTGCACAGAGCAGCGCCTCAGACACTTTGCTCTCTCCGGCTGTTGCTGTCGCTGGGAAAACACATCTCCCAAAACGGGCCCTACCCCAGCACCGACTCGCTTTTCCCCCAGGCAGTCTCTTCCCAGTGAACCAAAATGATTTCTGTTCTTTAAACTGTCTCTGCCTTAAGATTTCAGGAAGTCATCTACAGCGGTGCCGATGGTGAACCCCACTCTACCTGCTCCGCTGTGTTCTCAAACGGCTTCCAGGTCTACTCCACTTTGACTCTGTGACACCGTGAGAACTTTCCTGCAGGGTTTCCATTGAACGCTAAGCAAGAACAAAACCAAGCTCCCAGTGGAGGATTTTACCAATTTTTGTCAGCCTTGTATGATTTTTTTTTTTAAACAATAGACCTGTGGTGTAAAGAGGAAAGAATAGATTTCTTAAAGCACAACTGGCAGACTCCACCAAAGTCAAATGATTCTCCACTCTGACACAAAAAAATCTGGGAGAAAGATGCAGGATGAACAACAGGATAAAGAAAAGAACAAACCATTTTAACAGGAAAGTCCATTGAGGAATACAGAATCACAGAATGATACGGGGATGGGGAGTGACCTCTGGAGATCATCTAGTCCTGCCAAAGCAGGTCCTTCTAGAGCAGGCAGGTTTTGAATGTCCCCAGAGATGGAGACTCTACAACCTCCTTGGGCAGCCTGCTCCAGGGCTCTGACACCCACAAAGTGAAGAAGTTGCTCCTCGTGTTTAGATGGAACTCCTTATGTACAAATTAAGCTCATTACCTCTTCTCTCACTGGACACTACTGAAAAAAGACTGACCCCCTCCTCTCGACACTCACCCTTTAAGTGTTTATAGGTGCTGATCAGATCCCCCCCTCAGCTTTCTCTTCTCCAGACTAACAAGATCATACAGTTGTTTCTATTCTAAAGCTATGGGATCTCGATCATTAGATATTTCTAAGGACAGGTACGACGTGGTTAATGTAGTCTCTAGGTCAAATGAAATAAATGGCTTCTTGAGGTCCCTCTACCTGCATTTGCCACAGTTCTGGTGATACTGATTTAGTATCTCAACCATAAAGCTGTAACTTTTTGGAGGAACTCTTTTTCCTTTCTTATTTCAGAACACCACTTCGTCCCCTATAGGAATGATAAGGCTGTTGACACCTCAAGACGTAAAGCATTGCTGTGGGATAGGAAATAGCTGCCTTCTTATCCATCTTTATCTGGCTTGCTGGGTTTTCATCTCTAAGTCAGTTTTGACCAAAATGACTTAAGTGGTAAAAATAGCTGTTGTGTTCTTTTCTTTATGTCTCCATTTTTCTATATTTCTGGGAAAAAAGAAAAAGGAAAGTTCATAGAGAAATTGCCTGGGCAACATCAGGAAAAGTTCTGACCACAAACTCATGAATGGTACTTTACTAATTAGGAGAGAAGCAGCTTGAATCTTGTACCAATTTCAAAGAGTAGACTGGCATTTTGGGGGGAAAAAAACAATCCCCAAACCAGGAAGGGATGAGCTCATGTCTGCTTGGCATAGTTTGGTTTGGATTGTTTGGTTTTTTTTCTTTTCCATCTCTAAAGAGGCATCAGCTTTCCTCTTGGCACACTTTCCATGATATCCATAGCATGTAAACCTGCCTCAAGGAGCTGCTGGCAACGGGCTAATACAGTGTAATAAGAATTATCCTTTATTCTGCAGCAGGTTTACAAGTGAGTAAAAACGATTTATCAATGATACTGAAAACAAGGAATCTTTCTGCCTTTTACTCAAGGTGGAAATAGAGGGACACCCCAGGAACACAGAAAGGGTTGCACTCACAATTAACGCATTTTCGGACTAATTTACCTGTGGAATATACAGATCCAGGGAAGCAAAGAATCCAGGGGCCTAACAGGAATCAAAAGAGCTGGAATGTTGTGTGAACAAAACAAGCAGGACCATTAACTGAAAATATTTTTATATCGACATCTGTTAAAGCAGATATCAAGAAATCACCCTTTTTCTCCTGCTGAAAAGTAAGAAATAAGCAGTCAGGTTTATCCCACAGCACCAGTGTTTAGTACAGGATTTTTTTCAGCTTTACCCCTAGACTAAACAGACCAGTAGCACCAAAATATTTCTGTTTCCTGTCTGAGCGAAACACTCCATGTAGATTTTTCACTTCAGTCTTTAGCACAGGGGTGCATTCCTTCCCATCAAACCCAGCTGAAGCCTCAGCAGGAGCCCTTATTGGCATCAGTGCTGTATCAACTAATAGTATATTTCATAACTACTCATAAGAACAAATGTGTTTTCCGTGGAAAAAGTAAACTCTTTGGAAAACATCTGAAAGTAGAATATTTGCAAATATCTTGGAAACACCTAAAACTTATCTACCAGGAGAACAGAATTGGTTACAGGTAAGTAAATTGTGCATTTCAGATTTACACACAGGTAAAGTGTGTATCTGTAAGTGACCCTTTCCTATGGCCTGTGGAGGCAGGAACCCACTTCTCTCAATTGTGCAACACAAAGGCAGCCCAAAGGACCATAAGCCTGGAGGGCAATTAGTGCACCAAGGAGATGGGGTTTGCTTTCACTCCTATGATTGTTTTATGAAGCCTGTGATTTGGAAAGCAGCGTTTAAATAGATGGTTTTAGAGAAAATTGCTAAGATATTACAGGCTGGGAAAGACTAATTTGTTTCAATTACTATAACCCAACACTGCAGAAATTCCACAACAGGCCCCGTTTCTTCATTGACCTGTGCTCCATCTACTCAGGACCTGGCACAAAGCAATCTGATGGTGGTTTATCCTCTGATGTTAATGGCTGGGAAATCAGACCAGATCAGAGTTTGCTCTATCAGAGTTACTTTTGCCCCGTTACTGATTTTGCATGTTCAGACCCCCTTTAGCCAGGGGAAGCTTTAGGAGGCCTCTCTCCATAAATGTGTTGTGGTTTTCTGCTGTTTCACTCCATTTCTGTGGTTAGAAAGCATTTGCACTGAACAATCCCAAAAACACAGGAACGACATCCTTATTATTCAAGATCTGCCGTGCATGGGGTGTCACTGGCTTTCTCTGGAAGTTGTCTGCTGTCCTCACTCCCAGTCTGCTGCACTTTCTTCAGCAGTTCACCACCACCAGCACCTTCCCATGCTGTCTCCAGGTTTTCTTTGCCTTATTTTCCTCCTCCAACATCTCCTTTGGCTAGAAACTTTCTCACCTGCTGCTCCTCAAATTGAAGCCTAAACTTCTTTATTTTAGAAGAAAATATAACTCTGCAACAACAGCTGGCTGATCAAATATACATAAGGAAGAATCTGCTGCCTGGTCTTTTATAGCTGTCTTTTTTCCTGTAGTCATCATCCAACTCTCTTTTTCCCTGGTACAACATTATAGCATATTACATTACTTGTCTGTCAAAGGCCTCGCCTGAAACACCCTCTCAGCACTAAACCGCTCCCGACTTCCAGATTGCCATTGCTCAGGATCAGGTATTGGCTTAGATGTTCGTTAATCAATAGGTTTCAGATTTATGGCACCAAATAGAAACATTGACAAGAGAAAGAATAGCAAGATTGAGCTAAAATAGAGTTTTACTGCAAGCCAAGGAACCACACTTGGCTGTCTTGTCCTCAGAGTGAAGCAGCAGCTGCATTTTTAGGGATCCTGCTCTGCTGTCTTTCAGAAATGCAATTTTGATTATTCCTCCTAAGAAAAAGCTCTACTGGGCAGGCAGAAGATAAAGCAAAACTCAGCTTACTGCTAGGCTCTTTATCCCACCTCTGTGGATGTTATTTGTGATGTAAGTAAATGGTTTAGGAAAAAAGTAGATATTCCGCATCTTTATCCAAAAGACAATGTTGAAACACTGCACACATTCTGTTAGTCCTCATACAACACTGCAATACTACATAGAAGTGACTGTAAAGTACTATGACATAATAAAAATAATCCTGCAGAGTACCTCTGTGCTAACAAAGATGAACGACAGACTCAAAGACATCACTCACTTCAGGTTGACTGAGTTTTGTGCCACTTGGTTCAAATTACATTATCCCAAAATTTAATGTACTGCGCTGCATTCATTTAGAAGACCAAACGCCTCGCTATGATCAGCGATATCATAACTGGCTCTTTACATGGCAACCAAGTTACCTGAAAAACAGAATTATTTCATATTTCAGAGTAAAAATAATCTGCACATTTATGGCCCTTAACGACCAGATCAAGTGGAAAAACGGGATGCGTATCCATAGAGGATTGTATGCATAGCTGATTAACTATGAAATAATAAATGCTGATTTCTACAGGATAGGGTAAACATCCAATTAAAATAAGATGCAGCATACACTTTTCCTTCTCATTAGTCAAAGCATAAAGCATTTTAACGTTTCCTAAATAATTTACTTGTATTAAAATAAAGTGAAATGCTTAAAACATTAATAGGGTACTTTACAATGCTGTAGTCAATAAGTTGCTATATGAAGGTGATGTAAATAATTTATGGCTCTATTCAGCAGAAACAGCCTGCAGTTCTCAGCAGAGCAGGGTCCCACCAAGGCGAGGGAGCAGGCATCTGGCCAGGTTACACCAAAAATCACAATTATACCTTACAGACAGTGGCAAAACCCACTGGCGACATAAAACTCAGTGACCTAAGCTTGGGGGTGTTGAAAGGACCTGGTGGAGCTCTCACTGTTCTGAAAGAGATGGTGTTGGGTATGGGTTATACCATGCCATGCCCTCAGCTCTTGGTCAACTCAGGGTAACATAGAAAATAGGACTTTGAAAATGGGACTTTCATAGAAAAAGGGGGAAAAACAAGTTTTTAACCCAAAGATAATCTAAACTGCCAGGGTGGAGTGGACTGGAGGTGTGGGCTGCTAAGCCACCTCCATAACACCAACCAACACCCCTCCGTAGTGTGGCTGTAGGTACCCTAGGCATTTGCAGGCCATCACTGACCCCACCAGCAGCAACACTGTCCCTGTACCACACAGTCTGGACAACCACATAAATATTTCATTTCCAAGCCCATGGATTTACAATTCATTTGGTCAACTTTCATAAGCAGGTGTGGTGCTGATGTGTGCTGGACCATAACCCTTCCCAGGACTGAGGGAGAGGGCAGAATTCTCAATTTTCAAAAGCCAGATGGGCACAAACGGTTTCAGAGCTGCAAATTAGAATAATCTGGGTTACCGATATGCAAAACACAGCAGGCATCTCAGCTTCAATTTTCTGCTAAGAGTCAAGGTATGGATGTTAAAGCCAGGCTTTCTGATGAGAAAACACATGTACCAACTATCCAAGCAGCTTGCTGGATCCAGTGAGTTAGGGCTGTAGTACTTTACCAGTGAGTACATAATGGGTTTGTGCAGTGAAACTGAATTAACATATTTTTCCCGTGGATCATTTTTGCAACGTAAGGGAAATTTCCCAAAAATGTTTCATTATACAGCTATGGCTATAATAAATAAGAATTAATTTCATAATAAGAAATTATTAAGCACTGTCTTTTATCAAGCGATGGAGGTAATATCCTACTAAAACTTAGATTTACAGCTCAGATAATATATAGAAACATGGCATTTGGTTGGGACAGCTTTTAAGATTTTTCAAATGCTAGAATCACTTTTCATTAAAACTGTGACAGAAACTGAGAAACTGGCACAGTGCCTTTTCCTCTATGTACATTAAATCATTTCGTGGCAGGAGTTTTACATATATTTTTTTTTTCTGTTTATAGAAGTCATGTACAATATCTTCCTTGAGTCACACCGAGATCCATCTGGATAAAGAGAGATAGATTTGCTGTGTAAAGAGGTGAGTGTTAAAAATGTACTGCATCCTCCCAAAATCCTTTGAACGCTTCCTGGAGGACAACTGCCCAGCGCTGCATGCTTTGCATGATTGATAAATGAAATTATTGCTGTGCTGCAGCCCCTGTTCTTTACTATTTCTATTTTTATGGGAAGTTTTTTTTTTTTTTCCTATAAAATGCATTTTAAGGACCTTTTGTGGTATCCTTTTGTAAGCTGGGTATCAGAAGCCCAGGAAAGAAATTAAAACCAGCTTTAGTCCTGAAATTAAAACCTTTTCCTCAGGGAATGACTCATTACTTGAAAACAGAAAGGATGATTAGCAAAAAACAAAGCAATTCAAGCTGACAAATTCTGCTAACTGGCCCCACGGCCTCGGTGAGGTGAAGGAAGAGGAATGAAGGTCTCCAGAGCCTCAGTGGGGTGAAGGAAGAGGAATGAAGGTCTCCAGAGCCTCAGTGGGGTGAAGGAAGAGGAATGAAGGTCTCCAGAGCCTCAGTGGGGTGAAGGAAGAGGAATGAAGGTCTCCAGAGCCTTGGCAAGGTGAGGGAAGAGGAACAGGATCCCAGGCCACGCTGCAGTCATGGTCCCTTTCCCTCCCCCACATGGAATTCAGGAGCATCACTGAAATCTCCTGGAACTGAATATGCTCTTGTGATCCTCCTGGAAAAGGAAATGCAGACATCCCCTCCTTTGGCTCCCCAAACTATTCTGTGGCTGTGTAAAAGGAAGGGACACGCTCTCGCTGGCTGTTCTTTCTACAGGACTCTCATTTCTATGACAAGGTTGGTGGAAAGCTTAAATTAAATTTGGGACCTAATTTTAAACAGAATCTCAACCTCCTGAGTAAACAATAGATGGAGCCTGCCTATTAAATCATCATGTTTTAATTAAATTCTTTGCAGCTCGTGAGTTCTTTGAACTGAGCTAGGTGATAAATGCATTGTAATTTTAATAGGGTTATATTTTGTGCTAAACTCACATAGAGCACTGACACAAGATACATACCGTGTTACCACAAAATACTGCATGGTATTTTGCTGATAACTGCATACTCGGTATATGACAGGGTAGCTTCACGGAAGAAGCAAAGGCCACGTAGAGTGGGTTATTTTCAATTACAGACTTAAAGATTCAGAAGCACATTAGCCTTTATGGTACTTGGGAAAAAAAGAAAAAAGGTATATATTCT
This sequence comes from Jacana jacana, assembly GCA_013400555.1. Classification (NCBI taxonomy): domain Eukaryota; kingdom Metazoa; phylum Chordata; class Aves; order Charadriiformes; family Jacanidae; genus Jacana; species Jacana jacana. The sequence continues at coordinate 374,878 of VZTM01016467.1, read as the reverse complement.
TCATATTAATGATTCAGGCTCCACTGAAGCCAGAGGAAAATCCACTTATTGCCTTTCAAAGGGTTTTTGGACCAGGCCCTTAGTGTGTTTTTGACATAATAAAGTAAAATAAAGAAGAAATTCACAACGATGAGAAAGACAAGTATGGCTTCTCTCAGTAGTACATGAAATAATATTAGATCTGAATGAAAGAGGCCCAAAGAAAAATACCGACAATTCTTTTTTACTTGAACACCACAGTGAGACTTTGGAAGTCGACTGAAAAAATAAAAAAATAAAACAGAGAAAAAGTTGTAACTTTAAAATGACCTCCAGCACCATCACGGAAAATCTCCGCTTCTTTATCACAGCCTTCGTGAAGCCGCCTTCCCACAATGCTACTGGCATCGTAAAGTTTCCCGGTAGGAAATATGACACACTCTTAAAACATATGTCAGAGATTTCCAGAATTGCAAACATGGTATTTTAGATGGCGAGATTCCTTTCCTCGTAAAAAAGCATCTTTAAATTGTCTGACAGAGAAAATTCATATCAGGAATAAAATCCTGGCCCCACTGGAGTCAATGAGAGCTTTACGCCTGGTGGAAGCGGAACCAAGATTTCATCTCCGCTTTTTACAGTTATTCCTGTAGGTGGGTACACACTGACGGTGTCAGAACATGCCTGGGCACCGCGGGAGGGCAAATCAAAGGGACCACACTCTTCCTCTCAGCTGGAACCCACCGTGCCTTCCCTCTGCCCACCCCATGGTCCACGCTCGGCTCCGGGTCTTCCCCACGGGTGCAGCTTTAGAAACCTGAAAATAAATAAATAAGTCACCCATGCTGTTCCCCGACACGTGCGGCTGATGCTTAGAAACCATAATATATAATGCCATAGTTTGATAGGTTTCTGCCTTGTAGAGACCTGATTATTCCACCTGGATAGTGGCTTAAACAAAAGAACAACCAGACAAAAGAAATATATGTGCAAAGTCCAAGAAGTAGGCTATTATTTTCAATAGAGGTGTTGTGTTTTTTCTTGGTTATTTTTTTTTTTTTTTCTTTCCTCCCTGGCATTAGCTGCAGTAAAATGAATCATGCAGAGCAACATTTTTCACAAACCCCAAACATCCTACATTCACATAAAACTGATGTACACCCGGAATGTTCACTGGGCTGTAGAATGGGAACAAAGAGGGCTGCAGACATACAATTTGTCATCCTGATTTTATATAATAACAGGATATAAGCATATAAATGGATAGGTTTGGCAGGTGAAAAGGAAAATTATAGGGAGAGAGGAATATTGTAGCTAAGTCAACAGTAGCCATATTGCCAATAGATCCTTTTGCCATTTGACAGCTGTCTTACGAAAGGGCTGAAAAATCATGTTTACTCAGAGCAGCCTGATCCCTCTTTCGGTTATTTAGGACTCTGCTTATGCCATAAACAAAACCCCCCAAATAAATTAAACAAAACCCCAAACCCAAACCAACCAAAAAACCACCAACTCCCAACATTTTCAGCTTTTCACTTCACCTGAGTTACGATGAAATGTATGTATTTGAGTACGTGCTTCTGAACCCCCAGCAATAGGTCTGAGCAATAAGACACTCAGGTTAGACCATAATCCTGCACATCGGAGCTTGCCAGGTAAGAAAAGTACCTTTTTCTACACAGAAACAGGAATTAGGCACCACTCCATTTTTTTTCCAGCCCCAAATGAGTATTTCTTGTAGAGCTGAGTGAGTGATCAGTACACAAAAAAAAGCCAGGGAGCTTGAGAAAATCTCTTCTGCCTACAGGACAAATGCACGGGGAAGCCCATGAGGGCTGTTCTCCCCACTGTGTATAGCAGAGCCCAGTCCATGCCTCTGTGGACAGATACTGGACAGCAATGGGAGAGTGAGTTAAGGGAAGGCTCAGCAAATATCTGACAAATTGCTGCTGCTGCTTCTTTCCTGCGGGGCTTGTTTCGTACTCTACTGAGAAACTTGTAATACTGGACTGAGCCCAAGCGGTGACATTAAACTAGGTCCTTGTGCTTCGGGCTAGGTCTAGTGTTTCATCCAAAAATCAGATCATGAATAGTGCTAACTTTGCTGTTGACAGACCTTTCATTCATCGCAAGCAGGTGCTGGAGGCTGTTTTCTGATGTTGACCTGATCACTGGCATTTGGGGTAAGAAACTTGGAGAAGAGAGCATTATTTACTTTCACTCCAGTGAGATGGCATTTCTGTGAGCTATCTTCTCCCGGAGAGATAGGATTTGGGGGGTGAAGGATATTACATACTGCGATAGCATCGGATTCTTTGAAATTATTATTTATTTTCCCCCTATATTTCCCAGAGTTTTGTTGAACACTGCCTGTGTTGAGGGAATTTTTTTAAAAGGTGTTGACCAAACTACTGATTTTACAACATTGAACGCTTGTACATATAAACTATGGGTTTTAGACTTTCACCTATCTGCCAAGCAGATGCAGTCAGGTAGATTTGATGTTTATTTGAATTGAACTGGCTTTAAATGGAAGAACAAAGCTAGTGGCTGAAAATCCTTTCTTCTGGATAGGACTTACTCATTAGGTCAGCTGAAGGCAGAGCTAGCAAGCCAGCCAAATACATACATATATACATACGGACATAAGGTCAGAGAAGAAAATGAATGTGAAGTAGCTATTATAAACTCATGTTTATAAAGCACCAAGGATAAGAATAATGGATGAACTCAACAAAAGCCATTAAAGTATCCACAGTAACCCCTGCAGACGGTTTACACCAACAAAGTTGGAGTGGTTCACCTCCTAATAAATGGATAATGAGTATATATTAAAAAAAATACATTGACTAATATATTTTCAGCTTAAAAAGAAAGTTGGTAAATGGTTCCTACATGTCTCTGTACACCAGCGTGGTGGAAAAGACTAGGTGGAAGAGAAAGCCTACACTACACCCTTATTGATCCATGCAGAAGTACAGCAGGAACCTTCCTGATTTTTTGTGGCAGATAACTGCCACAAAACTGTGGTAGGTAAACGAGATATATCAATTCAATCCAGGTCATATGACACTCTGGGTGAGGATGCTACTTTAACTCGATGCAGATTTAATTGTAGTTTTGTAGGTTCATGTGTAGCTTATTCCAGGTCTCCCTCTGTCCTCCTGGACACGCTTCTCATAAGTGCAGCCAGCAGTAGGTCAAGGCACTTTCACCTCCACTCACACCCAGCAAATCCCATGTCCAATATCAGAGTGGACAAAAAAAAAAGTGTAACTGAAGAAATGTTTCTTGCATGTGAAATTTAATGCAGAGATCAGCTGTGAGTGAAGTCTACCATGGTGGGATGGGACGGAGCAGGAGTTTCCTTAAACCGGGACCACCAAGGGCTGGACTTCTCATGGTCCCTCTTTCAGACAATAGTTAACGTCTAAAAGTCCTGTTAAGAGGGGACATTTTCCATGCAGCTACTTGTTGCCATTCTGGGAACATATAAAGTTCTGAAATGTCCACTGTGGCCAGTGAGAACTGTCACGTGATGCATTCATTTAAGAAATATGTGAAACTGGAGCCCTTGGTTACCCCTCACAATTTCATAACAATGAATTATGTGAAATTAACATTTCCCAGTCTGCTAATTCACAAAGAAAAATAAGATTCAATGCATTTGTAAAGCATATGCAAGGCTAGGTTAGAAACCTTTTGGACCCCTGTGCAAATCCCAGTGCAAACTGAAATCACCTCTTAATTCTTACAAAAAGACTATTTAGCTCATTTAGACATAGCAGTGTCAGACACAGAAAGAAAAGGAATCTGTGTGAAGGTTTTTTTGAGGGTTTGTTTGTTTGTTTGTTTTTTTTGAACAGGTATTTGGTGAGTCATGCAGGCAGTGGAGAATCCAGCAGTAGCAACCTCCAAAGGTGGAACACGAGAAGCCTCAGCTTCAGAACGCGCAACAAATTCCCCTAGAATTTACCGTGCCTGCCAGGGCGGGCTGGTGCCAGTACACAAATCTGAGGAGTACCCAGGAGCTTTCAGCAGATTCCTGCAGTATCTGTGCTTTCAGTCAGACTTTTTTATTTTCTGTGCAAAACTGCCAAAATATGGGGGAGATTCTAAAACACAGAATAAGAAATCTCCCAGGGAGTTATCCGAAATAAATATTATGGAAGAGTTCATTTTAACAGAGTTAATCCACCCAGAAATGGATAGCAGCAAGATATTTAATCATGGCATATCCAGTTTAATCACATTTAGAATCCTCTGGAAATTAAGCTTATACAACTTCCTTAATTTAGAGGACAGTATAATGCTTAAGTATTTAATCTCTTTAGGATTGATATTGGGCTTGAGTCTTTTGCAGAGTTTCATGAATAGATACAACACACTTCATGTTAGAAAAACTTCAGAAGAGGCTCAAATTAATAAACCATCTATTTCTGGTCCAAACAAGATAACACAAGGCTTTTTTTGATTTTAATTTTTACTCTTAAATTTGTGATGATTTGCGTTTTGTTTTTAATATTGGTAACTCTAGCAGTAAGACCACGTTCCTCTGTTGGGTCTTCTAAGGAATACATATTCCAACAGGAGGGTTGTCTTCATTAATGAATGGCTAAATGAGTAGATGTAGACCCTTCCAATGCTCTCTGGACAATCTTTACATTTTACAATTTTTAGTTTGTGCCTAGAATTCAGCTGTATTTTAAGCTACAGGTTTATCTTAGCGAGATTTAGGATGGATATGACAGACCATGAATTATAAATCATCTGTTGCTTTGATTTTGTTTAGCCTACCCTGGATTTCTGCCTCCTCTGTTCGTTTTACTCTATGGAGCTTACAAAATTTTACATAAAATGCCTCAATTCTGATAGCTTATTTCAGAGCAGCTTCAGAGCAATATTTAGCCCTGTTCTGGCCTTGTTTCTAGGCAAGGCTCTTAAGTCAGGACGATGGTTGTTGATGGTGCAAGTGATGGAGGAATATGGTAGTCATAAATATAGTGTGATTTTTCATCCTTTCTTTTTTTCCTAATGAGGAATCCCACCAGCCCACAGTGGTCTAAGTATCTTTTGTATAATGAGGAGCACGCACACCCTCAGCCTTCCCCTCCTTGCCAGGAAGGGTAATTCCTGCCACAGCACTGGTCAGTGCTTATTTGGAAAAACACCTGCCTGAAAACAGCAAGACTGCATAAGGCACATACTGCTCGTCAGTAGGAGTAATACATTCAAATTCAGATCCTAATTAAAAACGGACAGTGCAAGGACCAAAAAAAAAACAAAAACCAAACCACAAATAAAAAAATGGAAGCACTGAAAATAACACAAACAAGCAAATTAACAGTAATAAAAATATTCACTAGTAATTCTTTACTTCCCAGACCAACCTTTCAACAAAAAAGCCAACCACCCAAACCCCCAAAATCACACTCCACGTGTGTCATATACAAAGCCCTAACACTGCTCTACTATTCACCTACATCTCATAAAACAAGATGATGCCTTGTCTCAAAACATATTTTAATAATCTAGTATTTGGGGTTTCATGCCTAACAATAATTTGATTTTTCTGAATTTATTGATGAACAAAGGGCTGTAAATTCAGTATGAGTTCGTTCACTAAAGAATACAAAGTATTTCCCACAAAAAGTGTGGGGAATAAAATTGAAATAATAAATTCCAAACTCATCCAGGCAGGCAAGTTCAATGCTAACATAAATTCATTGGCAGATTTACAATTAAGTTCCATATGGAATGGAAATAATAATAATTATACACTCCTAGAAACTCTGTAGCAGCTTGTATTTTGGATTCAGCAGGGAGGAGTAACTCATATTTAGTTTCAATAAAAGCATAATTCCTGATACCTTCAAATACCTTCTAAGGTGGCTTAATTTAGCACATGCTTTGAGAAAAGGGGATCTGTTTAAAATCAAATTCTCCTGTAGGCAAAAAGGGAAGTATAAACCATTTCATTTCGCAGGAGAAAAAAAAGCTCCTGCAAACCTCACCTGGGAGAGCAGAGCCATCCTGCAGCACAACAGCAGAACCATGGTCCATCCTGCCCATGCTCAGGGAGCACTCTTTTGGCCCTGTATCAGGCAAAACCAACACAGGAGGGCAGGTCTGATGGTAGTGACGACGTGAATTAACTGATTACTGCCCTCCCAGCAGGGCTGTGGGCTGGCTAACGACCACCACAACCGTTGCTATTTTATGAGGGGGGAGTCCACTCTGTGTATTTCACTGCTCTTTGATTCCTCAGAAGAGGTTTTGAAATGGAAATAACGTGCAAGGGTTAGATTTGTTTCCTAATTCTTATCATGCGAAGCTCCTTCATATCATAAACTTCATCTGGACATTCCCTCACCTGCAGGGTTTGCTGTCAGTGCACCAACAGGGGCAACTGATGGAAATTATCTAATTACAAGGTTGGCCTTGGCTCTAATTATTTGGTTCAGACTTAGCTTCTTTCTCTGTTACAGGATTTTATCAGGATGGTTACAACAAGTCGCTATCTGTGCCTGAATACTTAGGTTTAGAGGACGTAGGAGATAACAAAATGTGTCCTGAAATGCCAAGTCAGCCATTGACTGCACTGGGAGTTGGAGGGATTTCTGACCAGTAAAATCCGGTGCAGCTACATTAATTGGCAGAACTTTACATGGTTGAGCAGAGAACTTCCTCGCTCTCTTTGCCTTTAGTAAGGGCCCAGTACTTCAATGGGAACCCACCCCATGACCCATCCAGAGACCCAACACTCCCAAAAGAATGAAAATTCTGAGATGAAAAACTCTCTACAACCATTCTTCAGAGACTTTTCTTGCTGTGATTTGCTTATAGCTAAGATATTAGTGAATTGGCATGAGACAGACCTATGAGAATGCTTTCTAACATTTTAGGGTTCTTTTTTCTGTATTTTTGGCCTGGAGAATTAGAACAATGACTTAAAATCAGCTTTGAAAATACAAGTTCTACAATGAAAAACGAGCATTGCGTGCGTGTATATGCTTTCACTTTTATAAATGATTCTATAAATTGCCCATAAAGATATTGAATACAGTTTCAACTCAGATTTAGGAGGATGCTGAGAGGCAAAGTGTTTGCCCTTTCTGTGTCAATGAAACTCTCACCACAGAGCAGGGAGGTTATGATTTCACCTTGTGTCTCTCTGAATGTTGAGTTTGCCTTAAAAGTTTTCTTGTTACACATGCATTTTAATGAAGGTTTTATTAATCATACAGATTGATTATCAGGTAAATTCCTGTGTTTTTCAGAATTTTGTGTGACACACATTTTCATCCTGAAAGCTAAGATCATGTAGAAACCCAAATTCCAACAATAGTTTTATTTGGAAAAATCACTTAAAGCTACATTTTCCTGGTTTCGTCTGACTGGAGAACATTAATTGGGAACCAGGTCATTTCGACTCAAAGAGGATGTTTAATTCAATGTCACCTTGCAAAATCATCAAAAAGACTACATTTTCTTTCAAAAGCATAATAAAAAAGTACTGTCTCTCCAAAGAAGTGGTCATCCTCCAGCCCACGATTTTGATTAAACTGAGCCAATCTTTTCCAAATGAAAATGAAGGTTTTCTACACCAATTAAACTTGGTGGAGAATCACTTTGAATAGCTGACAGCTCAGCCAAAATAGGTGTGGAAGGCATGAACAAACTGACTTCCTTCAACAGTTTTTTTTTTTTTTTTAATTAATTCAGTAAACATATATTTTAAACTCTTCCCAGTAATGCTGGAGCTCAAAAACTGCAATAGATCTGTACCAGGATTTCATTAACCAGCTGCTCGTCTCCCTTCTGTTGGTGAAGATGAATAGTTTCACTGAGTTGACAATGTAAAAAGCATAGGAATTCACTCTTTTTTTTTTTTTCTATTGAAAAAACCTCTCTGTTTCCAATTATCCTGAGCTCATGGAGATACTCTTCCTTTTGCAGTACATCTACTGGTAGTCTATTCATTCTCCCTTTTTAGTAAAGGGAATATAGGAGTTGCATATACAATTCAAAATAGTTCTTTTTTTTTTTTTTTTCTGAATTTACTCAAGTATGTTACTGCCTGAACATTTGATTTTGTTTAAATCATTACTTAGTTGAGTGCTACTCTGTTTTGGACCACCTGGATCCAATGAGAACTTTTGATTTCAAAGGGCCAAAATTTCCTTTGATGGGAAAGAGACATGGCTGAAGCTGTCACGTGGTTCTGGATCTGCAGTGGAACAGATGTGGTTGGGAAGGTCATGTTCTAGTACCTGCTGGTAAACCTGATGAAGCAATGAACTGAAAAGGATTCTCTTTGGGCATGGGATTCTCCACTGATCTCAAATCTTAGTTTGCTCTGTAAAATACTATTTAAACACAATGAGGAATAAAATTATTTTTTCTTTATCTTTACTGATCATTTAAACCCACATAAGAATTTTGGACAAATTAATAAATATATTTGGTATCAAAGTAAAGCTTTCTAAGCTAGTTACAGAGCTATGCTATTTTTTCCGTGTTACAACCCTTAATATAGTACGCATACTCTGTTTTAAACCCTGTGTTTGTTATTCAGGTGTGATAATGAGTTTTACTTTAAAGGTTTCACAACAAAAAGACGACTCTAATGTTGAAAAGACAATTGCAATGTGCAGCAGTAATTGGTAACGACAGGGAAATTTCTTAAGAACAAGAATTGACTGTGTTTGAAATCCTATACCCTGAATTGGACAGCAAAGACTTGAACACAAAAAACTTCTACAGAGAGCAACTGTAATTGTCATTTGCAAATAAAGGATGTGTAGTTTTGATCTCACTAGCTCCTTTTTCCCCTGTTCTAAGACGGAAATTAATTGCCTCTAGATGGGTCTTACAGCACCTCAGTAGGAGCAAATCTGCTTTTCTTTACATTGGTGCAAATTCACGGGAATTTCCAGATGGCAGATTCTTACCTGTGTGGAGGAAGGAGGAGTGTGGTCTACAGACGCAGAGCTGTATTGAAAGCTGTCTTTTCTGTGTAAAGCTGAATCTTCTCTACATGAGACAGGCCGTACATAGCTATGGAGATCATGGGAGCGGTGTTGCTCTACAGCTCATGTACTTTCCCTTCTCATTGGTCAGGAGCTGCAGAGGAAGTTGGGTGGATCAGTGCAACTGCATGAACTGCTGTTTGTGGGCTTTCTTTAGCCAGCTTTAGTGCGGTCACTTGAAGTAGGCTATTCTGCTGTGCTATTATCTGCTGAATGGTTGCCCTCGAAGCCTTCAAGGGCTCAGTGCCTCTGATCCTTGTGCAGATCCAGCTGTGTACCACAGTCCATAGGAAACCACTGGTAAAATTGTTCCAGGTATTATTTTCTTCGACGTGATATATATTTAGCTGTCACTTTACATAAATACACTTAAATACTGATGGTTTTCCTCCTACTAAATCCTGTGCTGAGATCCAAACCCAGTCTTTCTAGAACCAAGTTTTGTTCACTGAAGCTGGTCAGTTATGGCAGGTCTTAGCCTTCCTTGTAATCAGTCTCTGTGCTCCATCATTAGACTATAGGAGAGATCACCAACTTTATGTTAAGTAATTTTGCATTTCATTGAAACATGGATGCCCGTGGGTCTGCCACGCAAAAAAGATTTGGCTGAGTCATCCATCTGGTGTTCTTGTGGTGAAATGGGAAATCACTAATAGAAAAAGCTTATTCAATAGTCTTTCCTTTTTACTCTGTCAGATGTATTAGTGCTGGAAATAGGTTAAGATGTTGTGAAATTTGGGGGTGTGAAACTTAAGGTGTCATTTTGAACTGTCCCACGACTGCATACATCTAACTGTAACCACAAAAATCCAGGACTACATCTCTTGCAGACTAGGCTGGAGTCATACTTTTTAGGGGAAAGCCTGCCTTTTTTTGTTTGTTTGTTTGTTTCTCAATTCTAATAAGAACTATAAAGTATGTTCACAAGGGGAAATTTATATCAAAGTGAAATACTCAAAAAACAAAAGCTAAGAGTAATTTGGTTGCCCTGACATTCTATCAATATTACTCTGCTCTATCTGCCAAAATATGATTGTTTCTCATTGTCAGTCCTGTGTAATCCCTTCTCAGTGTCATTGCGTCTCTTTTATTTTGCCCGGTTTTCTGGCAAAGTCTACGTTCTGGTATTTTACATCCTCGGTTCTATTTTCTGGGTCAGCCATGTGTCTGTTATTCCAATAATATTGTACTTGTCCTTGAGAATGTGTAAGTCCAATTCAGCTCTCTTACTGTGCTCCTAGCATTTGTTTAAAGAAGATGGAGAGAGCACATGAGAGACAACACACACATGCCAAGGACAGATTTTCTCTCCCAGTCATCTTTTGCTATATATCTTATGGTACTTTTCCTTGTTAAACAATTGATGCATTACCTTGGGAAGTGGCAAGTTACCTTGGACACTCAGTACTCTTGCTATCAACACAAAACAAAAACAAAAAGGAGATTGGCCTGATAATTTTCCCTCTTAGCATGTCTCTTTCTCTTCCTGCACATGAGACATGGAAAGTTCAAGGACAAGGCAAACGACTGCAGAAATTCTATGAGTCATTCTAAGTACAAACTTGTAAAACACAAGAGACAAAATGGGTTCTCTCTTTGAGGCCAATTGTGATACTTCTATAGATGTTTAATAAAGTCCTATCACCTGTCAACTTCAGTGGATACGAATTCTTATATCCAGGGTAAGAAATAATAACCATAATCCTCTGCAATTAGGACTTTAAAAGGAAAAGGGCCCTTTAGGAGAGATTTCGCTTTGCTACAAAGCCCTAGTGCTCTTTGCTCTACTCAGTGGCAACGTTACAGCCAGACCTTGACTGACATAATGGGCTCTGATTGGGGTTTCTGGTAAAGACAGAGAGAATTATTTTCACTAAATGCTTGGATGATGGATGAAATGGAACTGTTTCAGGTTAAGCACTTAAATGTTGGATAACATTTTATACATACTACTTAAATCTCGTTAGTATAGCAAAGCTTCCCTCAGAAAATTGTACTATTTTCTTTTTCCAGAAGATTCAGGTCATAGCCTGAAACAAAACAAAAAGTGTTTGTTGTTTTGTTTTTTTTTTTTTTAAAAAAAGTCTTTTTAATTCTTTTTTGACCTAACAAGAATGATAAAATGTATTTCAAATATGTAGAAGCAAACCCATCTAATCCATGCGATTACAGGCTACCACAAGTGGAAAAAAAATATGAAGATTTCTCTAGGAAATTCATATGCTACGCTATGTTACTGTGGAAGGGGACAAAGATCTTGATGAAAATCACAGCAGAACAAATGCACATCGAAGGAGAAAGATTCATTTCTGAAGAATAAGAAAAAGCCACAAGAGAAGTTAGGAGGAAATTAGTATTCATACCATAAAAGCAAACGAAAGTGTTTCTGCTAATGGCTTCAGGCATCCCCTGTGGGCTGAATGCCCAGAAAAGTAGGACTTCTACCCATGTCTACCTCAGGAGTAGCAGAAGAGAACACTACTGTTTAGGGTAGATAGAAAATAAGATGAGCTAAATATTAACATTTCAAGAAAACAAAAACCACAGGAGACCACTGATGGTCTCTTTAGCCTACTGAGTATTTTAATGGAGACGTTTACATACTCTGAGTGAATCACTGTTATTTATTGCCTCAGAGCATGATAGTAGAACATGATAGAAAGGGCTGACGACTGATTTCCATGCTAGCATCTCTCTTTTTTAACAGCTGTAAAAATTAATACACACTGAATCTTGGCATTAAAGACTCATCAGCAAGCTGGAGCGCCTAGAAATAGGAAAGACAAATATCATGTGCATTTAAAGGTGAAGAATAGTCCATTCACGCTACTTATAAATGTAAATGTCAATGTCAAAAAAGTCAATGGCAGTTGCTTGTAAAGAACCAGCTTTTCTTAAGAGCTCATTTTTCCTTCAGCACCACAATGCATTAGCCAGACATTCAAAAGCGTTAATCTAGCCATTACTTATGAAAATCTGTCCGTTTGCACTGAGGCATAGAGGGGGAATTGTTGAATAAGAGGGTGATATTTTTTGTTTAATCACCCTCTTTTTGACCTCGATGGCACCTCCATTTCCTTCAAACTATATTATTATGTGCTAGTACTATACGTTTGTGTGTAAAGCCCATTTTGAATACAAGTATTTTGAAGGTTTGTTTTCCTGAATTGCAGATGCATTGGTATCTGCAGACAGTACGAGACTTGTTCTTTTCAGAAAAGTTTGGTAGGAAAGGGTCCAGTAGCTGCTGTTGCAAACTCCTACAGAGGATGGCAATATCCTTGGGTGCTGTGATGACCAGTAGCTCTGGCTTTAGCACCCTATTTCTCTTATTGCTTCCACAGCTACCCAAGGGAAAGTTTGCCTGGGCTTGCTGTAAGCAGAGCAGCAGTTGTGCTGGTTGATCCCCTTGGTTTTACACCTGTGAGATGGTTTCAAGGAGGGTTTGTATTACCAATGGTGGAGCAAGATGGTGTGGGAGGAGGAATGGGAGTCCTTGCTAAGAATTCTGCAAGTGTTTGGAGCTGGAGCTCCCCCCAGTCAGCACTGTGTGACACTAACCCTCAGTATGACTTGCTGGCAGGACAGTCCAGCACACACACTCTTTCTCCAGGGTGGTTCCTTGGGACACTCAACCCAGCAGCACCCGTAAATGTACCCTCAGCCCTGTTTAGCAGCACATCTTGTTATGGAGAGCACAGCACCGAGGTGCTGCTTGTCCCTTTAAATATTTTGATTGCCTATAGCTGTGCAGTTAAGATATCAGTCGAGTACACTTTAATTAGCCCAGAGGAAATCACAGTAGGGATGAAATGAGTTGGGTTGTTATTCTTCTGTTTTTACTAACAGCAAATAAAAGCATGTAATTAGCTTTTGTAAGGCATTTTCAGGATCTTAAGGTTATCATAACTGTAAACAATAGTATATTTATCTCATCTGAGAGTGGCTCTTGAAATATATTTTAATTCTGAATAGGAAACATTAAAATTACAATTGGTCTACAAGTTTTTGAAGAATTGTGTTTGGGTTGAAGTGTGCAGCTTAGCAGCAGTTGCAGAGGAGACTTAAAGATGGTTTTTCAAATAAGAAATGCATTATGTGCCGATTTGGGTTAGCAATGTTAAAATATATCATTAGCATAAAATAAAAATATTTTGTTTTGATTTATTCCAGTTCATTTATATTAAAATATTGGTTTGAATAATGTATTAGTATGTACAATATTACATAATTAATAAACTGCGAAAGACTAAGATTTATCAAAATAAAACTCAAAATTTTAATCACTTCAAAAAGATGTGAATTTGGTGTAACTGAAATAAAATAATTTCCTGAACTAATTTTTTTGAGGCATTTTCCCACAGACTTTCCACATCATAATCTTCTATGTCATTTTCCAATCAGGGTACTCTACTCTGCTCCCGCTAGCTGAATTTTAGATGAACCCTTCCAGTATGGCTTTCCTTTCCGTGATCCTGATGGAAGTCAGAAATTGGTCAATGAAGTTACATGAGCACGGTCAAAGGAAGAAATGGATCAAAACTACTTTACTAAAATATCATGTATTAATTGTAGTAAGTTCCTCCTACTGGCTTTATCTGATTTGAAATCAAGAACTGGGGAAGTGGTTTGAAATGGGAATTAAAAAACTAACATGAAAAGCCATAAGAAACCAATGGCTTTATCAAAAAAATACTGTATGGGAGATATTTGTACCATTATCATCTCATCAATAACTGACCCCAGCCTGCAGCCAAGGCAGAGGTGTTGGAGAACAGTGCATCTTCGGGAGGATTAAATACCACTTCACGAGAAAGTCGGTTTGCTATTTTCTAGTGAAAGCACGGTGCAAATTAAGTCTCTGAAGGAAAATTATCACCAACAGGTTCCTTAAAAAGGAATATTGTTCCTTTAATGGAAAAACCCTCGGTGCTTAAAGTATCCATATTACAAACCTAATGGGACATGGCAAATGAAGCGCTGGGCTCCTGCTGGGTTTGCTATTGGTCTTTGTCTTTGCATTTCATCTGAATCCCACTGAATTGCACCCGATACCAGCCTTCTATCTGGGGCACGGCAGGAACCAGCAGCTGTACCTGCCAGGGGCTTCGCTTTTGAAAGACCCCAAATCTTTCATAACGTTTAAAGTCTTACTATTAATCACCAGCTGTAAAATGAAGAGTTTCAAAAAATAAAACCCCATTCCCTTGGTAAAATATATATATAATCTATTATCAACTTTCTTTCAAGACTTACATTAGGAATCACTTTCCTGCTCATGTATTGATAGTCAGACACAGAAGTTTCCTGTCCCACCTCAGACAGATCCTTTTCATGTATTTTGCAAGGTAGATAGAATTAACTGACAGATAAATGCATTCATTATCAATACTACAGATTCCAGCCTGGGGAAAGTGACTTTGTGATCATTCCTGATCAGAGGGATTAACACTGAGTACTCGGGACAGGAATATTGCAATTCATGCTCAGTACATGTCTGCCTTGTCAGCATCAGTATCATAGACAGACATTCTTCCCTAGTAACAGTGATTTTTAGTGATTTTGTCCCACAGAACCAATACATCTGTAGCTGAATGAAGTGCTTCTCCTCATTTTGCTGATTATACATGAAAAAGCATCATATAGTTTCAATTGTCCAAGATTTTGGGTGCTGAGTTCCTACAGAGACACCCATTCTCCATTGAAACTGGTGGGAGTTAAACAGCTAAAAATTATTTTGGGAACCTAGGATCATTCCTGCAGCCTAACCAAAAATCAGTGGGTGAAGAAAGAACTACCAACACTCCCATTTATGCTGTAGAAACCCCCCAGCACAAATGAGCTTGGTCACCATTAGGATACGGACTTGACCAATGGAGAAACAAACCAAATAACTCCAATACTTTCCAATAATTAAAAAGTTGCATACTGAAAGCGTTACAAGGCACTTGCTGGCTGTGTTACCATCAGTACCAAACCCCACCAAATCTCTCCTGAGTCAGGTTTCCTGTCAAGGGGGCCTCCTGCCACCAGTGCATGACTTGGGCAAAAGCCACTTCACTTCTTACATACATCCCCGGCAGCAGATTGTACACAGTTACTGACTGCTGAACATCAAATTCTAGGTAATCTACTGAACTTTTCCACGTATCACTCTGACCTTTACTGAATAAATGCAGTAAAGACTGTATTATTTTTTCCCTTGGATGAAAAATACTTATTCGTCCTGCAGTAATTCTGAGATAGATGACAGCATAAAAACTGACAAGGTTTTGAGCTATCTGCAATCATTTTCTTGCAAAACATCACTAAATTCTTGTCCCATCAGCATACATTGATAATACCATGGCTGATAACATCTGCAACCCTGCAGAGCATGTGCTGCTGTACCAACCTGATACTACACTCATAAATTTCCTTTCTTTGCCATGTAGCAAGCTGCAAATATCAGGCTTTATTTTTGTGGGGTTAGTATGGAAAGAAGGGAGGGAAAACAGAGTACCGCTGTTATCCAAAATCATGAACACTCCTCAGAGCTTCTGGAAACTCTCACCCCCCGGAGAGGATGAGATAAAGGCATTGGCACTGAAGGGTATCTCCAAGTTCAGCAGCTGAGAAGCCAAGTGCTACTCAAAGCCAAATTAGATGCCAGCTCCAGTGAGCTTCTGTGTGTGGCAGAGATACTGCAGAGTGCAAACTGATATCAATAGGAAATCTATAGGTTTTGATTTTCATCCCTGATGCAGCTTTCCCATGAAACATTCCAGTTTGCGGCATTTGCTTTATGTGCCTGTTAGCAGGATCCAGACAAAAAGCTAAACGGACATCAAATATCAATCTCTCATCCCCAGCAATGCATTGCCAGCCCAAATGTCTATTTTAAGTCAGAATAATGAGAACATTTAGCCCTTTTAAGTTCTGGTTTTACTTCAGCTAAAGCAACTACACATCAACTTAATGTCTTTCTTTATGCAGTGACACAGAGGTCACTGCTGTGAGATTTATTTGATTTCACAGTTTGGCTAATTAATTTGCTCATTCTGAGCATACACCATCAGCATTGCTTTTTGGAGTAGTACTACCAAAGCAACAGATTAATTTACATGGTACAGTGCATCTGGAATAATTATTACCCCACAGGATTGTTATCGCTCAAAATCTGAGGGGAGAGGGAAATTTCCTACTGTGATAAAAGGGCTCTGTTGTGGTTTTATCAGCTGAAAACAACTACGTGGACTAAATAACAAAGGAGGCCTCACACAAGTGTTAGCAGCACATATTCCAGAAGTCCATAAAACTGTTACAATCCCAAATTTGTTTTTCTGATTTAATTCTAATCAAATTCTGTTGACAGGCTAAAAATTCACACACCGCTCCCGTTCCTCCAGCAGTATTAACAGCCACTTCGCCAATCAGCACCAATTAACACAGCAGCATTTGTCTCACTCCTGAACAGCGTTGCTGACCTCCCTGGTTTGGAAAAATAAGCTTTTTTAGAAAGATGTGTTTGAAAACTGGCAGGAGCATGGGCATAGAAAACAGAAGATATTAGGGAGATATTAAAGTGTGATTTAAAGCATCTTGCATCAATGTAGTTAAGTGGTTTGAGTTCTGGAGAATTCACTGCCCAAGAAGAGAGCAGTTAGTTGGGATTTTTATTGCCACTGAGAGTTGATCTAAATTCTCTGGTTCCAGTTCTCGGGTCTTTGATTTGCTGGAAGACCTTTGTTTTGACCCACTTATTAGCTCTTTTCACTACACTGTGTGAAGAAATTGTTCTCGACTTCTCTTTGGACATCTAACTCCTAGACATCTTTCCTGTTTCTGTAATTTGCTGGTTGTTCAGTGAAAAATGAGAAAGACTGGAGGGATCATATGGATTATTTCTCAGAAATTTATAATCCATGTTGTATCGTAGTGATATTAGCTGTAAGTGTCTATTCTTCCCACCAGCTGAGAAGAACTGGTGGGATTTTTAAGTTAAAGGTCAGAAGAGTATATCACTTCTATTCACCACTATTTTCAATATTACAGTAGTGATATCTATGGCACTGGGAAAAGTAAAGCCCAGAGACTGGAGGTAGATCCCAAAGGAGAAGGGTTTAAAGGTGGGAGATGCAGTGTTAGGCAGACCCCAGTAACACAAGAAAAACACAAGAAAGAGCAAGTTTTAAAAGAGTCTGCAGTCCCCTTGATGAAGATGTGAGCAGTTGGCAAGTGAGATGAAGAAAAAGAGAAGTCAATGATTACATTTTCCTAATTAGCTCTGGGAGGAATCTGAATAGCTGTCATCTAGTCAAGTGAGGCAAGAACAGGTTAAGACCATTAAGCTTGAACAGGTAATTGGCAGACCAGATAGCATGTCATTTGCAACCAATTCGAAACTGCTGAGATCAGCACCACCCTCCACACAACTTCCAGTTTCCCTGGGCAATACAGTAACATCATGTTGACCCAAGAATACGCTATATTTACCCTTTCATCCCTTTCCTAGCTTGATAGAAGCAACAATAAGTATATCTATAGTGAAAAATACTAACTTGATGGACATTTCCAGTCCTGCAGGTCTTTAAGTGCAGGCAATTTCCTAAAAGTAGTGTTTCAAGTGTAAGATGTTAAAACTACTAACAGTAGGGGAACTTTTTATTATGTTCTTCTGACAAAAGGCTCCTTCTAGTGTGCTGTGAAAGCTCACCATTGCTCCATCCCACAGAAGGAAGATATCCCGGGCTGTGAAAGCCTGTAAGAGGCAAGGAGTAACCAGACAAGCACTTCTGTGTCAACGCTCCTTATCTGCAAGGACATAAATAACTGTAATCCCTAAAGGCCATCCAATACTGTAAGTATTGATGTTCTCCTGCAAATTCCACAAAAAAAACCTGCTGCTGCATAGACCACGTGTAGTTCAGAGAGGTGACGTGGGGAACAAAAGCCCTTGATAAAACAGGCTGGGAAATACTTCAATCTCCCTCTCTTCCTCATTTTGGAAAAGTCACTGAATAACAGTGTAAAGCAAATACATAACGTTCCGTTCTGGAAAGAAAAAAAAAGGTATATTTGATATCAGGTTCTTTATTAAATATGTTGACCTTCTAGTAGTAGCAGTAGAAGCCATCATTCCCTGATCTTCAGAATTCATGCTTCTGTCTGTACATCAGGCTCAAGGAAGAGGTTATTTGCAAGTGTAATTTGCCCTATTTTGACCCCATTCTTAGGGTCAAAAATAATACTATACATTTACTTCAGGGGATTTTGAACTCCACTTCACTATGGCAATTAAATCCTGCCACAGAGAAATCAACCAATCGCTGCACGTTACAAAACAAAAAATAAAAATGCAGCATTGATCCCATTTAAAATGAACTGGTCAATTGAACTGAAATATTTGAAGATTAAGAATACTGAAATTTATTAATGCTACTTAGATGCCATAATGCTGTCTGCATATAATGCAGACCCTGCAAATAGCAAAAAAGCATTTACTCTGCGTGAAATACATTCTAATCCTTCCAATCAAGCCTTCTCTATAGTCTCCAGGAATCTTGAAAGCTGAAATACAATGGGAAAAACCTCTCTTCTTAGTTGCAAACGCACAAGAACTTGCCCAACATCAATGGCTTAGAACTGTGGCCACACAGTAAAAGGTGAAATACTTGGATTAATCAAAGTTTGTAGCTCAGCGGGTTTGCTTTTAGAAAGGAAAAAAGGAAGAAGCCAGAGCTCTTTAGCTCATCTTCTTTACCTAAGCTGGTCCATCAGGTTTTCTGTAACAGAAAATAAGCAAGACTCAACATCACACCCATTACTCACTGCTTCTTCCATGTTATACCGGAACCTTAAACTTCTTCCTCCAGTCTTCACTCTCCAGCAAGTCCATACCTGGCACAGACTCCACCAAATATGAAATAGTCACAAAACCCTCCATCTATCATGGAGTTCAAGTGCTTCCAGGTCAGGCCTAACCTGATCCCATTCCTTTCACCCAGAAGGTTAAGGGAACAAATGCACTTGCCTTAAATAGATTTCATGCCACAGGTGGAGTGAGATTTGATGAAACTGGGGGAAATCAAAATCACCTGTGCAATTCTGGATTTCTACCAGTGAGATGAAAGTAAAGGGTACGATGTGGTAATTGAGAATATAGCTAATTGTAGCCACACGGAGGTCAATGGTAGGCTATTGCCTGCAGGACTGAAAATGTCTGAGATACATACATTTGCACACACCCACAGAGGTATATTTATCTAGACATATATGCACATATATATGTATACTGTGTTAGGTATGCAGATAAACATATGTAACAATTATATCATAGAAATCATAGAAATCACAGAAACACAATGTTGGAAAGGAATGAAAAGACCATCTAGTCCAACCGTCCTCCTGTCACCAATCCTACCCACTCAGTTACTAAATCACATCTTCTAGCACCTCGTCCAGATGCTTCTTGGGCACTGCCAGGGATGGTGACTCCACCACCTCCCTGGGCAGGCCTTTCCAGTGCCTGACCACTCTGGGGGAGAAAAGGTTTGTCCTGACATCTCATCTAAATCTCCCCTGGTGCAACTTGTGGCAACATGTGTACAAAATATGGTCTTTTTCCAGCAGCCTAACTTTAAAGTGCAAGTAAAATGAGGAGTTGTTGTTCTTTCTGATCATTTGATTAACTTGTTGCTTACAGATACCTCCCACCCACTTTGCTAAGGGTCATCCATTAGACTTAGCGCTGATTCTAAGGCTTGTCATGTTCTTCATGGTTCTTTGCTTTCTAGTAATGTGTTAACCATAGACATTTAAATTCCCTGAGTGTTAGATATAAATGCCATATTGTAGCTGCATGAACCTGATTGAAAATGCATTATCTGGTAATGGTACACGGAGCCTATTTCGCATCTCTCGCATTCTCAGCCTTTCATTCGAGACCAGATCAGACCAAAAGCTGTGACCATTGAATGTCGAACTAATAAACTGTGTAGAATGAGCTGTGATATTGATCTGATGCCTGGAGGATAGGTCCCACTACCACAAATGACATTTATAGCACTGTTACATACAATACCTTGAGAAGATAAGCTGCAATTACGGTGGGGTTGAACTACTGGGGCAGAATTGCTTAAAGCCTTAATATACTGATTGGCAAAAGTAAGGCAGGGTACTCAAAGCTGTTGGTTCTTCTGACATCTCATCTAAAATATTTGCCCTCTATGTAAGATATTTGCTCTCTATGTAAGAATTTCTCTTTTGGCCCCCCAAAAAGCTCTCTTTGGCTGCAGGTGAGGCATTGAAGATTGTAATGCCATCACCTAAGCAGCTCCATGGGTGTGGGAAGTGGTCAGTTTGAAGCACCAGGCAGCTGGGAGAGCAGCATAAATTCACTTTGAAGAAGAGTCTGCATGTGACACCGACCTTCGAACTGCAATGGCCTGGAAAGGCTGCCACTGTTAATTTGGCACTTGGCTTCATGGCTGGCAGATTGTGACAGTGTCAAACATGATTGTCTATGGACAATCCTTGCTGTTCAGAGTGTACATGATGTTACAGGAGATGCATCTCCTGCTCTCCTGTGCAAGTTCCCTGGTTTAGTGACCTGCTTCATTCTAGCGGTTATTTCATGTGAGCAACAGGATTTGCATTTTCTGTTCTAAGTGACAATCAGTATAAATATACTATGGCTACCAGACTGCTTATTCACTTATCATAAAAATACACGGGAACTAAGCTGCGTGCTGAACATTGCACAAGTTGTATTCAAAGCACTATGCCTTGTTGTTATTTGTTTGGTCTATTCAAAGTGTGGAAGAATATGAACTGAGTGCCTAATTAAAATGAAGTGTAACTCATAACAGTTTATTTGCACTGCAGTGCATTTACCATATTATTCATTACATGGCATTCAGTACCTCACCATTTAGTCACAGCGCACTAGAACTGCCACTTAAAAAGAAGTGTAACATGTTCTTTCTTTTATTTGTGTCCAGAGTCTTAACCATCTGCTTTATGGGCCTTCACCACTTTCCTCACGTCATGCTACTAACTGCAATGAAGCTCTAATTGAACGTGTGATTTAACTAATAAAAAGGAGTGGTGTTTTTAGCAATGGGCAAAACTTCAGCAAGTTGTTTCTGGTAGCCATTCTGTATGTAAAGTTGTGCTGGTTTTACATCTTAATAAGTCCAAAATCAGGAAATAAAAGGCGAATTTAAACTTTGTTCAGCCTGAAATTGATCTTGCAGAGCTTTAGACTGGGGTGATTTCAACTGAAGATGGAATTACAGTCTCGTAGGATGTTTCAGTGGGTATATTTGCAGAATGCAAAGCATTTCCTCGCTGTAGAGTATTTGGCTTTAGCCAAGAAAATTCTCATTCATCATGTCATACATCAATCTAGTGGCACAGGAATGGAGAGCAGTGATATCTAAGTACGGATTCTGCTCTCCAGGAGGATGTATTTTCTCTGACTCAATTTTTGAGGTGCAGAGTTTGTATCCATAAGATGACCTAAGGAAACAAAGCCAATATACAGCATTTATAAGGCACTTAATTTTTGTTGTTACTTGAAAAGTTAAGCTAATGCCTCAGATCTGAGCCCAAATGCTCAAAGAACGCAGGGAGCAAATGCGCATCAATAACAGCAAAGTTACCATAAAAAGTAATGCCACCCTTGCAAAAATTCAAAAATTGTGATGAAAATCCGTGAGAAACATAATCAAAACATATAATATTTTGCTGTGTGCATTCATCATGTTGCAGGAGGATATGGGGCTGGAATAAACTTGCTTTTCAGTTGTATTTTGAGGATTATGAGCTTGCATAGTGAAATACGGGTGATGCGGTGCTATGTAAATGAAAAGTCCTACTCAGGTAAATCTACAGAACGTTGTAATTGGCCAAGCAGCATATACCTATATTTCATGGAGAATGAGCAAACAGATAGAGTATGGGATAACATTTATCTGCTGTTTTGAAGGTGACTTCATTACATGTTGTATGTGTGTATCCGGTACCATCTTTTTGCTCAGGACATGGAGCAGCTATTTGAAGTTGTTGTGTGATTTTAGC
Source organism: Jacana jacana (assembly GCA_013400555.1). Classification (NCBI taxonomy): domain Eukaryota; kingdom Metazoa; phylum Chordata; class Aves; order Charadriiformes; family Jacanidae; genus Jacana; species Jacana jacana. The sequence continues at coordinate 352,805 of VZTM01016467.1, read as the reverse complement.
TGGTGATACTGGTTTCCAGTGCTGCTCAACGTGGGCCACATGTGTAAGGAGCAGAAGGGTCCCATGGTTTGCAGGAGCTCCCAGAGACCGCAAAAGGAACAATAAGGCAAATGTGTAGGAAAACTCTCCTGAATGGTCTTTCACACCTGGGTCAAAGCAAGACATTCCATGGTGACTGCATGAACCTAAGGTTATGTGTCTTGCAGTTTCCTCATCCTGCTGTATTGAGGCATTGCTTCAAGTTATTCCTGGATCTGTTAGGAGAACTTTCACAGTTTGGGTGGAAAGATGACCTTTACGTTGACCCATAAGTATAAAACCATGAGAACACCCTCCACTCCAACAGCTTTTCATGACATATGAGGCTGGCTAAAATTAAATTATGACTTTCTGGACTTTAATATGCTGTCCCTGTGGCATATTTTAGCCATGTAAGTAACACTCAATCTTTCCTTATGGAAGGAGCAGACCACTTGGCTCTTTATATTAAATTTGGAAATCCCTGCTATGACAAAACATTTTGGAAATCAACAGATGTTTTGCAAGAATGGAACTGGGTAAGGGCTTAAAAATTTTGGATTACCTATTACAGAGAAACACCAGCTGTTGTACTTTGTTTAGTAGATAGATTTGTGGGAAAGATTATCCCCTCCACATTCAGTTCATACAAAGGTTGTCTCTCCGTGTGTATATGCAAAATATTTGGTCTTGGGTCACAACTTCTTTTAGGAATCAGTGCGACATTTCAGACACAGGCAGGCCCTCCCTAGTTGACAAAGCCCCTTCTATCTATCTATCTTTTTAGTGATATTTCTAGTCACTTTTCAATTTGTAGTACAAACCAAAGGCAAATGACATCCATCATATGCAATCAGCTAATTAAAGCCATCATCTTCACTGCTTGATAGGCACACAGACATCTAGCCTTTATTCAGCATGGAAGATTTATTTTTCTCCTAATTGCATCTGGTTATGATGAACTACCGACTCCAAAATTTAAACCAGAAACCAGCATTCTCCTAAACCAATGTGAAATGACAGCAAATCTGCGTATTCTTTGAAGAGGAACTGCCTTCGTGAAAGAAAGGTGACAAGTGCTGCACACAATGTCCACATTGGCATGGTGAAGGTGTTCTAGCAAGGTTGGAGTTTATAGGGTTTAACATAATCAGGCATTAATTTTTAAAAACACATTGATAGCTAAGCAAATACAAGGTGGTTTGCAGAATGGCTCTGCCAACCAATTCTATATCGAGTTTTTACAGCAGCGTAGAAAGCAAGAGAGTTTTCCTCAAGTTAAATGTACGTTGTAAAGGAAATTATGTGCTACCTCTTTCACTAAACATCAAACAAAAGTATTTTAGTTCAACATCAGAGGTTGCATAAGCAGTATGCAAAAACTGGGTCAAAATATTTGCTTAAAACATTGCATATGTAAATAGGAAGGGAAATTGTTATCCATGAACAGGGTAGATCACTCCGTTGCAGCTGATTACTTTTTCCTAATTGTTTTCTAATTGTTTCCATTGGTACTAAGCATAAACTTTGGGCTTAAATAATTCTACTTGAACACATCAGCTTGGCAAGCTCAGGGCATTTAGTTATTTTTGAAATAACTTTTGAAAATTAGAAAAATGAAAGCAGTGCACTCAAATTTTGGCTATATGTGATTGGGCACAGCCGCATCTCTTATTTCTTTAGCCAAGCCCAGCCCATGCTCTTTGCAGGTGCTGGTGAAACCTGCCAGGGAAATTTATGCTTCTCTGGTTTTCATATTTTCACAAAAGTTTTTTTACCTAAGACTCTTAAGTCTGCAGAGAGAAAATGCTGTTGTAAACATGACCCAGATATCCACTTCAAGTCTGGTAGTGATCAAAATTATCATACATTTTTTGTAATCTGGTTTCCAAAGTTCTGCTTGTAATAGCTTTCTTTGTATTTGTTTCCTTTAAATATATCTTTTTAGAATATTTATGGATACTGTTCTCCTTCTGCAGAGTCCTTGCCCTTGCAAAATAAGCAGCCAGCGTAGCTTAGGATATACCTAGGTATAAATTATTTATTGAAAGCATAAAGTATTGAAGAATATTGTCTTAAACTTTATTCTCTGACAATATAAAGAGAAAAAGAAAACATCATCTAATTAAAATGTAGGCTCTAAATGAAATTGAAAGAATTTGGTTTCTCTGATTTATGGTATTGCAACCTTTGACAGGATTTTTTTTTAATAAAAGAGAAGTATGTTTTCTAGAAAAAAAACACAACAGGGATGACTTATCCCTGAAGTAAATTTCCAGCCTGTGCAACATAAATAACAAGACTAATGGAAGTGGAATATAGATAAACCAGATTAACGGGAAAGATGAAAGCATAAAAAGCTGAGTGTGCTGTGAAAACTCTCCTGGGCTAACTAGAAAAACTTGTCAGAGAATGCACAGGGAGAAAAGAAATAAAACATTATAGATCAAACAAAAGTATTCTGAAAATTGGGTAATAATTTCAGGTATTTATGTGTACTAACTAGGTAGCTACATATGTAAAAAGGACTGGCAGTGTCGAAAATGCTAATGATGAATAAGGCAGAACAATAAAATACTAGAAAAAAATGCTATTTTGCATGAAGATTTTGCTATCAGGTGCTCCTACAAAATTCAAATACCCTTATCCAAATTTTACATCATGTCTTGCGCCACTAATAACTCTGTAGCCTTGGGCATTGATCAAATGTGCTGTGTGTTGAGTGCCAGCACAGGAACCCTCCCTACAACTGGTGGGACTTAACTGGAATAGGCTGGCAGGCTCATGTCTACTGGTGGGGATGGCCTATGTGCTTCAGAAAAGCTGTTGCCCCCCGTAAGCCAGCGTTGCAGGAAAAGATTGTTTCGGTTCTTATTTGTGGGACCGATGGGATCTGTGTGTTTGTGGGGGAATGTTACAGCAGCAGCTTCTCGGTCGTTAAAGGTGCTGGGTAAGGCTGCTATATTCTTGCCCCTGCTAGCTGCAAATCCAGTGCGTGAACACCTGGGTTCACTCTCAACCAGTTTAGGGCAGGAGATGCTTTGGGAGAGCACTGCAAATAGAGAGGAAGATGCTGGGACCTGATTGCTGGTACTTTTACTCAATGTGGAGGAAGAGAGCTAGGAGAGAAGCCAAAAAGTCATCCAAAGTGGGTAACTTTGATAAGCCAAAATGAAGGAGAAAACATTAAATTGTGAATTTTATATGTCTTGAAAGATCCTCCAAAGCTGTAGCACCCTGCAGGTGAAAGCTGCAGGTCATTCCCCACAGAGGAGGACACACATGTATGTACATACATGGGCAAAATTAAACTTTCTCTTTCTGGTTTTAAACTCATGCACTGTTCAACAAATAAGTATAAAAACCCAACAAAGGTCTCTTTTAGCCTGATCAAAGAACAGAACACCCTTTCCTATCAGCACACAACCCAAATGATACCAAAGGATGTCTTCCAAAGTATGACTTCCTGGGGCTCTCAAACCTCTGAACAAGGCACCATGCTGTGTCCCCAGCTGCCCTGACCAGTGGCAGAGGGAAACTTCACCCACTGCTCAAGCCTGAGAGGTCTCGGGTCCTGCAGGGGTGGTGGTGTCCTCCTCACAGCAAGCTAAGATCCTTCTCAGCATCTCCCAGGCAGCTGCCCAGGATTGATTTTTAAGTTAATTTGATTATAGCATTTTTAATTTTAGTGTGTATTAATAGCGTTGATTTCCTTAGACAAAATATACCCACTAGGGCCCTTGGCAGCACTGGTGGTACCACCTACCTTCTTCCCCTTCTCCTCCTTGATCTTCCAGCCCACCTCCCATGAGGTTACATCAGCTGGAGGGTGGAAAACTTCTGCATCTACAACTCCATCCACCCTGTTGGTAAAAGTGAATGAAAGGCAGAGGTAAGTGGGGCAGCTCTGTAGCAGGTAATTTCTAATTCCAAATACCACCTGGGTGCAATCATAAACCTTTTTGACTTTTGACAGAGCAAAACAAAGCAGATCCACTTCATATGCAAATGTATTTGGAATTATCTCCATTTGTGATTCCTGTTTCTGTGCCCGGGACGTGGCTCTGCTTTCTGTGCTGGGCTCTGCAGATAGGACTTGAACTCAGGTGGACTCCGGGCTCACGGAAGCACATTCCTATTTTGCTGATAAAAAAAACTTAGTAAATGTCAATTCAGAATTAAACCGCACTCCAAATCTTTTGTAAAGTCATTTAAAATGACTTTATTGCAAGATTAATAACTGAGATATACCAGACTTTTCTTCAATTATTGGAGTTCAGTAAGTCTGAAAACCTCAGAATGAGCTATTTCTGCCTTCTTGGCCAGGCAGCTGAGATCCTTCGATTCCATTATGTTTTGACTTTTTTTCTGTAGTTATGTTTTACTTTCTGTAAAACACTCTTTTCATTACGGCCCCAGTCATCCTTCTACACACAGCAGAGCTTAAGTGCCTGATCCTCTTAAATAAATGAAAGTATATCCACTGTGTTTTGATCCAGCCCTTAAAAGAAAAATAGCAAAGGATGACTGGATTGTATTGATTTTGTTTCAGCCTCACCTAGCAAGTCCAAACTCATTAGAGCAACTCAAATTACAAAAAGGCAAATAACTATGAGTATGGAAATGCTAGGCCATCCACTTGCAGGGTGACTTGTACCATCACATGCCACAGGGTAATGAACAGTCTCAAAAGCAGTGCTTGAAAGTGTCATCTTTGGTAACCTTGAGGCAGCTTAGATGAGCCATCTTTGAAAAACAAGTCAAATTTGAGAGAGTAGAATGTCTATCACCATCAGTCATGAAATATATATATACCCAGCTTTTCATGAGGCAGCTATCACCCTTACACACCTTTTAAAAACCTGCAAATCAAAGATGAGTCCTTTGAATTCTCCAACAGGGTTGATAGTTCTGAGACAATCCAGTATCTAAGACATCAGCTGGTGGGAGGAAAACTTCTGCACCTACAGCTTCATCCACTGCATTGGTAAAATTGGTGAAAGGCAAAGGGAAGTGAGGCAGCTTTTTGCAACTGGGTCAGAAGCTGGTAAGAAATGTTGGGGTTTTGTTGAAGTTTCCATTTCTGCCGTTATTGGTTGCTTAATTAGCTGATTGGTTACACTTGTGCCTGCTGCCTAGGAGGGAGGGTGGTGGGCTGTGAGCCTTTACTATTATTAATTACTTCAAGTTCTGCCAAACAGTGTTATTAAAGAAACAAACAAACACGAAATTTCAGCGCTTTGAAGGATGTTTGTCATAACCTACACGGATTTTCTCAGGGACTGCTTGCTTCTGTTGTAGCTTTTGGCCTGTACATATAGCACTGAGCTGTAGCTGGAGAGACCTGCCCTTGGTTTGCAACTTCACCCTGAGCCACAGGTAACCTGGGGCAGCCCCATTCCACATCTGCCATTCCCTTTGAGATCCACTGGTGTGGATCCCCTGCTAACAACAGACAGCAGCGCTAATCATCATCTCTTTGTGATTCTTGACATGAACAGAGCCAAACCTGTTGACTTACTCATGCTCTGAAGATGCTTGGTTTTCATTGGGCTGGCGACCAAGACAGGCTCTGCTCAGTGTGGGTAAAGATGGACAGAACTGATTGGCTGCTGTTCCTGTATTGTTGCTACTTTGACAATTGTATTGATCTTTGTATATAATCTCACTTTTCAAAATGATGCTCAAGCTTCTGTGCTCCATTTATGGCTGGCTTGGTACACTACTGATTAAGCTCACAAACTTACTCCTTCAACCTGCCCACCTGAGTAAGGACCTTCCTCAAAGAGCCTTAAACAAACAGCTTTTCCACAGAAGCCACTAAGTTTTATTTAAGTGTCTCTCACTTATTTGGGGAAGGGGAAGGGGAAGGGGAAGGAGAAGGGGAAGGGAAGGGAGAAGGGGAAGGGAAGGGAGAAGAGCAAAATGCTTTGATATAGTGTCAGACTTCAAATCTGGATGCATTCCCATTGCTGCAGCCATTTTAGACAGTATTTTGCTTTGCTCATGGATTTCATAGTCTAAAACACCGTTGGAAGCATCACCTCTAAATAGCAGAGTTTCCAGAGCTGGCATTTCTGCCCTGTCTCTCCTTGTTTCCAAGGATTTGTTGTTCCCTGCTGGCATGGAGTATTGCCCAGCAGAGCTGGGGTCCTTTTCTGCTGCCACCCTCTCTGAAAAGACAGGGACCCTTTCCAAGGGGCTGCTGGCTCTGCCCATGCTCCAAGCTGACCAGTAGCCATATGGCCATGCGGAGCGGTACCTGAGTGAATAGACAGTGGCTCTGGGCAGGGTTTGCTGCTACGCTAACCACTGCCACATGGCTTTTGACTGGCTCCAAGTGCCGGCACAAGCTTGCATCTGTCTGCAAGCTGCCACCCAGACTTACCTTTATTCCCCTGGGTCTTCTCTGGGTCAGGCAGCTGCCCCTAAAACTGGGACCGGATTCCCATGTACTCTCTAGAGCTAGGCTGCTAGGAAGGGCTGAGATAAGCCTGCATTATATAGGGAATTAAAAATACTCTTACAATGGAAAGAACAAAAGGTGACATCCAGCAGTACTAACCCAAACTCTAAAGAAATAGAAAATTAAAGAAAATGTTTTGGCGTTTAATAGTTGCAATAAAACGTTACCACAATAATCACAATGAATAATACAATAAGTAATAAACTGAATAGTATTTACTTTTTAGCTATCAATCCATATACATATAAATACATAAAGTGGGAGGTGATCATATCTTCTTTTGAGGCTGAGAAACATGCAAAAAAATTCTAAATAAAACAAATGAACAGTCAAGCCTGGCTGCAGGAATGAAAAGAAATCCAGGTTTTATGCATTGGGATGCTCAACAGAGTTATTTAAAATTCATGCCTAGTTAATAATAAATACATTTCACAATTAATATCTGAGGCCAGTTGCAAAACTAAATCGTCCTATGTGAAGCTGAATCACGACAAAGGTGTATATCACATGATGGAAGGAGACACCTGGCAGAAGGAAGGGTCACTGAGGTTCCATGTGATGCATTGGGCAAAGGAGTAGTAAATAAAACTCAGTGAGTGATACCTTTCCTTTAAAGACTGCTAAAATCCTCATTGTCCTTGAAGCCATTTGCCTCTGGTTTGCTCAGATTTCACCAGATAAGAATAAAAAGGCTCTGATTCTGCTTACCCTTTGGTCTTCGGTGGATTTGTTCCTGGGGACATCAGGAGGGCTTTCTCAGATCTATATGAATATTAAATCAAACCCCATCCTGATCTAATCAGGACATCCAATTAGACATGTCAATACCTTGACTTTTAAATAGTTAAAACGGAAGTGGTGTAAAAATATCCTCCACCACCTAAGAGCACTAAAAATCTCTTCAGCGCCCATAATCCCCACACCAGAGTGTACCACTATTGCATGAAAATGTCAGCAGAACTTATAAAACACATTAATATAACCTAATTGTATCAGACAACTCTTTTGCTAATATCTTATATTTAACAAAATATAATTATTATTTTCTCAACACTTTGAAAGATCTGGGTATTAAGGTATAACTATAATCATTACAACAGGTTGTCCAAAACTTAGAATGGACTCTCAGTTATAATTATTGCCTCTGTTGACCCTAACTGAGGAAGGGGATTTAAATATATTGTAAAATATATTTATATTGTAAAATATAATCCTTTCTTTGAAAAGAATCTAAGAAAAACGGGGGGAAAATAGAAAAAGAAATGCAGATAATATAGAATAGGGTTAATGAATCAATCTGTCCTCTGTACTGGGTTTTTGGTTCACAGAGCAGGAGGACTGTGAATGTTTATAGTGCATTACTCTCCTCTGGTTATTAGTGACAGGTACCAGTCATTGCAATCTACTGGCCTTCCTTTCCCCCCGCAGGAGCTCCAGTATTCAGGGGAGGACACTGCAGAGCCGTGTAAACTGCAGTGTATGTTTTTATTCGTTTTCAACTTGGCCTCCCAAGAGTAATAAGATAAAAATGAGTCGTGCAAGGGTCAAATATATGTGTCAGAATGCAATTCACCTGATTTCCCACTTTGCCTGCATTGAGTTTGGAAACCTAATGCTTTTTATTGTGTGACCTTTGGTACCAGCACATACAGGGAAAGGAGCTGAGAGTGCTTGGGTGTACTCTCAGTTGTGCTGGGGAAGAAGCTGGCTTTTTGCTGTATGATTGAAAAATACCCTGTTAAGAATACCCGTTTCAGTCTGTTACATCTCAGACTGAAAGGCTTTTCCATAACTGCCCTGGTTCTTTATTGGAAATGATATAAAGCTCTTTGATGGAGGGCAGGGAGAGGAAAACATCACAATGACAGCAATGGCAAGACCCCGCTGCCACCCGCTCCTGCCCTTTGGGACCCTGTGGCATTAGCTTCAGATCTTTGGGGTTTGCTGCACAGTGGTAGGAAAGGACCATGCACACCTCAAAGCTTTTTGGGGGTGACCTTGAATTATTTTTTCCCCTTTGTCTATGCTGTGTAAAAGTAGCTTTTTTTTCTTCCAGTTGGGTGAAGTAGGATGCAACATATCTTACCATATATGATATAGCTGGCTGGTCCCTCCTTTTTGTTGCTTGGCTTGCATTACCCAGGAATGTATATTCATGGCCTTTCCATGGCAATAGATATTCCTTTGCTACTCCTGACTATGTAACACAGCCTATTTCTGTGGGTGATTGTTTTGGTTTCAGCAAGTGTGTATGGAGGTATAGAGGTTCTTCTGAAAACAGGAAAGGAAAAGGAAATAGCATCTTGAAAATTTGTGAAAAGAAGCAATTTAAGGACCTGAAAATTGTGACAAATTAGTAAGGGTCTACGTGAGAAAGCCCACGAGAAATTGATCCCCCAGTTTCAGCCATCCTTCCTGACCATACAGTGTGAACCTAGACAGCCGTGTCAACAATTAGAGTTCACTCTCCTACCTGCTGAAAATCCCTAAACCTAACACCCAAGTTTGGTGCCAAACTGCCTTGGGGAAAAAAAAAAAACAAAACAAACTCAAATATAAAGCCACCACAATGAAGTTTTTTTATGTCCTGTATTTCTGCAGTTGTTTCTAATGTTCCTTGATCTGCTCCTGGGTAGAGAGGAGATGTGGATTTCTGCCTTGTTGTTTAAATGCAGAGGAGATTTCTACCAGGAATTACCCACTTTAACTTCCTGTTCTTTGGAGCAAACGCTCTGTGGGTTAGAGACATGAGAAAAAGTGGATGTGATGCCAGAAGCCCCAGTGAGGTTGGTCCTGTCCAGTCCTCCAGCTTGCTTGCACAGCAGGAAGGAAGTGCTGCTGCTCCTCAGATGTCTCTAGCAGCATTGGTCAAGAATTTCCTTATAATCTCATCAAATATTGCCTTTATTGAATTAATCTAAAGATGTCTGCTTACTTTCCCTTCACAGATCTCAAAGGTGAGTGAGCAGAGAAACTTCCAGTAGAAGTGGAGAAGAAGCAGAGGAGGTTTTGGAGTGATGCTCCCCCCAGGACCTGTGGATGATGTGGAGCATCCACCCCCTGCCCCTGCATGCCTTGAGGGGACATTAGTCCTAGAAGCACCAATTGCTTTCAGCTGATTAGAGCTGAGCCAACCAGCTCAAAATATTTAATTTTTAGGCGTAAGTAGGTGAGCTAAACTCCACTCCAAGAAACCCCATTTAAAATTTTGTACTTTTCATCTTAAGCACTGTAGCAAACTGCACTGTTGTCCAGACATGAGGTAAATTTTAATTCCAGAATTAATGCCAAATCACTCAATACATCTTCAAAATTAACTCGTTATCATAACACTGGCAAATAGAACATTGATCCACTCACACAGCAGTCCAAAGGGTCCAATTTTATGTTCTTCTTCAGAAAATTTACTGAAAGTTGTCACTATAAATTTATAAAACAAAGCAGCCCAGAATGCTTGAATGTTCAGAGTACAGGGGATAAAATGAATTCCAGTAAAAATATATGCAGTTCAGGCATGCAAAATATTATGAAAGGCATCTTTTCCCAAATATAGACTTCTACATTTTCCTTCATATATTTCTGTACATATATGCATTCTACAGAGAGATGGTTTTGACTGTAAGTATGCAACCATAAAAAAATCCGTATTTAATCTTCTCCCTAGCTTATGTGGAAGCAGGGTGTGCATTGCAATGTAGATATGCACAGTCCAGATTGTGAAGCAAGTATTATTTTCTCCACCTTTTTGATCTTCTTAAGGTGTTATTTTCTCCATGTATTTGTTCCCAAGGAGGCTGTGCTATTTTCACTTGCAGTTTACTAAACATATCCATCCAGCAACACAATATCAGGTATTCATAAATCATCATATTTCGGATAACTAATTGACAGAAATCAGCCCCTAGAGGAGTCTTCTTGTACATTCAAAAGCTCTTTACAATGAAGAACTCTCTAACCTGAAGCTAAAACCTGCTTGAGCTTTGAACCACGCCCTGAAGGTCAACAAATGTAAGCTTAATCAGACCAACATGGAAAAAGATTTCATTGTAAAAGCTTCTTTATTGAATAACATGCTTCTCAGCTGTGCTTGGAGGTGAAGGCGTTACACATAACGAGTGAGGGACCTAAAGTACCTGAACTCAAGGAAGATCCACCGCATCACTCAAACGCAGCCAGACTCTGGAAGGAGAAGAGGGTTTGTGAGGTTCAGATGAGAGCCATAAGTTGATGAGAGCTGAAAGATGCGCTCCTTAGGCTCTCAAAGGGCAGAGCTGGCCACAGTTCCCCATGCTCTCAGAGGAGGTAAAGCCCTGGAGAAGCCCTGGAGAAGGCTCCACTGGAAATGCCAGAAACAGCTGTTTGAGCTAGATGTCTGCTGGAAGAGACACCTGTACTGCAGATGGCAGGAAAACTGTAAAATATGTTCACTTTTGCATTAATTGGGTTTTGCATCCCAAGGTGGGGGTAAAAAAAATTACATAGTTCTGTAATTACATTGAACAAATTCCAATCCACTAATTTGCATTGATAATTTTGACACACTGGATTTTCAAATTTGTTTTCTTTGTTTCCTTCTGTACACAACACGTTTCAAAAGACTGTTAAGATTTCTAGAATGAAAAATGACTTGTCTATCAAAGGTACTATTGTGAACTGAAATGTCTAAATTTCTAGGGATAGAGAACCTACCAGTGTCCCTTGAAAATTGTTGTAAAGATTAATTGTAAATCTTAAAATGTTTAGCTTGAACTTCCAGCTATTTTACTGAGTTACACATTGGCTAGATTGACAGTCTGTTATTTAGAAATTCTCTTCTCTGGATAGGTGCTCTAGCCCTTGATCTTTGCTTTACTAAGTAAAAAAACAACAGCTCAATTAGCTCTCTATCTCTGCACTTGAGGGCATATTTCCAATCCTTTCATCGTTCAGTGGTACATATCTGATCCCATTCCAATTTATCAGCATCCTTCTTGGATAGAAGCCAACAGAAAGGGACATAGCACTGAAATAGTAGAATAATCTGCTAGTAATTAAAATGCCTCTCTTTGCTTTATCTGAAGAACCCAGTATCGCTTTTGGCTGCAGTATCTTCAAGAGACCACGGGTTCAGCCGTTATCTGTTGTGATTGCAACATATTTTTTGGTGACTGCTCCCAAGACAGGCTCTCCAGGTGACTTATACTGAAGTTAAATAAACTTCAGCACTAATTTATGTCCTAGTTAATGAGTTAATTTAAACTGGGAGGAGAGGGAGGATGAGCCAGTGAGGAAGGAGCCCAGCACAGCCGTGAGGGTGTAAGCCTCAAACCTGAAAGAGGTGGTTTCAGCTCCCTCCTTCCCACACATTCATTTTGTGACCTCGAACAAGCCAGATTAGCTTCTTGCTTCTTACTTCTCTACCCATGTAATGCAGATGATGATATTCCTTGTAGCACTGGGGGAGTTGGGAGGATAAATAGATTAGAAAGATGAGCCAGATCATAGCTTTATTTCCATTTACAATGTATAAATGTATATGAAGACACTTTCACTCTTCTGGCCAAGCATAAAATGAAACATTTAGAAGGTAAGATCCAAAGAATTTCATTAAAAACCCATCGCAAATTGCAAATGACACCTCATGTATTGGAATGTGAATTGTGAGCTGGGTGTTGCAGAAGTGTAAAATTATTCCATAAATTATCTATGACAAAGTCAAAAAATGTATCAGTCAAAAAATGTATCAGTAAAGCCATAGTTTATTTTTAGTTCCTCAAACTGTGCACAGCAACATGTATAATACAGAAATAATTATTCCACCGCAACATGGTGAAATAAAACCAGAAAGACAACTTTAAAAGTAAAAAATAATATGGATTTCATTTGTGAAATTTTGAAATTTCTGCCTGATGACATCTGGGAAAGCACATTACTTAATGTTATATTAATCAGCCTTCTCTATCATGCAGAGAGATTATGTGATTCTATCTCATATATTTCCACATTTTAATATTCATCTGAAGATTTCCTTCATATTTCAAGGCATAGGATGGATGTGTGTACAGTACCTCATCTATCCTTCATAGAATTTGGGACAGAGTTGACTGCTGAATTTTATGCTCTGCTAAAAGTTTAGTTTATAAGCCCAGGAAGTAGGTTAGAGAGAAAGGTAGATGATTAGGAACTAGAGATGTTCCTTCCTGTTTCTCCAGCATTTTGCCAGCTGATGCGTGAACCTCCCACAGATGCAACTTGGGCTTCCAGCCCTGATTTGTGTTCATTCAATGGGTTGCTCTGCTGCCTCCCACCTTCTTTTGATGGCCCAAGTAGACCACCACTGGTCATCAACTGGCATCATTGGCTAGCAGGATACGTTGTTGGAAATGGAGTTTGTAAAGGGCAACAACAACAGAACAGGCAGGAGAAAAACAGGTCCTGAGGAGGTGGTTTGGGTGCCTCTATGCCTGTAGATATATTTCCATTGTCTTTAAGTTATCATGGTCCTCTTATTAGACCAATTAAATAAGATGATTAATGGGTTTAAAATACTGAGTTATCCAATACGTTAATGTATATGGAACCATTTGCTTAGACTCCCTTGGGATATGAGTAAGAACTGTAATTGTCCAAAACCAACTGTAGCTGAATGGGTCACAGAATCCCAGAATCCTAGAATCTCAGGGATTGGAAGGGACCATGAAAGACCATCTAGTCTAATTCCCCTACCGGAGCGGGAACACCTAGATCAGGTCACACAGTAACGCCTGTTTATTCAAAATAATGAAAGGTGCCATGACTTCATAGCCAATCACAAATTAGTATCAGATAAATTAGTATCAAATATTGCCTCAATACTTGCGTATCTGGAAATTTCCACCCATGCATGGGAATCTTAACTGAATCAACAACACAAGGAATGGGCTGAATGGGATCCTACATTTAAAATTCCGTGTTCTACTAGTTCTGAATTGCTACATTAATGTTACTTAAAAGTATTCATGTGTTTGCAGTTATTTGTCTTCAATTTTCTTCAGTCCTACGAGTAAGAGTATGACATTTTTCCACATTAAGATAAACTGAGTATGTTAGTCAAGTACTACAATTTTTGCACTTGACTGTTTATAATATTAATAGCTGTGCTTTAAGAAGTGTACTATTGAACTGTCAAGAATGATTTGTTACCAGGTGTTAGCATAATTTGCCAGCTGTCATATTTTAATCATTTTTATTTGCCTAAAAACTGACACTTAACTTTAGTGGTAAATCAAGACATATAGCAGAAGTTATTTGATGCTACAGCAGCTAAGGAGAAAAAAGTCTGTGCATCCTCCAATTGATATTTGTATTTTCAGATAGAAAACAGATTCTGAAGTCCACTTTCATTCATAATCCACACTGAATTGCTACCGTTCTCCACAAAAGCTTTTTTATTTAAGTGGTTCAAGCTGATGCTGTAGGATCTCACTCAAGTCTATGTTTACTCATGTGAGTAGCTCCAGCAAAATTCTTTAGCTGCCTTTGGTGAGTAAGCAGTCCTCATTAGATGAGCAAGAGATAAGAGATGTAAACTAAGATCTCGTGCACATTTCACTTTGTTCTTAAATGCAGTGAATTCAAGGCTACTCTGTAGTTTTAAGTTCCTATTGGAGGGACTCGAATGCTTGAGAGCCTGCAAGATTATAGGATGAAGCCATAAGTAAATAATCAACCCAATAAGAAATCAACAGATGAGAATATAGAAGCTTCTTAGATGAGCTTGATTCTTTTTCTTCAGTATTTAGATTTACTTGCACTTTATATAAAAGATTAGTGTATGAAAGAGTGCAATAAACATACTTTGATACTAGCAAAACATGATTTTTTTTCCTTGAAAAATCTAATTTTGAGCATTCATTCTAGCTGGTTTGGATAGCAATATTGTCTTCTGTAGTGTGGATTAAAAGGTAATTGATTACATGCAATGATAAAAAACTATTAAGTTTCAAAGAGTTTTATGAGCTTCAACAGAAATTTTTCCTGCAACGGCTGAAGATGATGAAGACTGATGTTCAGAATGTCACATCTTAAGGGGCCCAGTGACAGGACAAGAGGAAACAGGCACAAACTTGAACATGGGAAGTTCCATCTAAACATGAGGAAGAACTTCTTCCCTTTGAGGGTGGCAGAGCCCTGGGAGAGGCTGCCCAGAGAGGTGGTGTAGTCTCCGTCTCTGGAGACATTCAAAACCTGCCTGGACACGCTCCTGTGGGACCTGTTCTGGGTGGACCTGCTCTGGCAGGGGGTTGGAGGAGATGATCTCCAGAGGTCCCTTCCAACCCCACACCATTCTGTGATCCTGTGATTAAAGTCTTCAGTCTGTGAACCAAAAAAGAAGGCTCAGGTATTGCATAAAGTTTGAATTACTGGATCAGTTTTCCTGTGGTCTTGTAACAGCCATTTAAAGAAATCAGTCATATCTTTCTACCAGGTTTTATTCAGAATCCCATTGAGTTTGGATCGTGGTCTCACTTTTTCATTTTTGCTTGCACATGGATCAACACAATGAGCCTTTGAATATGGCTGGAATCCTTGGCTGCAACTGTATTAGAGTAATATTACAACTGAAGTAATTAATATTGATTCCCAAAGATTTAATTCAGAAGCTCTGATATCTCTTCTAAACATTATTATTGCATTCCACTTTTCCTTGAAATAATCCCTGTAGTTTGTCTTTCTGATCAAAGAGAAATTTCAAAAAGGCATCTGGAAACATCAGCAGATGGTGAAGGACAATCCTCCCAGATTGTCCCCAAAATTAAAGATCTTTTATTCTTAAAAATATTTGTCTTATTTCTTCCTTGAATAAATCTGGCTTCAGCTTCCACTTCTTGGTCATTCTGATGTATTTGCCATTAAGGAGATTTACACTATTTGGTACAATTCTCCCCTGTGGGGGCTCCCTGGTCGATAGGGGCTGCTCAGGCATCATCTCTGGGAGTGGGGTTGTCCTCTGTAACAGGTCCTAGTGGGTTCTGCCTGAGACCCCCATGAAAGGATGTAGGCATTTCAATTGTGATCCCCTTTTAATGGAGTCGCCTTTTAACAGGAGGAAAGAAAAACAAATAAATCAAACCCTTGATTTCCCATGGGGAGACATTTTCCTCCCCAGAGGAATTTGTGGGATTTTTCCAAATTCTTTCCACCAGCATCATGTGAGACTCCAGCATGGATTTACATCTCCTGTGTACTCCTGTCGGTGTCTGCCAGGAACATGCAACCCTTTTTGCTGGTGAGTCCTCTCAGAGCTGTTGTTCCTTTGCTGTGTGGAAAGCTAGATAATTTTCATTGGGATAAATTCCAAAGTACCAACCTAAATTTAGCGTATATGGCCTCATTCTTGATTTCTAAACCTATCTTTGAATCTGACTGCATTACATATTCTTGTTTTGAAGGAAGAAGGTTAGTGAGGGATCCAGAATGCTCTTTATTATTTCCCTGCTCTCAGAATTATTTACCTTCACATCAATCTTCATGTCATCTGAAACTTTTACAAGCCGATCATTACTGAAAATGATTAATAGCAGTAAGCAGATAACAGCAGAATACCAGCACTGCACTTAATTATGATTTCTCTCTGATGACTATGTTTCAGGTCCATTAGATTGCCCATTTTTAATAGATTTAACCTGTGTTTTATTGCTATTGAATAATTCTCATTTCTAATCAAAATATTCCCAGGACTGAGTCAAATACCATGCAAAAGTCAGAGTGCGTAAGGGCTGCACGGCAGCCACACTTGTAATGTTATCAGAGAAACAAAATCAGGTTGGTTTGTTTGACGTGACCTGTTTCACAATATCATGTGGAATGACAATCATATTCCCATCTTCAGTTCTTCTTCGCTTGAGTCTTTTATCAGCCTTCATTCCATTATTTCTCCAGGACTGAAGTCAGGCTAAGTGACTTAGAGGTACCAAGGTCGTCCTGACTGTATATCTGGAGTACTGATACAACACTGATGCTCTTCTAATCAGTTAGAATTTCTCTAATGTTCTATGATGTATTCAAAATAAACTTTATCTGCTAAGATAACTTCAACTGGCTACAAAGGTCACCCTCTGCAGAAGATATCAGGGCTGCCAGTTTTAGAATATTTGTATTTATATGTGTTATTTAACATCCTCATTAGTCACTAGATGACTCCTAAATACTTCATCTGCATATTTCCTTTGAAAGTAGGGAGACATGAATGTTTATGGAGCAGTTCTTCTTTCTCTACATCATTATTAACAGCCTTATCACCACTATCATAAAGTATCAAGCCCAGAACCCTGCCAGGATAGCTTTTGTACAAAAAATAATTTAACTGCATCTTATTTTCCTCAACTGTTGTGAGTAGACTTATCCTGAGAATTTTAGCTTTTCATTTTAGCTTCTTGTACATCTCAAGTCCTTCCATCTTCTCATGTTTATATAACTTTTTTTTTTCTTCCACATTTAATAGCTGATTTAATTTTATAACTTCCACCAAAGGTGCCCCTGATTAATAAATAAGCTTGCTGACTTCTTGAAGAAAGCTACTTATCACTCTAATTTCCATCTAGACATTCTAATTTTTTTCTCTTTCTGCATCCCTGTTAGCTTGCCTGGCTCTCTGGGGCCTGTGGCCATCAATGGCCATCACCTGTTGAGTCTCTCAAAGCCCTGAGTTGAACCAGCTGCTATAACCATTTTACACTGTGCAACATCAGGTTGGCCTTACTATATGGACATTAAACCTATATAGCAGGAAAAGAAAGCATCAAAGAATATGTTCCAGAAGAGGAATTTTATATTCGTTATATCAAAATATTGCCTCAAGAATGCAAATTTGGGGATTTACACTCAGTTAAATATTCTGTAAAACCAACAAAAACTGCATCTGCGGTCTGTCACCGTCTCCCAAAGCTGTATGGCTTTTTGTGGTTCACATCCTCACCAGACCTTCTTGTAGGATTGGGCTTTCTTTGACTTTGATCTACAATTAGCCTGTCGGAAACCTGAATAAGGCAGGCATGGGAAATGGGCCCATGTGTGACTTAGAAGCCAGGAATTGTTAACTACAAGTGTTCAGTGGGTAACATTAAGTGGGAAATACACTTGAGAAAACTGTCAGTTTTTTGGGCAGTTCATGCAAAGAATAAAAGACAAAATTTCATATGACAAATTATCTGTTGTGACTATTTTCCCAGTTCTGCTTGTAACCAGAAATAAATTGGTTCCCTTAACATTTTCGCAGTTTGTGACAACAATTCAGTTAGATATGTTCAAATAATATCATAGCTTATTATTTCTACTCATGATCTCCCATCCTCATGATCTTTGCATGTGAGAATTACTGCATTTTAAAGAAGATGCAAAAGCTGAAATATCTCACCTTGTGAGGAAGAGCTGAAATGCAAAGCAGCCCGTGGAGGCTGGAGGAGACTAAAGAGAGACACAGGAACAGGCTTTGTATTGGAGGAAGGACTGATGTCTTCTCCGTGTCTGTCCCCAATAACACCTGGAATAATTAGGTTAAACTAAGAGGAAGATTTGGGTAAGACTCAAGGAAAATTTTTCTGAGTGTAAGTTAACCATGAGAGGAGCATATGGAGTTTTTGAAGCCATGATAACCTGAGGCTCTTACAACCGATTCTCCAACAAGAGCTATGAGCATTGGTGAGGCGGGGAAAAGAAGATAAATTAGGTGACCTCTGAGGATGAACCCAAAGTCCCTTTCAGACCGATTTTCTGTGATTTCCTGTTGCTCCTCAAAAAGGTTGTTTTTCTAGACCAAAAGCTCTGGGAAAGCAAACAGGGAATATAATTTGAAGGCTCAGGGACATTTATTGCCAGCTACAAAAAATGACATGCCATAAAAAGTTAGTGAATATATTAAATATGTCATTATATTTATTATAACAATTTAAATAGCAAAAGCTTAATAACTAATGAACCTGAAGAGAACTTTGCTTTCAAGTAAATTTGGTGATAAAGAATTATTTTTGACAACAGCATTTATCATTGGTTACCTAGTACTGTTGTAGCTATTTGTTGTTCTTAATAAACAATGATAAATATATCTTCTTGCAGGAGAGTAGCTTAAATGTGTGTTGTGTAATCTTCTTGAGAAATTGTAGCCAAGACTAATTAAATGATTCTAATTAAAATTGTGTAGATAGGAAGGAAATTAATGGCTTCATTTGTACTATTTGTTTATTTCATTGTCAAGTGTACTGGATATAATTGCAGTGCAAAGAAGAAATCATCAAAATTATTTTTTACTCTGTTGATTCCCTGTTCCATCAATTTATTGCAGAGGCTTCATTTTCTCTATCTTTAGACAGAAACAATGCTGGCAAAATGTAAAACCTCAACAAAGTTATTTTCTTGTTTGAAGCTGTTAGATGGAGAATACATTTATTGAACAAAATAAAGGTTAAGCTTCAATTAAGCATTCTAAATACATTTAGTGAGCTATTGAAAAGCCATAATGTCTCAGCCCACATGGTTCACCGAAAGCTATGAACAAAATACTTTATAATAGAAGCAGAAGGAGTACTCAGATGGTAAGCCTCTAACATGTGACTTACAAAGGAATGCGCTATTACTCCTACTGTCTATTATGTACAGCTTATATCAGATAGCATAAAAAAAATTATCTTTATTAATACTTTTGATTTTTTTCAACTGTGAACAGACTCTCATATACAAAAGCAGAAGAATGCCTGATTATTTTTTTCTCCAGAGGAAGGTTGCCATTTCACTTATTCAGCTGGGACCCTTCAGATCCAGGTGATGATGAATCAAATTGTATGTAGTCTCCAGCTCACATTAACTGTTTCCCGTTGTGTTTTGTGTGCCTGGAGACATGCAGGTGAGCTCTGGTTCTCTGAGCAGCCTGGACCAGTCTCACTTCTCCTTACTCCTTCCCTCCCCAATGCACAGGTAACGGAAGGAGAATTGTAGCCACAGGAGCTCACTGGTGGCTTGCCATCAGCATCCAACGCTCCTCTGCATCCGAGAGCAGTGGTCTCCACAGCCTTCTTCTTGGGAGACCCAGCACGGCTTGGGAAATTGCTAATTCATTTTAATGACTTTAAAGAGAGGCAGAATTGTTTGGGAATTTCATTTCAACTAAAAGACACAGAAAGGAAGGCTTCTGAAATTCATGAGCATAAAATATGTTTATGTTTGGCTGGAATGTGCTCATGAAATTTGTTTCTTTGACATGTCAACATTTTCTACAGAAAGCAGATGTTCTTTGTGGAAATTTCTGATTAATCAAAAGTACAGTTTCCTTTTTTAAATTAGTTTCAGTTGAACAATTTTGACAACTGAACCATAGCTAAATCCTTTATGCTGAAAATAAAATCTGTCTTTATGTTTTTGTCTAAATGTGCTTCCGCAATACTATACGCAAACTAACTTTTATAGCCTTGATAAGTGGAAATACGTGGGAAATGGGAGTATATTTGAAAATTCTTCCATTAGGGACATTTGTTAGCGCTAGCTAGACTAATGGCTTATTTTCTGCCTAAATCAGAGAGATTAATCTATATCTTTAAAATCAGAACAAAAAAGAACTCTACTGAAATGTAAGGTCTTGAGTAAAACAATTTTCTTCAAGGGTAGGAGACTAATCATCGTTCTCAGTGAGTGCTTTTTCTTTCCCTCCACTTTTCTGCAAATCATAAATGCCAGCACAATGAAAACCTCATTGTTCCTTCAATCCCAATGGTGTGAGTGTGGTTATCTTCTCAAGGTTTCAATCTGTTCCTGGGGACTGGGATAGCCACCTCAGCCTTGAGCGGTCTGCAGAGACAAACAAAATGAAAGAGAGAAATACTTACTCACTAAGGTAATGTCTGCAACCCTCATTCCTTGCTACAAGGAGGTACAAGTCCATTTAATAAAGCTACCTATGTCCTTTGACCATGCCCTAATCACCTGGCAAGGTTGCTGTAGTCGTTTCCACTGGACATCCCAGAGCCTCTCCATGCTAAACACAGTAGGTTGAATGATCCTAAGTGTTGCCCACAAGGCTGTGGCTGTAGAGCAAAACATCTGGAGGTGAGAACCTGACGTCTGCCCTGCACATGCTTTAGAGCTTTGTCATTGTACTTAGTCTGGTTTGGCCCCGCGGGCAGAATGTTCCTTTGTCACTGGAGCAGACTGTCATGAACTGTGCTCCTGGTGGGCACCATCCCATCGGTCACTGCCCAAAGGGATCCTTCGTGTGTACACAGCAATGTTGGGTGTAAGCTGGGTGATGAGCAAGGAAGAATGAAGGGATCTGCCTCAGATGCACGTTCCGTACCCCAACTGAAATGGTAATGTAGACCCTCACAAAGCCCTGTGTAGTCTCCTCTTGCCTCCAGCTGCAGGGTTGGTAAGCTGACTATTTAATCATTAGTGTCATGTTGTATTGGTGCAATCACTGTGCTATCGGTAGCTCTAATGCTCTAAGGATATAAGTAGAGCAAGTTCAGCAAAGACAATATTTTTTATTAGATCAGCTTATATAGTTGAAAGGAAAGCAGAACAAGATCTTTATTCCCCATGGGAGACTCGTTCTGGACGTGAAATAGAGGTCTTCTGTTTCCCATCAGGATATTCAATATGTTTCCATAAGTTAGAGGTCCTGGATCTGGGTGAGTTGGCAAAAATGTCTAAAATTAGATAAAACGTGTAACAGATAAGTGCAGAGGTGTGGAACAGCTCCCTCATAAAGCCAGAATTACCTTCTCTTTCCCTGTGATGTGATGATCACATGCTACTACCTCCCACATGTGCTGTGCAGGAGAATGCCAGGTGCAAAGTGAGCCACACTCTTGGGTTTGAGTAATTCGTCAAGGTGCCAACAATAACAAAAAAAGTCCTCTGAAAGTGTCAAGGCAAAGGCTGTGGTTTTATGTTCTTAGCTCCTTGTGATGTGGGTAGGAAGGTAAATCTGAGTTATCGAATCTAGCGGGAACATGGTTCTGGTATTAATTAAAATTATTGCTCTAAATAGCTTTCTACTGGTGGAAGAGTGTAAGTCCATGAGTCCATGCTGTACACAACCAAGAGCTGTTTTCTACAAGCTGTGAGCAGCTGAGCTGAGATGCAGTGCTGGGAGTGGTGTAACAGGTCTTGAGCAGTACCAGGAAAGCATTACTAGAGACACATCCTAGTTTGGCTCAAGAATCTGCAACAACCAATTTCCTTGATAAAATTTCCCCCTCTTAATTGTTTGAAAACTGTCCAAAAATAAACCAGAATTTTCTTTTTTAGTATGTTTGGGTTTTTTTTTTTTTTGGCTTCGTTTCTTAATCCACTTACTACTCCTGATTCTTCAATGAATATTTCATACAAACCAGCTTCAGCTTGGGTGTCATTTGTAACTATCTGTTGTGAGTATTCCTTTAAGTATCCATTATTTATCATTCAGCATTAAAAGTGGTTGATTCAACATCTGCATCAAATGCAGGCCTTAAAGAAGCCACAGACCACTCGTTTCTTGTTGCCAGTCATGAAAAACATCCCAAATTCTGACTTGTGGCCATAAGGGTCTGGCAGAGGCTGTTAGGCTAGTGCCATTAAGAATACTCTGCGCTATTTTGGATGAAAGAAAGGACCCTATTTTCTATAGATAGGTGTGGATGGGGGCATCCTATAGGAGAAAAAAAAATTCCCTGGTGTTTAGGAAACAAGCTCTGATGACACAGAACTGAAAGGTTGATACGCCTCGCTGAGGGATCACCTCCCTTTGCCCTGCCTGGGAGCTTCTGCGCCGTTCCTTGGTGCACCGGCTTTTACTGAGAAGGGATGAAAGAAGGTTCAAAAGGAAAACTGGATTTCCTTAAGAGCTGATGTTACTTTTCCTGGCTTCTTTAAAAGCATCGGAGGTAACATTACTGGTTGCAGGGCTGTAAAAAGAACAGCAGGGATCAGATAAAAGGAGGACACTTGCTTTGAATTGTCTCTTCTCCACTCCCCCCGTCCTTATTTCAGAGCAATATTGCCCAAAAGAGTGGGGTTTTTCCTTCATATAACTTTTTTGTTTCCTCTGGTACTGGATAACAGAAAAAAAGTGTATTATAAATTCAGCAATCTTTCAATTTTCCTATCGAGCAAGGAAAAAAAATTACAGAAGGAAGGTAAAATTTGCAGAATTAGTGAGCTTGCTTGACTGGAGCGCAGGTTTGTGTGTGCCATTTACCGTATCTCTGGTTATGAGTCTCCGTGGGGAAGGGGCAGTGGAATAACGAGGGGATACTGCTGTGTAGAAAAGTAGGGAGCTGCCTGAGTATTAAATAAGAGGAAAATCAATGCAGTCCAAAGGTTGCCTCCAAGGAAACAAAACAGCATTTATAAACACGTCTGCCTTGCTTCTTTTCGCTTGCAAACTCCACTGCTAAAGTACTTACTAGAAGAACATGCGTGTATGCCAAGCAGGCTGCTTTCCCCAGAGCTTCTCACTGCTCATCGCAACCCCGGTCAGAGGTGTCCTCCTGGCCAAAATACTTGGATGAGCTCTCCAAAATCTATTTTGATCAAGCTGAGCTGACTTGGCTGAAGCAGTAGGTAGGTAATAGGTTATTGGACACCAGCACTGGTGGATCAGAGGGAGAAGGTGGAGTGGGGCAGGGAAGGAGCTGGTGGCAGCGCAGGGGTGAGTGGCCATAGCCCCATACACAGGACATCTTCATCCATCACACCCAACACAGGACTTAATGACAGAATGAACAGGCTCCAGTTTATCAGGGGTAAAGGAGTCCCCATATGGCACTCAGTGACGGAACCCATCATCCCTTTTCCCTTTAGACACCTTCTCTCCAACACCAGGACTAACTGAATGTTGTGGATTTATTTTAGGATTCCTGGTTGCCAGGTCTGGCAACAGGGATGGCTGTAAGGACCACCCAGCTGCCAAAATTCAGGGGCATGGGTTTGCGTAAGCGCTTTCCTGCAGATTGCCAGGTGGGAATGAAATGTGATGGAAAGGAAGCAACCCAGAATCAATTTCTTTCTATCATTTTATTTCATTTGTCTAGAGATCTGTCTAACTACAGATTCAAGGACTCTGAAATCTTTCTTCATGGCTTGGCCTCAAAGAGAATTTACATCTTATTACATACATCATATTTTTTTCTCTGCATTGACGACCATGGATGGTGAAAGGGAGAGAATAAAGAGATACTGACAAAACAAGTACATAGCTCACTAAAGCAGCTGCAACCCTGCAGTTCAAAACAGGCCTCAGTTCATATGCAGCTCACAGGTTCCACAAATTTTCATAAGTGTTTTTAATACAGATGACATATCACCTAATTACATAATTACATGATGTTTTGTAGTGGCTCAGTGATTTGGGGGAGATAAAAACTTCTCTGGCAAGCACTGTGTGATCACAAGCTCTAAAACTCGGGAGGGGATTGCCAGGTTCTATATATGTTTTTGTCAGTTTTTTTAATTTGTTATTTCCCTGAAATCATTAGAGTGTAATAGGCTATAAAGTAGGAAATAAATTTTTTTCCTTTTTTTTTTTTTTTCAATCTAAGCCCTCAGCCTCCTAAAGTAAGCTGCCAAAATTAAAGTTAGTTGCATTTCATATAAAAGACCAAATTCATCTTTTTCTCTGGATAAATAGTCCCAGGCTAGTATAAGTGTTAGGTCAGAGTGGAGAAGATATGCTAAATGGAACAAAGTCCATCAGAAGCAGAAATTAATGGATAATGTTACAGTGCGAATTAGCAGTCAGCCACTTTAGCTAAGGTTAAGTGTAACTTATGATGAGTTAGTTTTGTAAAGATCACATCTTACCTTGTGGCCTTCTTGCCAAAGGTCATTCACAGGTGTGAATAACTGCTGCAAGGACAGGGACACTTCTTGTGGAAGCCCACACACGTAAGCAGAAGCAAAATATAATTCACATGTGGCCAAGTCTCTTCTGTAACTTTTAATGGTGTAATAATATTGCTTTTGCTATGTCACGCTGTCATGTCGTACAACTCTGCAAACAGCAGCTCTCTTACAGCCCTGAAGATGCCTGGAGATGAGCTTCCCATACCCTGTGAGCCTCCTGAGTTATTAACTCTTAAATGGCACGGTGCCTTGAAAGCAATACAGTTGAACCAATGCATGGGCTTACACGCAAATAATTTCTCCCATTAACACAAAACCACTCAGAAACAGGATGATGAGCATCTCAGAGGGTTCAGCTCCTTGTTCCTCCTAAGGAGGCCGTCCACTTGAGCTCCTTGTTACCCCCATGCCCATAGCCTTCCTTGCAATCCTGTGCAGGTGGTAAGATAAACAGGTAGGTGGACTCTGAACTATCTATGTGGAAAAACAGATGTTGCTTGCTTTAACTGATAGGTTCATTAGCATGAAATTAGTGGGTTAGTTTGGGGTTGGAGAAGAGGAGGGTTGCAATTAATNTAACCGTTCTATGATTCTATGATTCCACTAAACACAAGGCAGCATCTAAGATTATTTCTCCAGTTCCTGGTATTAAAGTGTTTCTGGGTTGATTAAACAGACAGATCCATAAAGGTGTCTGTTAAATTGAGCTGCCTTTTGTACAGCTGCATCGCCTTCATGTCTCCTCAAGAAAGCTGAGTTTTACTGACAAGTGCGTGTCACACTTCCATATCTCACATTGATTCTCCATTAATCTGCATTTCCTTTAGCACTTTAAAGGGAAGTTGCGCAAAGCTACATGGTGTCCTGATTAACACCTGAGTGCAGAAGCATTTTTGGCGTGCTTGATTATTAATAGAACAAGTGTAGTTAATTGCATTGGTCGAATCGTCCCTGTCACTGATTAATGACTAAGCGCACTCCTCGTATTTTCAATATATTCTTCTTAGACCGAAAAAGAAAAGCACAGAGATTCGTGTACTTTCTGAAAGGATTTTTTATGATAAAGACAACTGTTTGCAGAGAGAACATTTGATATCTTATTATAGAGTGTAAACATCTACCATCTAAAATTAAACGATTTTGGTCTTGGCTTTTGTTGCAGTCATAGCAATGTGTGACTGATGCAGCTCAGTGTGATACAAAGTGCTTTCTGGAAGATTTAATGGAGTGCTTCTCCTATGACTGAATTTAATCAAACTGCATTTAAAACAACGCCGTACCAGTCATGAAAATAACTGTAAAATGTAGGTATGAAAGTATTCTATATGATGCTTTCATTCTACAGCTGCCTCCTTCCTCAATAGTTCGGTGCACGTTAATACCATCATCTCGTGTTGAATTTTAAATCTCAAGGAAAAATAAAAAAAGGTGGCTAAGTTAAATTCCACACAGACTGCTGTTATTTTAAATTGTCTTCATTCACATTTTCAACAATTGCCCTCAGTATTCAGTGGTCTTTACACAGCCCTGACAGAGTTAAGCACTTGTATTTGTAGAGATGCAAAGAAATCAAAACAGCAATAGCAAAAAACCTGAGTAAAGACCATATAAGCCTGTGATGCAGGGCACCTCTGTCTGCCAAATAGCTTGATACATAATGGAAAATACAGTGAATGGAGGAAAATGCAGGCTAAAGCTAACTCAATTGTATGGAAGTCACAGAAACAACTGAAAAAGAAAGGGGCCATTGACATGGTGTGCAAGATCCACATAATTCAAGAGTGAGTCAGCGTGTATTGTGAGAAAAAAAAATACAACCTCAGTGATATTCTTGCTAAATTTGACAGAAACGTTTCACCAGATGGACAATGAACCGCTGCCATTCAGCAGCAAGAGCTGCTTTTTCTGTGATGACATTGCAAGTCTGCTGAGGAGCCACCGTTTGAAATGCGGTTGCATTTACCTCCCTTCATCCATTTCAAATGATACTCTTGCACAGCAACTATCACCACGTCATTATATATCTTGGCTGCTTGATAATGGCTGGGGTAATCATTTCATCAATTGGGTGGCCTCTCTGTGGTCTCCACATAGGTCTCTTCCAAGAACATGCCATAACCTCTTAGAGGCAAGCTCCACCGGGAATATACTTAATTTTCCACTGCTGAGGAACTGCTCATCAGGCAATGGATCCTCATGGCAGCAGTTCCTTTGGGAATCCGGCATGAGTTTTGGCACAGTCAGCAGTGAGAGGGTAGTGAAGTAGGTCCCATATTTAGGGCACATAGTGTGACTCACCCCCCTTATGTGGAACATGGGCTAGCAGAGGTTTTCTCCCAGTTTATACTAGCAGCAAATCATATTTTGTTTCTCACCTCTGTACATTACTTTGCCTGGTGAGTGGGGAGAATAAATCTGTTTTTCTGGCCAGCTCCTGGCTGTCTCTGTGCACATGCTTTAAGTGAGAAACTCAGACCCAGAGGCTGTTGAAGTTCCTACATCAAACCAGCTATCAGGCCCTTTGAGAGGTCCCAAATATGAATCCATTGGAGCATCAGGTGTGCAGAAAATGTTATTTTTCAGACTGAAACCTAAGCCCCCACCTCCCCTCTGAAGGAATACCCTCTGTGCAGTTCTGTGATACCTTGATGATTTTGGTGCCTCAGCACTGTGTGGTGTTATGGGAGCCACGTGAGAGCAAAGAAACTCAAAATAAATGTCAAAAGCTCAGCAAAGAATGACTCAGAGCAGGAGAGTTGGAGGAAGTGGGTGGAGAATTACCAAGTTTCCACACATTTATCAGGCTTAGTCATAATCTAGCTGCTGAGAAGCTAAGCCATGGCAAAAACTGGAAAAAGACGTAGGCATGTGAAGTGCCACTGCAGGTGCCTCGGGAAATTGAGGGAAAAAAGATCAGATCTGGTGGCACCTCTGAAGCACAGGTGCAGACAGCTGCAGAACAGGGCTTTCTGAATGTCTCTGTTAGATTAAGAAGGTTAATCTCATTATGGATCTGCCCCAGGCTAAATGAAGGGAGGAAAACTTTACCCACATCAAGACTTCACCAACGTCAGACTTCACCCGAGGACCAGGTGGTTTGGCTTGGTACCGTGCAAGGCAATGTTCCATTCTGGTTTCAGCAGCAGTGAACCGATGGATGCTGGCACCCACAAACACCTCAGTGGAAAAGTTAATTCTTACAGAAACCGCATTTCACGTCAAAGAACATTTCTGTTCAGCCCAATAAAGAAAACCTTTGTGACAAATTTCTCAGTGCCCGGCTCGATTGTCATTACATTTTGATACACCCTGATAATTTTTTTTCAGCGGAAAAGAAATCTTCCTGTTTCTGAACATTTTTGGTTGTTGGTTGTAGAAAGACCTCGCAGGGGAGACTCAAGGCAGGTTTGTTTGCATCCTCATTCATACAGCCCCCATAGCCATAGCACAGACCTTGCTGCCTCATTGCAACGATTCGTCCCATTTTCATGTGAGTGATGACACGATAAGTTATACAATGCAAAGGGTTGGGTTTTTTTTTTAAAAAATAAGAATCTAAGAGCCATCAAGATGCCACAAAAAGCCAGCAAGCTACATTTTGTCTTTTATTGGCCATCTGCCATCCCCGGGACGGTAGTCAATAACGATCTGTCAAACAATTAACACAGCTAATAAATAGTCACAAAGTAACCTAATTTGCCAACCACTAGTAGCCACCAGTTGGAAATTAATGTAGTGTAGCTATTCGCTACCACACCTGACGCCCAACCAGATGGAAAGAAAACATGATATAAGAGATGATGATTAATGAGGAAAACGACATGCAGCGTTAACAAGTGTTTAGACGTGGAAACCCCTTTTCTGCCAGGTACAGGGATGTGACTAGCACGGGCAACATGATGACTTATACAAGAAATAAAGCTGCAAGAACTGCTGTGATGCCCATGAACCCACAGCTCTCCATGTGCCTCTCTGGAAGTCTGGAAATGTTCTGGGTTTTCTGCTGACACTGAAATTTCCAATTTCATCCTTTCAGCAAAGAGAAGAAGGGTGCAGAATACTAAGGAAGTGTGTGGAGTCCATGATCAGGCCTTCTCAAATCCTTCAGAATTCTCCTCTGACCAATTTTGAGGTCTGAAGGGGCCATTTTGGTAACCAAGTCTGGCTTTGTGAGTTGTTCTACAAGTTGCACCATTAATTCTTCCATCAAGCCAATAACTTCTATTTAAGCTACAGCATGACATGACCATTTGGGAAATGTATCCGTGTATCACTTACAAATTCCAGATTGATTTTTGAATTCTGGGCTACAATGACCTGAATCTTTACATGTTCGACCTCCTGATGCGTGTTGGAGTCCAGCTGGGGAAAGGGGCACTCATGCCTATCTGCGAATAAGCCAGTCGTTACAGACATTGTGTGAAATAGACTTAATTTGTGGAGAACAAAAGAATAGTGGAATTGTCATATTGTCATTTTTCTGTAAGCTCTCTGCAGGGTTCTGAGAGCTGAGAGAGCGTAATTTCACCATATCCATGCAAAGAGATCAGGGATTAGTGTCATGCCTTAAATTCATGAAGCCTGAAAAATTCAGAAGGGATGCTCAGAAAGAAAAGGAAGCTTAAGCAGAAAAGAAAACCAGTGGGTTCTGGTTTTATAAAGAAGATGTCTTCTTTAACATTGGGATCAGACAAAACAGAGAAATTTTACGTAACGCTATGCTGAGGAAAGGAGTGTTTGTCTCTTTTCTGCTTATGAACCACTTAGTCTTCTCTTCAATTATCCAAATACATTAGTCAACATAGACAAGAAAATCAGTGGCAAATTCAGTCTCCATGAAATGCTTTTTAATTCCTGACTCCCTCTTCCTGCATCCAAACACAGACAGCTGCAGCTCAGGGCTGAAAAGACTCCACGCTTTTGAAATTCATGGAAATTGCAGAGAAATTCATGGGAACTGCTCCCTCCTGTGGAGCAGCTGCTGAGCAGAAGCAGCTCTGGGATCACGGCCGTGGCTGGAGATACCACCAAGGGACCGGGAGCCACTTTTGTCACCACGTATTCATGATGGCTGAGGGACCGCGCTGCTACAGGTAGGTAGGGAGCTCCAAATGTCCTGGGAAGGAGAACTCACTGCAGGAGCAGCAGCACCCAACAGCAGACATGTGGTGGAGAAGATAAAAAAGGGAAATGCCAGTCACTACATTGCAACAAAATTATTAATTCCACTGCAAGAATTATGCAAAATCTTCACTCTCACCAAGCCTGGATGGGAATGGATGAGGGAGTTCTCACCTCTTGGAGCCAGGGCTGATGTGATCAGAGCAGCGTGGGGCTGTGTATGCCTTTTGCTGTGTTTTCACCTTGCAAAAATCTGGACATAAATTGCAGAAAAATGAAAATATCAGATTCCACTGCACAGTTTCATGGCATTTCTTTAATGCTGTGGAACTCACATGGCTGGAACTTCAGGAAGAGGTGAATTGCAGTGCATCCAAGGGCATGGTCACACACATTCCCCAGTGGCAGTGCTCTCTTGCGCTCCTGTAGCCTCCAACAAGGCCCTGCACCATCTCTGATAGTGTTCAAGAAGCTAAGTAAAAATACCCTAATTAAGAAAAAAACAATGAAAATCACAGAGTGTTTCCTGTGCTCATGCGCACACCCTTAATGAAGGGGTTGCTTAGTACCAGAACAGGTGAGACTTGAGGGTGTTGGTGGATGAGAAGCTCAACATGACCTGGCAATGTGTGTTCACAGCCCAGAAACCAGCCTCATGCTGGGCTACATCCCCAGCAACATGACCAGCAGAATGAGTGGGGGGACAGATTCTGCCCCTCTGCTCCACTCGAGGGAGAGCCCCCTTGCAGTGATGCCTCCAGCTCTGGGGTCACCAACATCAAAAGGACAGGGGACCTATTGAAGCAGAGCCAAAGAGCCAAAGGAGGCTGCAGAGATACTGCGAGGACTGGAGGCCGCTCTGCTGTGAGATCAGGCTGAGAGTTAGAGGTGTTCATTCTGGAAAAGAGAAGGGGAGACCTTAGAGCCCCTTCTAATCCCTAAAGGGGCTGCAGAAAAGCTGGGGAGGGACTCTTGATCAGGAAGGGGACCAATGGGATGGGAGTGAAGGGTTTGACACTGAAAGAGGGGAGATTTAGATGAGATATTAGGAAGAAATTCTTTGCTGTGAGGGTGGTGAGACCCTGGCCCAGGTTGCCTAGAGAAGCTGTGGCTGCTGCATCCATGGAGGTGTTCAAGGCCAGGCTGGATGGGGCTTGGAGCAACCTATTTAAGTGAGAGGTGACCCTGCCCAGGGCAGGAAGGTTGGACTAGATGAGCTTTAGGGTCCCTTCTAGCTCTAACCATTCTATGGCTCTATGATCTTGCCATGGGAGATGCTGCAGCACAGCATCCTCCACTTGTTCCATCCTATTTTATCCCTGAACACCCAGTACTCCCACTCTGTGGTTGGTGCTGGGACTCCCACATCCGCTTGCAGGAACCTACTTCAGGTACTGGCCATTGAAGCACAGGGCTCGTTCATCTCCCCATCTGCAGCTCTTGCTGCTGCATTGCTGCATTGGCCTCCCTACAAATACAGTCTTCTACAGATGTTTCACTTTATCTCTCACATCAGTGAACATCCTTGGATAGAGCTGTCCTGTGCTTATGCTTTTATTATTTTGTCTCTGTGCCTAAGGGAACTGGGCACCTGCCACTGGCTGAGTGGTCTGGCAGGGAAAGGCACAGCAAGTTGTTCAGCTAAAAAGAAGCCACAAAATACAGATGTGCAAAAAGTCACCTTCTCCCTCAACAGCCCATCCTTTCTTATCATGTATCAGGCTGTACATGATACCAGGTGGGGCCAGCTTGTGAGTGTAAATATGTTTTGGGGATGTTAATAAGTGTCATTGAATAAAAGGAAGTTGAAGTTGTCTGATCACATTAAATAAGCCATTATTAGCGTTAACCTGGATTTCATAAGTGCTGCTGATCCTTATCTAAATAGGTTTTGTCCACCCTAAATTTTCTCAGTCCTGCATATTGCATAAGCAGCAGGTCCTGCTTTGGCAGGTTCAAGCACAGACTGCACAAGCTGAAGGGAAGGAAGAAGGAAAAACATAGGTCTTGTGAATTGAGGCAAGGTACTGTGGTTTTTAATTCATTTTTCAATTATTCTTTTCTCTTTTCCTCCCCTTTCACTTTTCTCCCTGAGCAGCAGTTAATCAGCACCTTTGAGCATTCATTTCTTCCATTCCAGAAACTCTATGGAAAATAGAATTATATCAGGAGAAAAATAATAAAAAGGTAAAATATATGATATTGGCCAACCTGTGCCCAGTAGCATAATTTATAACATATTCCTGCTCTTGTCAATCAAAAAATGCAAATTTAGAAAGATGTGCAAGAGGTAGAATAGATGAGAGCTTAATAAAAATATCTTCTTACAAACAATGAAGAGACCCTCAGGTCGACATCCTGCAATCTAGCAAAATAGTCTAGACAGAGTTAAAAGCAAGCAAAGCAATTTTATATGCAGGCTATCATGGTGTGGGTGGCTTGGTCAAGGAAGAAATGGTGGCAAAAGCCCATGCATGTAGAAACACACACTCACAGACACAAGTGATTTGATAGTGGGAACTTTGACAGACCTTTGGGACAGGCTGTGAAAGCAGATGTAGGATTGAAAAAAGATCTTGAATGCTGACTGGGGAGGATTTCAATTATTTTGACACTTCTGAAATGAAATGGAATGATTTCAGAGAAGATGTTTGTTCAGGGAAAGTCAGGAGCTGTCTCAGTACTCAAAGTGTCAGACAAATACCAGAAACAGGCCTTTTTTCAGTGCTGAAAGGAGCCAAGGCTCAGTTTCCAGACCTTCTGAGTGAGGAGGTGGGTTACTTCTTGTACCAGCCCAGAAGTTTGGGGGTGAGATGAACCGAAAAACCAGGTGCATGGGGAAATTTCCATGATTTGAAATGGAGTTTCTCTTCAAGAACCTTTTCTCCCCACTCCTGGAAGATACACGATTGCTACTCGCTTGCTGTAACTAAAGAAACAATTGGTCTACAGCCATTACACTCTTTGGGTTTTTTCAAATGAAGTGATAGAAAACCACGAGCAGAGTCAAGCAGTGTATTGCGCCCGTTACCCTGAACGCAGAGGAGGGACGTTCACCAGTGTCTCTGCAAAGCAGAGAACAGTCAAAGCAATAAGATACTTCTCATAAGGGTGTGCAAAGACATTGAAGTTTAAGTTGTGGCTAGGAGCTTCTGTAAAAACAAATAACCTAAAAGATAAGACTCAAACATTGAGTAAGAACAAAATGTACGTGGTCAAGCATATGAATTCACTAAAGAAATAACTCCCTGAGGGCTGGAAAGTAACAAACTCACCCCATTATTTAAGAAAAGCCTTAGGTGCAGGCTGAAAAAATAAAATCAGGAAACTTAGCATCATTTTATAGAAAAAGTCACCAGAAGTTTTTTTGAAGATCAAACAGGAAAAAAAAAAATAAAAAAAGCAGAGGAAAGTCTACAGAATTAAACACAGTCAACATGATTGCAGAAAAGAAAGGTCAGGCTTCAGTAAGTTTTGCAAATTCTTCAAAAGCATGAATTGCCCTGGGGGTTGCAAGGACCAAATGTTCAGGTTTTCAGAAAGACATTACCAAAGGCTTATCCTGGGAGTATGTGTCTAAAGTGTGAAACCATAGAGTCAGAAAAATTTTAAGCAGATGCCATTTTACAGAGCTTTCCTCCAAACTGGGGGAAGAAGCAGTTACTGCCTTCAGCAGAGTGACAAATGGCAAGAGACGTGGAGGGGGGAAGCTGAAATCTCCAAAAATCGAAACAAATATAGTAGCAAACAAATATCTTAGCTGTACATGGTGTGTTCTTCCAGACTTTGAAAAATCAGTGAATTTTGATTTTAATTGCATTTGACAGGGTATGGGATTTGGCATAAATTTCAAATACCTATTGGCTCCAATGAGTCCAGATCAAATGAGCAGAGTGATCAATATTTATCATATCTGAATTCAGAGCCGGATGGAAAGAACTGTGATTTAAATTTATTCTTTGTTTTCTATACTGGATTGTGGCAAACCCAAATTCTAATAAATAAAGGACTGAAATAAAATTGGATGATGTCAAGCACATGGTCATCTTTAAGTTTTCTTTACTCACCTTATTTGAGGTGAGTATACTCATTTTAAGTTTCAAAAGAAAAGACAATTTCAAATTAAAAAATGCAACATTTTACTTAGAGTGTACTTAGTGTTGTTTCAACAACTTCAGAAACTCTTCTTCCAGAACATGGAGATTTTTCTATGTCTTTTTGTCCCCTATAGGGATTTTTGATGAACTGGCACTTCTATTTAAAATAAAACCAACAGTGTTGGGAATTCTCAATCTGTTCTATACAAAAAGTCACGAAAGCCTCATGAGAAGGCTGGCAGCCACGGCATCCGTTATTAGATCCCAGCCTCTGACTGGGATCTTTCTAGATGCATGTAGGAACACTTAGCTGAGAGGAGAACGTTTGATCAACTGCAGAAAGAGTGAACACAACAGAAACCAGAAAAGTGAATGCTGGACTCCAGGATGAAAACAGGCCCCTCATGCAAGTGAGATGCAGAGATTCAGGGAATAATGATGCCACTCACTCTGCCTGTATGCGGGTGAGACGCTGAGGGGTTTAACTGCCATGGAGACCCATGGGATAAAGTCCCATGAACCAGCACAGAGATGGCTCAGCTGGTCCTTAAACCTCTAGCTGCTACGTGCTCTTACTTGCTGGGTTATTATGCATTTGTTAAAAACTTTGCAGCAGTTGTGCCATGGTATCTCTCATGCCACAGGGAGCTACAATCAGCCACGTGGGCAGTAGGAAGCAGGTAAGGATTTCCAGAGGAAATGGTCTTCCACCTGCTAAATCACCACTCAGTGGAGGTCAACAAAATTTAAGGCCTAGAACCATGCCTTCCAAATGCTAAACAACGTGTTTAAATGTTGATGTTCACAGATGGAAACACTAAGAGAGAAAATTTCAGATTATGTGGTCCTTGAACAAGGACTAAGGAATATTTACTGTAATGCCACAGAACATTGAAAAAAGGAAAAACTTGTCTGTATCTAAAAGAGACTCTTATTTATGTTTCAAATATTTCCAGCACTAATATTTTTCTCGGTATAAAGAACTGCAGAAAAATTTTGAGAATCATTTTCAAGGCACTCGCAGTAAGGGAAGCATTTCAAAAGATCCTAGTGGGTGACCTCTTACCCTGGCTTTTTCTTAAAATAAATAAAATAAAGTAAAGCCTTCAAAATAAAACTTGCCAGAAAAGTCCCCAGAAAGGAAGAACATGTAAGAAATGCACACAGATAAGTGCAATGGAGCAGTCCAAGCAATCCTTACTGACTTGAGGTCATTTGTGCCCACTCTGGCCATCACAGATGGCCTTTTCCTCTTTGATGGATACACAAGTGGGAGCAAATAAAGGGGAACCCCTTTTCAGAACTCAAATTCAAGCCCTTGCATGGAAATGAGCACATTGTGTCGCATCTAATTCAAGGATTGCATGCCAGAGCTGCAAATCACTGGGCAGACGGTGCAGATGTAAAGGATGCTCTTTCACTGGTGGCTGCTAAGCTCCTTCTTTCTACAGAGTTTCATCCCTGGTGTGGGTATGTGGCCAACGTGGGGGGAAATCTAAGGAGAAGGAAGCTAGGAAGAATGTGGATGCCCACAGTCCTTGGTTTATGAGAGCCCATAAGCTACAAAAGAAGCTGCACAGCAAAAGCAGCACGGGCAAATTTATTCCAGGCTGTCGTGCTCATATCAGAGCAGACGTGGCAGGATTTCATTGTGACATTGGCCACAGAGCAGCTATTTACATATAGGTCTTTAGGGCTTCATCAAAGTCTTTTTTTCTTTTTCTGTAGTACTGGCTCTGGTTCTTGGAGCTCTGTCATTTAAGTCTAAAAACTGCCTTTCTGGAAAAGATGCTAGAAGTGCTGACTTCACTGGGGAGCTCAGTGCATGGCAGAACCCTGACCCCTGTGGATCTTCCCCGTGAAGATTCAGACCCAACAGCTCATCCCTCAAGAGGAGATTTTTATGCCTGTATGGACAGGCAGCTGTTAGCTTGCTCTTGGTGGCACACATTTCTAGGGGATGAGCCAGCAGTGGGGCAACCACCCTTACCAAGGTCTGCTGTTGAATCTGGCTCCACACAGGCTCCATGGACCATCACCTGGGACTATACCTTCCAGATGCACCATACCTGGCACGAGTTGGAGACAGCCACAATCCATATACCACACTCCTACCTTCAAACCTTTCTGCAGGCACGTAGTTTTGTTCTCTACAGAAGAGCCACCAACATGTTTTTTTAACCGATATCTTCCCTTCAGCCAGCAGCAGGCAGTTTAGCCATGTTGTCCTCGCAATGACTAGAAGCAGATGGAGGGGGGGCATGGAGTCGCCCTCATTTTCCATCTGGCACCGTCTACTTTTAGCTCCACAACTCCTTAGGAGGGTTTTAAAGTCTCCTGGCTGGCACTGTCTGCTCCAGCGGAGCCGTACCCCCCGACGCTGCCCCCGATGCCGCAGTGCATCATATACTGCACGCTGCACCACTCAAAAACTTCCCAGACCTTCTCTGGATATTTTTATTTTAGAATAAAAGCAGATGATGTATTGAAGACCGCCACACATACTGTATTTATGCAGCGCATAAAAAGTTATAGGAATTTTTGGTAGCATTAATAAAATATATTTGAATACATGTGATTGTGGTGCAACAGAAGACAATAAACCCCCAAATTTTCTCAACAGGAGATTCTTATAGAAAAACACTTCTGGGGGTGCAATAAATGCTGACCTGCTGCGTTAGAGCCCCCCCCATAAGCGAAGAGCTCAGCCAACGGAGACATGGATTTCTGGTTAAATATTTACAAACATTCCCATCAAGTAGAAAGTTTGCAATAACAGGGCGGTACATACAGCCTGCATTTACTAAACTATGGCAGTCTTGAAATGCCTAGTTTTATTTTACTATTGTAACCCAGTAATAAATGTATTTATGCCAGCGGGATTGCATTCATTTGAGCAGACTCAATGAGTACACATGCAAGCTTATTCTTTATTTACTCCTTTATAACTTATTTATGCCTTTCTAAACTTATTTGGGAAAACTTTAGCATATTTGTACTGGTTTCTGCTAGCTGAGGACTCACCCTTATTAAGGGCAAGCAGTAATAAGCATGTACAAGCTTATGTATTTTTTCCTGGTTGAATGAAAACATAGGCCATGAGAATGGAGAGCAGAATAGAAACACATTGGTGGAAGCATCATTTCTTCAGGATCAATCCCAGTGATGCTTAATTACAACGTCATTTACAATTCAGGACCTCGGAAGTGGGGAAAAAAAAGCAGTCAGGTAGCCATTAACTAGGTAAAGAGCTTTAGAAATGACCTCAGCAACAACAAAAAGCCCTCAGCAGTCAGGTAGCCATTAACTAGGTAAAGAGCTTTAGAAATGACCTCAGCAACAACAAAAAGCCCTCGTTGTAGCTGTTGGGATGTTTCTGAACAGGGCTGTGTGATGCGATTGACTGTTCTAGCAGGCAGAGTCCTGCAAAGGGCTTCCCCGGCTTGTGACCTGCGCTACCATCTTCATTGATCATTCGTGGCTCGTAACAGGTTTTAAATCCCAGCTTTTAAATTTTGATTAACATGGTGGTTGACACGTGTGGCACTCGTATAGTATTTCTATACAACTAATTAACAGGCACAATTCTTCAAAGGAGTGTACGGACAGGACTGAAACCTGACTCTGCTTGCGTGAGAGTGGAGAAGTCTGCACACTTCAGCTGCAACAAGTGCTCCAAGTGTGGACAATATATTTTGTGCCATGTTAGAATCAGATAATTTATGAAGCCTGGATCCAAATTCTGACTTGAGCTCCAGCACCCTCCTCAAGACACAATTTTCTTATGAACTTTGGGCTAAAGATCTGTTTTCAGGTGGAGTTGTTATTATATTATGTTAATTGATTTGTGACGTTTCCATCTCTGAATATCAAAATAATTTCAGCCTGATGTCACTGCATTGATTTGGTTGACTTTAGGGTTGAGATTAGCTTAGATCCTTCCAAGCCCCACTGTTCTCATTTCAAAAAAAAAAAAGAAAAAAAAGAAAGAAAAAATGCCTAGTTCTCCTCCCTCCCTTGTAACAGGAAAGCACATAGTGTTACATGCATAGATTCAAGTGGCCATTTACAGGCTTTCATTGCAGCACATTTCCCACCATTTAATGAAGACCACGATTCCTTTCCTGTCCCTGACACAGGCATTTGTCACTCAATCCTTTCCACTACAAAACAAGAGTGTGGGGAGCTGGGAAGAGGCAGCAAAGACAGCGTGTAGTGCAGATATCCCCAAACTATGGCCAAGCAAGTGCTCCTCCTCCTTTGCCCAGGGTCAGCCCTGGCCAGTTTGTCACCTCCATAATATCAAAAGTTTCACAGACGCACTGCCTTGCCTGGCTTTGCAGAGAACCTTGGTGCATCTCCACACATTCTCCAATTCACAGTCACCTTTGGTTAGCATTCGATAAACCTCCTCTTTTCCCAAGCTTGTGCTTAATTTAGAAACAATGTGTTGGGTTTGTCTAAAAGAAGAAGAAGAAAAGAAAGGGAAAACAGGTTTTGACTTAGAAAACGTCAATGTGTGAAAATCTGCTCTTGGCTAACACAGGACATAAAATTCAAAATTTTCAAAAAGATGCATGGTGGTTCAGTCGTTTTAGCCCAAATGGAGCCACCAGAGACTCAGCCAGAAAATACTACTTTTTGGATAAAAGAGAAAGGATACTTTTTTTTTTTTTTTTCTGAAGGGTTTCCTTTTCCTTTTAAAAACATTACCTACTTTCAGTGTCGTGAATTTAAAAAATGTCATCTTTGTGTTCTACTGCACATACTACTGCTAAGATTGCACAAGATTTCAGTTAAACTTCGAGAGTAATTCAAGTTTTTAATCTATAAAACTGTATGATTGATTCTTAGTCTGAGTTCAAGAGCAATAAAAATTTGAAAAAACAAACAAATGCTTAAAACTGCTGATGTGAGATCTCATTAACAACACATCTGTTTATGATACTTCTCCAAAACGCCTTTGTTAAAAGGAAAAATGCTGTTTAAAAATAATTCTCTGTCCTTTTCTTGAGTTTTAAATCTGAGAATTCACAATTTCTTACAATTGGGTTCCTTATGCTTAAAAACCCTTTATGCAGATTAAACATTTCAGGTTTCGCATGATATATGGGAACAAACGTCAAAATGCCATGCTCATAATTATAGACTACCTGGTTTAAAGACACTTTTTCCTATTTTCTTTCTAAAACCATGACACCCTGGACCTAATGAAAACCTCAGCATGAAATGTTTCATAAGAATATACAAATACTCCCTGAGTGGAAACAGCTCTGGGAAGAAAGAGCCAAAGACAAGCTCATAACACAGTGAAGTCAATTAAATGCTCTCCCTATATTTCTGTGAGGTTTCAGCCAAGGTCTGGTGCTCAGTTCCAGGGTGAAACTTTCCCTCAGAAGATCTCACAGCACTTTGCTGCCATTGATGATGGAGTTTGGGTAGATCGCTTTTGAGATTGAGAAGGTTTACATCCATTTCCATTTTCCTTATGTTCGAGCTATGTGAGAAATCATAGAATCAATCATCGAATCATTCAGGTTGGAAGAGACCCTTGGGATCATCGAGTCCAACCATCTGCCCTACTCTACAAGTTCTCCCCTACACCCTACCCCTCAACACCACATCCAATCTACTCTTAAACACAGTCAGGGATGGTCTAACAAAGATCTAAGGTCTCCTTAAGGGGTCTTGTACTTTTATCACAAACGTCTCAGTTGTTACATACAGGTGTTTGTGAATGATGGTTTGAAGCAATTCCCTTTTGTAGGCGCCTCATGCCTTATTCCACATGTGTTTTTTTTTTTACCAGGATAATACCCATTTCAAAGATCCCATCTAACAGAGTCAAGCCTACGGATTTCACAGCAGAAAACTCAGGGGAGGTGGAAATCTAAGGTGGCACATCCAGAGCAGGAATGTCCCCAGCGCTGGCATAGAAGCCTGAGGCAGGGCTGCACCTGATTGCTCACTGAATGTACCCAGATAAAGACAAATAATCCTAAAGACTGAAGGAAATGGTGGCAGATGATGACTGCGAGATGTACGGGGAAGTGAAAAGAAATTGAACGCCTTTAGATGATCGTTTCTAACGCATGTAAGTGATGCTACAAGGTGGGTGGTTGGATGGAAGGCAAATGAAGAAGGATGGCTTCAGGACACCATTGCTGACTGTAAGGGAGGAGATCCAGGCTGAGCAATGTCAGACAACTGCTGCTGAGTGGATATTTGGGGAATGAAGATGAACAATGTCAGAGGAAAACTGCTAAGAAAATGTAAGTCAAACAAAGATAAATAATATCAAAGGATTATTACAGAAACTATGTAGGAGAATGAAGATAAATAAATTCAGACAGTTGCTGAGCAGATATTAGACAAACAAAACTGAATATAGCAAGATAAGAAAGATTTACAGCACAAATGATGCCTATAAAAGATTTCTTTAAATTTGGTAAAGAAAAGAACAACTGGTCTTCTCTCTCTACAAACAGATCTTTCTTCTCTTTTCATTGTATTTTCTGCAGCGATTTCCACTTCACTCCTAAATCTACTAGATTTTATTGTTTTCTTTCTCACTTGCTCCATTGCCCTCAGATATTTACGTATTGTCATATTTGTGCAGGAAAAGACCAGTAGTTTGGGGCTAGATCGTTTTCCCTCCACAGGAGCATCACTCTGTTATAATCACGATGGAATGAAACCACCCTGATGTGAAATTTAACATATCTCACTTTCTACAGAAGTAATAAACAACAGAAGATACACGAAGAACAAGAAATGCCAAATAATGATACCTGCTGAGAGGAAAAAGAGAGAAGCTAATTACTATAATTACAGAAGACTCCAAAAAAACTTAGTGGAATTACATGGCCCATCAGTGAGACTGGATTCACCAGTCCCTTCTGTTTACTGATCTGCTTGTGGGTTCCCTTCTGGTTACTGATCTGCTTGTGGGTTTTCAGGGGAAAAGGGACATCTGCCATTTTCATGGAAAAAACGGAATTAAACATGAGTTGATGTGAATTGTACAATAAATAGCCAAGTGGGTAATGACAAATAGATTGCACCTTTGTTCTAAAGAGAAGTGTGAAGTAAACAAAAACCTCACTTGTAGTGTATTCTCAACACAGGATCATCCTTTTTAATGAACTGTACTATCGCTGTGTCCCTCTTTCCATAATACAGAATTTCCAGGGTAGTTTCACTGATAAATG
This sequence comes from Jacana jacana, assembly GCA_013400555.1. Lineage (NCBI taxonomy): Eukaryota > Metazoa > Chordata > Aves > Charadriiformes > Jacanidae > Jacana > Jacana jacana. Next base: position 312,063 of record VZTM01016467.1, on the reverse strand, counting down.
TGGGATTATTCACAACCTAAATCACTGCTTAGCGTCAGGATTCACTTGTGCAGTGTCTATGTGGTCAGAAACTGGTTCAGGCTACATTTCTGCACTGTGACCAGTGAATATTAATTTGCTGCCATTAGATCTTTATGTGCTGCAGGAAGTGACATGATTGAGATTTTAAAGCTGTTGTATGCCAAAAATATATACTTATAAACCATTGTACTGCTTTGTGAACTACTCTTAAAGTTGGGCAAGTTACTGGGGCATTTGTGGAAGAAATATGATCTTTCTTGCTGTGTATTTATTAACATAACCAAGGTAAAATGGGGCATTAGAATTTGCTGATCAACCTTCTATAGTTAATAGCATGTCAAAAATATCACCTATCCCAAACATAAAACATCGAGCCTGCCGAGTCAATAAGAAATATTCGGTCCCAGATTTTAGGTTTTAGGACTCAGTCTGAACGAATCTAGGTTAAACACCCCAGGTAAATGAGACAGAACACACAGTTCCACTGTGCAGGCAGGACTAAAATGAAACCAGAAATAGCTGTATTAATCATGTATGGGCAAGCGGAAAAATCTGCTGTGCCAGTGTCAGAATTTGTCAACAATACGAGGTCAGCACAGGAAACGGTTCAATTATATATAATCATCTGCCATATATTGCACTCTTCCTAAGTGCAACAACCACCATGTGAAATAAGTGAGGGTTCTCACTGGCTGCCCAAATGAGTGACTTTTGGTTCTCCATGGTAATTTATTTCATCTGTTATTTAAGGAAGAGCTCTCAATTACAAGGTCTCACAGCACAGCACGCTGTTCCAACAGTAAGTACATGGCTTCATTTAGAGATTTTGGGGACAGAAGAGCTTATTATCATCATCTAATCTGACCTTTCATTGAAAAAGGGCAAACACTTCCTCCTGAAAAAAGAACACATTTTTTGCTGGTTTAGATCATCGTCATTGTGTTTCGTTCCATTTTTAAGTGGTCAGTGTTTGTGGTAGGAAAGGACTTCAAAGAATGGAAGTTGGGAAGTCATGGAGAGGAGCCATCAGGCTCATATGGGGGGGGAGCACTGTGAAAGAAGGATAATTGAACATGGGATCCGGGTGAGGTCAAAACTAGATGGAGCCTACTTTTACCTTAACAATACACACTTGTTGAGAAAATCAATAGGAGTCCCAGGGCTTTTCTTACAATTAGAGCTTTACAGTCTTCAGAAAACATCAAGTGCTGCCCCTCATAACAGATGCCCAGATTCAAAGATGACTCCAAACAGAAAGTCAAGTTGTATGAAAGAATAAGAACTTTGGAGTGTAAGTGAACCAAATGCAAAGTTGCTCTTCTGTATCCATTCCAAATAATATTTTCTTAGAAAGTATTTTAAGTCTTTGTCAGCAATGCAGAATGCAATTTTACATCACAAGTTCTGTGACTATTTGGGCTGAAATAAACTTCCCATATTCTCTTCTCAACAAAATATAGACCTCAGATCTGTCTCCTCTATTACCAGTTTTTTAAGACTACTCAGAATGCTCACACACCTACACCTCCAAAGACAGAGAGAAGAAAAGCTTTAATCTGGGCCCAATTAAAAGGAGTTATCCTTTAGACCAGGCGGTCTTTGAGTTTCTCATTGTTATACTATTTATCTCTTGAGGACTTCCCCCTTTCTTCCTCACCGCAGCTGAAATCTATGCAAGATGAACTTTTGAACTTCTGTTTCATTAAATATAAAGAAGCTTAAGATATTCTCAGCTTCACTACAGGGAACACAAGTTATTTGTTTCAGTGCAACATGACCTACCCCAAGTGAGACTTAGCAATGCTTCTGCCCTGACAAAATACAGAGAGTAAAAGAAAGAAAGACAGGTTCAGGATGCAGTGTGGTTGAAATTAGATGGAGGAAAACCCATTAAGAGGAAAACCCTTTAGGAAAAAAATGTCTTTTGGAGCTGCTCCCAATTGATATCAGTGAAAAAGAGTTTGTAATCGTGCCCACAAAGATTGTTCTGTCCACTATCTTATCTTCCTCTTCTGCAGACCTGTAAAAAAACAAAGCAAAACTCATCTCCTCAAAACCCAACGGCAGCAAAATTTGACCTTCAGTGAGCCTGGAGATTTGGTCAGTATTTTTAGAAAAAAATGTTCACTGTGCACATATAGGAAGTGTTTCATTGCATGTATGTGAACACCAGAGGTATCTACTGCGACCAAACCTGCAATCGTCCACACCAAGGGAGAAACCAGCACTGTTAAAAGATGTTTACGGCAACTTCTTCAGCTGCGAGAAGGCGGCTGTTACACTCACTTAGCGTCGCTGTTATCGCCTGTGTACAGGTTTATCATGAGACTAAAACCCACATAAGACCACTTGTTACGATGGAAAGGAGAAAGGCATTTGTTACACAAAGATGGGAAGAAAATGGGTGAATTCAAACAGAACTGGACATCAGTTATAAGCAGACAAGCCCTTATTCTTTGGTCTTGACTCTCTTGCTAAGTGGTAAATTGTAATTGTCACCACATCAAGCAACTGCAAGGCACAATTATATATGCTGAGGCAAATATATTGTGCTCACATTACTTTTTCTCTGCTGTTGACTCTGAAAAGGCATCTCAACGAGGACCCAATGGTTACTAAACAACACTTAAGGACACACTTAATACAATGCATAAAAATAGATGGGAGCAAACAACAGCTTTGCAGACTTTTAGGTCCTGTTGAAATACTGTGGCTGAATGCTCTTAGTGGTGATTTTTCTGTGAGATCAGATAAGAACTGTTTTCTACAACTAAAGCTCTTATACATACAATATTGAAGCACGTGGAAACAATGTTTGCTTTTCCAGTCTTTGAAAAAATATTGAGAAATATTTTTCTACATAAAGAGAAATTGCAAATCCATTTATCTCAGTGATTTACTACTTTTAATTTTTCTAAACTGTCCCTTAACTGCCCATGACACTCCAGTGGGGTGCTTTCTTCACAGTGTTATGTGTGTTCACAATTATCACATTCAGGATGAGTTTCAATGCACTCTCAGCAAAGAAATGTGTGATTTGCTGTTATTAATTAGAGATGGATGAGGGTAGAAAAAATACCTGCCTGGTGAGGTAGTCTGCAGGCATATATTTTTTCTACCAGTTTGAGGAGAATGGCCTGAGTAACTCATCAATAGATTCTTTTAAAATGACCTTTTGAGATTAAATCTTAGCTAGAAGCCTTCTTCTTTGTATCACGTATACCTCAAAGATCAATGTTAAAAGATTATGGGACTGCTGCACATAGTTCTTTGATATTTGCTCACCTTCCTTCCAAATCTTTCTTTACTCGAGGTTTACCTTCAACCAGGAGTCAGATTAGCCTCAGTGAATGAACCCACAGAGCAGCTCCTCAGACCCATAATGTATTTGTCTCAGCAGGATTCTGTGTTGGTTCTCTGCTGCAGATGCTAAAAACCTAATGACCTTATTTTCTAGCTTGGGTGACTATAACTACAAACCTGGAACTCTGGTTCCATGGATAAATGCCAGAATTAGGCTCTTCAGGACTGTTCCTGCATCTGAAACACAAAAGATTTCAGTGGGTGCAAAATCAATTTGCTGCTTTCCATAAAGTATCAAAATATGGAGTTAATATCTTGATTACATCAATTAGATCAGGTAAAAAAGAAATACTATATAACAGAATCACGGTTATAGAGTTTCATACAAGTTTCTTTTGTGAATGATGTTAATGTTCTGTCAAGGCACTGCTGGTGAAGTTTTCCTGATGATGTGTATTGAGAAAGAATCAAGATAACTGATTACTCTTAACCGAGTTTTTATTTTCCCAAGTGTAAGCTCATAGACAGGTTTCAAATCAATGCCTCTGGTAGTAAATGCTCCTCTCAAGGGCATGCTGGGTCTACAGATATCATTTCATTTTCAGTTGGGAATATCTTGGTCCATGTATTAGCAGTTGTGAAAAACCTCCTGCTCTGTTACCATGGCCTCTCCTATACTTGTGGAAGAGGGAGAAGGATTTATTTCTTTGAATCCTATTCATCTTAAAAGGATTACATTAATATATCCCAAGGGAAATAAGGGATAAAGAGTATTTGTAGCCATTCTTCCTCACCATTTGTTAACTGTGGAATGTGATTAATAGATTATGAGAGCATCATTTGAGTATTTTCATTCAAACTAGCTGAATATGGAATTGATTTATTTGCCTTTACTGTATACAAGGATTTCTTCCCAATAGATGTGTCACTGAAGGATATTTGATAAAAATCACATATTGTTTTGTCATAGTTCTAATCCCTTTGTTTGCAGGCTATGTTATGATGGCAGCTTACTCCTCACCCCATTGTTATTTGCCTTGGGTTTCATTGTTCACTTCTTGTTTACTTCTGCTTCATATTTCTTACTAAGCACTTCAGAGATTTTCCTGAGTTGAGGATAAGACCTTGAGATTTTGCTTTTGTCTGTTTAGACATAATTTTGAATTACTGTTTAACTTCTCTATAGCGCTTATACATTTATATTGCAGGTATAGCAAACATAGCTGTCCTTGTCTCCCTCTCTTTATTTGAGATTTAACAGCTTGTCAATCAACTGACATTAAAATGACTCTGGAATGTGCAGAGGCTTAAGTGAACCAATGAAGGCATAATGCACCTGATAATCTGAAAACAAGTAATGAAATTTGAAATGATCTTATTTGGAAAGACATCTAGAGGTGAAGGATACCCTGAGTTCTGCAGGGCTGAGTGTGGGTTTTGGATGTTGGTTTGTTGCCTTTTTCATGGTGAAATGCAAATAAAAACCAAGAGGTCTCTGTCATTTTAACTGTTGTGATTCAATCTGTTGACTCTTAGTGCGATATGGAAAGGAGAGGAGCAGAGATGCTTGTTCATGTCCCATTGTATAGCCCCAGTGGTACGAACAAGCTCAGTTCAGCACAACATAAATCTCTTTGAAGAGTATCAATCCTTCTGACAGCGCTGCTCTTCCCTACTGAGATGGAAATAAAGAGCTGGTGGCCAAGAAACATGGGGAGTGGCTTTTCCACCATTCCTTAGGATCTTAGGGCGATATTGCAAAGGAAGCATCCTTCATGCACCTTTGTTTGGAGTCAGAGGGTGAGAGGAGCTGTTGTCAGCTTTCTGCGCAGAATGGGTGATCCAGACCATGCCACACTGTGTTGGTGGCACTGTCTGGTAAGAAGGTCACCAGCATCCTCTCTCCAGCTCTACTGGATGCTGTGAAAAATATTAACACCTTCAGGTACTGAGTTTTCCTCAGTGCTTTGCTTATCTTTTCTAAAAGGAAGGATTACCAAACATTTATTAAAGCAACTTATGGGTTGTTTTACATCTGAGATACTCTGTGCAAGAGGAACAAGGGAACCAGAAGTTTGTAGCAGTGCCTATGGCTTTAGGAAGCACTTTAACGAACTAGACTCTGAAAGATGACTTTAGATCCCAGAGTTTGGGTCTTTGTAGTAATTAAGGGGTAAAACTGAGAGAAACTCCTTATAACCACAGCCAGTTTTGATCCTAGAGGGAACTACTCATGATGTTCCAACATGGGACTGCAGGAAGGAGCCAGTGTGTTTGTGCTGTAGGTTACTGCAAAACAGAGGATCTGGACCAAAATTGTATGCGTATTGACCTATGATCTACAGCAGTTTGCTGTCTGTGAAGAGCTCCACTGGGCATTTTCCATCAAAACAAAATTGGACTGTAATGTGGACCTTGTTGGGAGATGTTTTCAGGGGATATATAGTTCTTTAAGGGATGAACGTAGATCTGAAAGTTTTGGGCTTCTAAAGAGTTTGATTTCAACAGAATACAAATATTAATGAAAAACAAATGCCATGGCCCTTTTAATAGGGAAAAAAAATTCATCGTGTTAAAACATTCTTCTTCAAGGGCATCAGAACAATTTATGAAATTAAGAGGGTATAATTAGTGAGTTCAAATGGTAAAGCATGAATACTAGGCAAAGAAATATTTGCTGTGAATAGTCTATAATGCACAGACTATGTGAGTGTTGTTTTTTTCTAAGGCCTATTCATTGAACAATTACAATTAATGAAAGAATTGAAAAACCCACTTCTTTGACGCACAGGTTGCAAAGAAAAAAACACCTTATTCATTGCAGATTGTACATTTGGGTTAGCTTTTTATACTTGATGGCTTCCTAGGAGCCAGCTTCATCTGTAAGCATTTCTTGTTTGCTGCCGTCTCTGAAACAGGCATCGTTTTTAGTTTAAACCAAAGCTCAGTGCCCATCAACCCTCCATGTGAAGAGAGTGTAGTTTCATGCTGCGTTATATTTTTGACTGAAATGTAAAGTTCTCTATCCATTAATGAATTAAATTTGCTTATAATTCTTTGCTTCTCCCCCCTACTTAATTATCTGCCTGTGTACTCAAAAAGGAAAGTTTTGCAGTTTGGAGCTGAAAGGATTTTGGATATGTATTTGGAAGCCTTTAGCCACAGCTGAATGTCATTAACCAAGAAATTTACCCTTTAATAAATGCTTAATAAATCAAAACCCTTCTATTTTCCCAGGAAAACATTTCCCTTATTTTTTTTTCCCCTTTTATTCCATGGACTCCTAGAAAATATTTTTATGTAGATTAATATTCCTTCCATGCTTATTTTACATCACACCAATGTTTGTTTTCTTTGCTTTGCTGAAATACCTTCGGTCTGAGTTGATTAGAATCAATCTAACTTTTGTCTTGCACTTCTACGGACATTTATTAAATGGCAAAAATGAGATGATCAGTGACGAAATGGTAGTGGAAGTCAAAGCAAACCCTTATAACCTTTGCAGCCCTTTACAGCAAGATTTTGAAATGAGTTTTTTAAAAAGACCTTTATAAAATCTTTCATGAACAAACAATTCAGATAACAGTTGTTGGCCCAAGAATTTGAGAGAAGGAGAAAACTAAATGAGCTATCTGATTCCTGATCTAGTTTTCATAAAACAGTCAGCTGGCCTAAACAACCAGCAGAAAAATTCACTCTCTTCTTCAAGACAGCATCCAGAGAGCAAACCCAAGTGAAATCAAGTTGAGTGCAGGAAAATTTGTAACATCTTCTCCTTTTCAGCTCATTCAACAGCAAGAGCTATGTATCTTCTAAAGGAAAAAGATGCCTTTTCTTGTTCCTTTTATTTTATTACAGAGCCATCCAGATTTTGACTTCTAGCTGCCAAGACAAAGTGAGCCGAAAGCTGTTATGTAGATCAGCTCAGCAGCTTGAAAATGGAAATGGAAATCTCACCAAAGAAAAATATTCAGAAGGAAAAATAAAAAGGACCATAGAGAAACAACAATCCATTGTCTCAGTGTCAGAGTGCTCACACCATGTAGTTCAGTTTCACTGGTGCTGAGTAACCACGTCTCCATCAGACAAATGACTTGTGGGAGTTTTACACATCTGAAGATCATGTCCTCGTAGCTTTAATTGGTGGCCATTTCTGAAAGTGTCAGCCCTCGTGAGTCAAAGCAACAGCTCAGGGAAAGGAAGCGGTCCATACACAGGACATGTATTAAATCCTTTTGTTAACTCTTCAGCATAATTAATTCTGGGACTGGTTTGTAACTGGACCAGCCTCTAATAAGTCGAAAATTTTGACTGAATCAGATAAAGACCATTCATAGGAAGACAAAGCGGTACAAAGCACAGAGGAACACCTAAAGACAAGCTATTTCATAATCTCTGGATGGATATGATGCATTGCAGTGTCTCCCTATCTCCAAGAGACCATGACTTCACAGTTCTTGATAGCACCATTAAGCAGCTGTGTAGTACTCAAACCGAAACACACAAACTCAGGCTGAAACAGTGGAATTAACTGAAGAGAATACAAATTAGCTAACAGATTTATTTCTCACACTGACATAATAAACAAATATTGATGGTTTCCTGTGGTGTAATACATCCTTATTCACTGCTTCACAACTCACTTGGAGCTTCATCATTTTCTCTTCACTGCTTCTAAATGGGTGATTTATCCCATACTTCTCGAAATATTAGTCTGTTTACAGTCTTCAGATAGCTAACAGATTGTGCATCATTAAAGTAACAATGTGGAGACTTGCAATGCTAGATTGTTGTGTCATTCACCTTTATTTTCCTTTTTATGCATTGGAGTTTTAAAGAAGAGAAAGAAGTGAACTGCATCAACTTTGTAGTTAATGGAAATCTTTTGATTGTGGATCTTTGGAATGCCTTTCTGAATACCTTCAGCATCTCAGAATACCTCCTGCCTTTTGAAAATTATGATTTGCTAGATGCATAAATCAGAAGAGGAGCACAGATTTGCAAATCACATGAAGAATGATGGGGCCCAAGTTGCAACCTAAAGTGTAAACTCACATAACGTGGCAGAGTGTAAAACCGAGTTGCGAGTTTCAAATGAACGTAGCCCAATTCAAACGCAGAGAAGCCCAAACACTCCTCATGCTTGATGTATTCACTGTTCTGATGAGAATAGCATGAGAATGGCAATTCCTCCTATCTTGAGCAGATACCCAGGCCCTACCTCTACACTTCTCAAAGGCAAATACAGAGAGTAATCACTACAGAAACAGTGACTGAAACAGTTATACATGATAAACATTATTTCTAGCCCTTTTCTTTACTCTCAGAATGAGAAATACTCTCATGCATTAAGTATGAAATACTTATTTTTTCATAATGAAAAATCTCAAATATTGAAAAATGTAATAACTATCTTTGCAGAATTTGTAGATTAAATCTTTGTGTGTATAAATTGACAGAGTTCCACCATGAACTTTCATAAAGCTAGGGACTTGTTCACGGGAATTAAGTGCCAGAGTGGTGATAGTCCACCTCTGCACTTGCATAATCCCACAGAAGTTAAAACAGTCGAAGTGTTATAACCACTAAAAAAATTAAATTGAGGATTTTGTACTAATGTACAAAATCTGTACATGTAAAAAACCCCAAAGCATTTATATAGTGCTGATCTGTTTCTTGGAGAACTGGGCTCTAGTATGGCTATCAGAGGTAGACCATTTCACCTTCCTCAGCATTGTAGGTAGGTAAATCTGCTTACAGTAGGTGAATCTGTCCCTAAGACATGCAAAAGCAATCATTTAGGGCCCTGAAATTGTATTGGCAAGAAGCACAGTAGCCCAAGGAGCACTTTAAGCAATCAACAGGGTCATTAGTGTTGACATCAGTCATACATCTAAGTTAACACAGCATTGTCTGAAAAGGTGGGAGATATTGTCTAAGATTTCCTAGAGCCTGAACAAACTACTCCAGCTTCTACTCAGCTGCATTTTTTGTTTTCTTTTTTTATAACCTGCAGCTAGAGCAGATTTGAAGACAAACCTGCATTTACAGCAGGACCTGTGTTTTGACGCTCATGTCGTGCCACGACTGTGTTAATAAGCTTAATGGGATCTTGTCAGCACACCTTCACACCTGCTCATTGCAGAAGGAACCTAATCTCCCCAGATATTTTTGTTGAAAATCGTTGTTTTGTTTACAACCTTGCTCGCTGACTCTCCTCTTGCATGATCCGCTGCAGCAGATTTATTTCAGCAGGCACCACGTGCCGCCTGAGGAGCACAGTCCGTATCCATCCTCTGACCCACGAATCAATGGACAATTTGGTGTCTGCTTTCACCCACACCCAACCAACCACAAGGTACATGTGATGTGGCGGGACATCTGTAAATTGTAATAAATAGGAAGTGAACATACCGTTCAAGCTTTTCCCTGGTCTTTTTCATATTCTGCAGGAAAACCAATCAATTCCCAAAACTGCTGATAACATGAAACTCCTGTGCGATCAAGTTCTTTCCTATTTCACTGAATTATTTCAAGTGGCTATTCCTCTGTGTGCTTTTCCATTTCTACAGGGCTGTAGATTTTGAGCTTTCCTGTACAGTACTGCAAAACATAATAATCCTACTTCTCTCCATCAAGCATAATAACATCTTGAGATTGGCTAATAAATCTCATTTTAAAGAAATAATGCATTCTTGAATCTTTTGATTTGCTTTCTGGTTTTCTAGATTAGATTTCTCCTTCTTAACTTGCAATTTTTCTTTTTTATATATGGGAGATAAAAAAAAAAAGAAGTTATTTTCCTAAGTCCAAAACTGAGATTTACATGAAAAATCAGCAGCTCCATCTTTAAAGAAAAAATCACAGGAAATCATTAAAGTTAGGGTAACATTACAGTAGTGTAACATTACAGTAGTGTATACTGTTTTCAGATTCACAGCAATGTTTCATTTCTTTTCTTGTCTACATCATAAACACTTGTGATTAGAACTCATGGGTTGAATCTCTAAAAATAAATTATTCAAGTAACTGAACTCTCTTTCTGCTCATGAGTTGCTGTGATCTGATCAGGATTGCTGCAGCTGTATTTATTATTAACAGCTGTTCAATGAAGAGCTGGGGTTAGACTTCTCTGCTCTGTGTAGCCCAGTCACGTCAATTACTGACTGTTTACAGTGTGGGACTGGTCACCCCAGTTATATGGGTTGTTCTTGCTGTCTGATGGACAGACACTGTAGAATAATAACTGAATTGTAGGAACTACTCTTGTTTACCTGGAAATAGGGACATACGAAGGAAAGACACTCAAAGATGTACAAAAAATTATTCACAAAGATGTTTTTGAATATCGAATGATTGAGGGACTTGAATGTAGTCAAAACCAAATTGGTCTCTGGAATTCAAAGGAGCGTATTCAGAATTTGTTCGCAGCGATGGGACACCTACACTAAGAAACCACTTGAGGCTTCTTCAGTGCGTAACACCCCTTGTGAAATTAGTTGCTGCATATGTGTGCTCATGTGCATCCAGAGGAAAGACCCAGTCCTAAGCGAATAGCTCTAATTCTCCGATTTACTGTTCTGTGACTTTTGCTAAAGGAACGTCCCTTTATCAGCGAGCAACACATCAGTATGAGTAGAGCATCTCCCACCAGCAATCCCACCGCTTCCTCACTCACCGGCAAGCTCATCTCTGAGCTCTCCTTCCCTCATCTGCCTAGCTGGTGTAAATCAGTGTCACTGCTATGCAACACGGCACCTGGCCTCTAGATTTTAAGGTGCCATCTTATCCCTGTAATTTATTTTAAGTTGAACACAGAAATTGCACATCTATTTTTATCTGACACTGCCGCACTGAGCTGGAAGTGAATAGCCTGGAAAGGAGCAAGTCTGACCCCAGTTCTGCTGATATTTTATCCTGTGATTGTTCTGGGACTTCACTACAGTTACACTGCATTAATACTCGAAAAAAGAAAAATAATATTTGGCTGGGATTTGTTTTCCTCTTTTGGGGAGTGGTAGGGAAGCAAGTGAGTGATTATTATAGTAATATTTGAAAGTTGCTAGAAATTAAAAAATCAAATAACATCCCTCAAAACCGAGGCTTTGGATTTTTCTGGGTTTACTGGAAATTTTCACTGACAACAGTGGGTCAGAGGCTGGTCCTGGAAAATGTGTTTTATATCTCCAATGAATAACTGTGGAATCTGGCTCATACCGGCATAAAACCCTAGCAACTGAAGTTGTCAGATATATCTAATCGAAAAGCAGGAAAAACAGTAAACAGCATTCAGGACCTCTGGGAACAATTCCTTCTCATGAACAGCAGACAGGGGAAAAATCTTTACCTGAGCTACTTTTCAAAGCAAGTTTTCTATGGAAACTGATAGGTACAGGCGAAAACCATGACCGCGTCTCTCTGAAACACTGAGCCCAGATCCATATGGCGCCTGGAGCCGAGTGGTATCATAGGGACAGACCCGAAAGAGTTTGTCACTTCAATAAATCTGAGCACACACCTCAACAGTGGTTTCCTATTGGTATTTCTTACCAAGACACTCTATTACTGTGCAATTCTGCCTTTATTACATTTTCTACGATACATGTCCCAAGTAAAGTGGGAGGAAGAGAGAGGGAGAGAATAAGCGGGTAAATTTGTGCTATTTCTTGGAGCAAAGCTGCCTGCCCACCACAGCACTGCCACTACCCTTCTGCTTAGTGCTTCATTGCTTTCAGGGTTGTCTGACATCAAAGCAATGCTTAATTTGAAAACAGGCATTTTCCAAAACTGTCACCCAGGTACAACCTCTAATTGGTCTTCAAACTTATCTGATGAGATGTCTAGTTTTTTGTTGGTTGGTTTGTTTTTTTAACTACAGGCCTATTTCTGGGTCATATACTTGTGTTCATCAGCAACACTAAGTATGACCTCTGTTCGTGAATGCATTTGAATGTGCTAAAATCATTATGTCTAAAATCAATACTTTCATTCAAATCTGAGCATAAGGAACGCAGCTCCAGGTTGTATTAGACCAAAAATTTGTCCGGCTGCTTTTTTCAGCCAACCCCACCCTGCTGGTGTCTTGTTTTGGTTCTGCACAAAACGCAGGGGAACATTCCAGAGCCCACATCCCACCCTCATCCGGCCACAGCCATGTGCTCTGTAAATGATAACAAAATCAGTGGATTTCCACTTGGAAGAGGTTATATGCAAAAAGTTAAAGGAAACAAATGCATAAAGGGGCTTTTTTTCCCCCTCATTCTGAATTACGTACTGCAGACACAGAAGTGATCCATTTATTATTTTGTGGATGAAATAGAGCTGCCAGCATTATCGAGGCAATACTTAGATAACCCCCAGGAGAGATAAGCAATAAAAAGTGCCCTGCAAGCAATATTACCTCCTAAAGCACCATGGCCAGATGGATATACAGCTGAATTTCATAGAGCATCAGTGATAAATTACTTCCAATTTCATATGTGATTTATAAATATTCTTTAGAGACTAAAGATATATCTCCTTATTTTAATTAACCAACGTTTCTGTCTTCTCAAAATAAGGTGAAAATCTCAAGTGCATCTGATCCAAACCCTTTCACAAAAATTTTAGCTATTAGCTCAGAGAAAGTCACAGTTATGCCTCCTTATCTTTCTCAAGCTGGATTTGTTCTGGGCAAATTTTTAACAGATGGTTCCCAATATCTAATGAATACAGCAGACCCTTACAAATGGGACATGAGATACACTTAGATAAAGAAAAAGGAGTTTGAAAGAGTGTTTAGAAATACTTTGGAAGTTCAGGAAAACATAGCTAAATTAGACTCAGGTACTTAATAATAACCTTATGACTTGAATTAAAACAACAAGATGTAAAATATTTTCAACTTGAAATGAAACTAGTGTAGCATACCTGATAAGCCTTCCTCTTCTTTGAGAGCTTCCCCAGGACTCCAGGAGTAACTGAACAGGAGCTCACCCCCTCCCATCATTAAATACTTTGTGAAAAAAAACAGAAAAGTATTTTTTTCTTTTTTTACTAGACTATAAAGAGAGAAGGAAAAGTGGATAATTGAGTAATAGCATGCTATTCTTCAAGAAGTACAGAAATAAAAATTCAGGGGAAGAAAAAGACCACATAGCAGAGACAAGGAGCACTTCACAGCCATAAGGAAAAAAAGAAGCTTCTGAACAGAGGTTTAAAAAAAGTCTGCCCAGGGCTCCAGGTGCTGATGGTCAAATGTAACAGGACAGAGGAAACAAAGGGTGTTCTGGGAAACATGGTGCTGGTGACACAGGCACAGTGTGAATGGTGGCTCTGTTGTGGCTGCTGCTCTGGGAGCCTGATGGTATCATCATACAAGTAGGGTATTTCTCTAACTTACCCCAAACTCTTTCAATCTTAGCTTAAATATTAGTTGTGAGTATGGGACAAAATGAGAAAAGGCAATTGGAGGTTAAAATTGTGTGTGAAGCAGCTTCTCTTTAGGTATCTTCAGAATATGTAGGACTTGCTATTGCAAGGTGACAACAGTATTCTCCGAAAACCCTCTCTTTTTTTCAGCCTATGCTAAAAAGACCATCAGAGACTTGATGTTCTCTCACTGTCTTGTGAAAATTGGAAAACATGAAGGAAACTGAGTTTTGTACCTGCCATAACTAGCACCCAGCTGTGTCCCTTGCAGCTTCAGGGGAGAAGCCATTTCTAAGATAATGAAATGTTACCTCCTGAAAGACTTTCCAGCATTTGGAACAACATCACCAAAACACCGAAACTTCCCCATAGTGAATACAGCTCAGTCTCTGGTTGGGGAACACTATTGCAACCTGTGATAGGTAAGAAGAAAACCTTGATGTCATTGGTTGGCTGTTCTGGAGAGATATGTAAGGATCTCCTGGTACTGCTTCTAATGTGGTGGCTCACCTCAGATCAGGCAGTCCTGGGTAGACCAGGCTTGGTTCCTTGCTGAGAGTGTCAAGTTGAACCTTCAGCAGCCATGCAACCATGGTGAGTATGACAGTACTGAGCTCAGTGTGACGAAAATCCAAACAGGGAGAAAGCTTTCTACTGGGAACTAGGTGGGGCTTTGGGAATGGATGTTGGATTACATTTAATCTTGTTAAATGTAATAAATTAATTGCAAACCTTGATTGACTCACCACATCTTAGGTAACCACCTCTTTTGGTGTTGGTGAAGTGAAGAAGGAAGGTGGAGGGAGTGCCATCAATCATGTTCTCCTCCTTGCTGCCCATCAGGGCAGTTGTCTGATGTGGAGCTTGCTGGGACTGCTCAATCCTCTGCTGTTCCTTGGCCTTATTCATCTCATTGCACTGCTGTATGACTTTGTTGCTCCTCCTTTCTCCCTCTGTTGTAACCCCTTTGGTGTAAGACCATTGGGTAAATTGAAATCAGGTCACAGTCTCTGCATGGACTGTTACCCTGCTGGAGAGGTGCCTCCAGGCAGCTGGTGGAAAACCCGAAATGCAGGGCTCCAGGTAGAACTTAAACCATCTGTACATGTCACTAAGTGTTTGTGTAATCTGGAAGCAAAACAGTAAAACTGATCATACATGCTTAGCAAAATTAATATTGTGACAGCATTTATTGTGGGGAGATGTATTGCATTTTTAATGACAACAGCTGTAATTTTCTAAAGAGATGGCTGCAAAATCCACGAAAGGAAAAAAAACCCAACAGTGCCCTATTTGTCACTACGTGCTCCAAAATGTCTTCAGATGAAAAACTAATCCCAGCGTGGTGTGTGGGATTAGAATCTCATATGAAAGTGTATTGACAATGAAACTGTTTTAATCAGTTAAATTATCATTTTCTACAAAAAAGACAGATTTGCTTAATAACCTCGCTACTCCAGGGAAGTAAGAAGCAATTGTCAATAAAAGCAATTACAAGTTAAATGAGAGAGGCAAACACAGTACAGGATGGGTCTTGCCATTTTTTTTATTTGTAATTGCAAATAATTGTCCTCCTACAAAGCAACTTACCCTATGTGTCATATACCAGATCGATACTGGTAGATCACCATTAAGATAGATGTTTCTTTTCTACCTAGCTATATTTAAGTGATGTTTCCTGAGCAGGGCTCTTCCTGTATTCTAAAAGGAAAGCTTTTACTTGGCAGAGATTGCCTGAATTGGGATAAAGGTAATCTTTATGATCACAGATTTAAATCAAGGATTGCTCACCTCCCCCTCTGTATGCATATTCAACAAAGGCTCTCTCAAAAAGATATTACAGGGTAGGCAGAAGTCTATTATTCTACTACTAATATTGTCCTAGCCTATTCTTCTACCACTACCCTGAAGGAGCCCACTTCCACATGGTTCATAACCACCTTTTCCCCTGTGAGATGGAGGTGCTGCTTCAGTGGGGTCCAACCCTCACCAGGCCCCTCCTGCAGTGGTGCATTTCAGCTGGTTTTAGGTGGAAAAGGGGCAAAACCATCTGTACCCAGAGATATTATGGAGAAGGACTACAACAAACAGTTTATTAAACTGATGTTCTTGTGGGACAGAATTCAGCGGGGAAGGAGTACTTCTGCAGTCTATGTGGAGTTTGAAATCCGTAATTATGGGTGAAAATTGAGCTTCAGCATCATGGGAGTCCTTTTCTTTTTCCTGAAGTCCAAAGTTAGAGCTTGGTTTACTGATGAAATAGCATTTGCTCCTAAGGAATATTATTTTTGATTGGTGTATATATTAATTGTTTTAAATAAAGCTCCCTGCAGGGAAAGAGGTACCTGAATTGAGCAACTTTAAGGTAGCTTGCAACTAACAGCTAGCTTGCAGAGATGTTGAAGACCACGAGAGCAATCATTTCCTTAGGAGGAAACTAAATCTTCCCCTTGTTAACAGGTCACAAGTTCAATGTGAGACCACTTCAGTTTGGAAAATCTCAAATTTACAAGTGAGCAGACGACAGCAGCATCTCGAGTGCTGATGAGTTTATACACATAATGCACTGAAGTGCAAATAATTAGGAATTGCACTGATCACAGGGCTTTAATGTGGCTTCAGAATTCAGGGTGAAGTTGCACAAACACTTCTCTCCATTAGCAAAGCTGCTTTAAGCCCTTCTCGTTGGCTCCTTCCCTGCCTACCCTTCTGTTGCAGATTGCAGTCTCCATGGTGCAGATCGCACTTGTTTTGGGGGCTGTGCTGTAAGCAGGGCAGATGTAATTATCCGGATTAAGAAACTCAAAGCACAACAAACCTTCAGGTTATTTATTTTTATTTTTTTTAACTGGGATTATTTGCTGATCCAATTTACAGCACAGTCCTTGTGTTATGATAAGAGCAAGGAACAAAGGGAAGGAGGGGGGAAGGAGAAAAGGCCAAGATCTCTGATGCCTCAGCTCTTCTACCTTCAGTGCTTGGGTATTGCTTTGCTAGATGCCACCCAAAACCTTTCTTCAACTGTCTTAAGACCTAGATATTGGGGATAATACTCTTCTTTTGTGCTCTTTTTATTCTTGAACAGTGTAAAATTCCTCAAATATCCAGGTGCTCGTAGACTGAATCTGTCTTTTCAATGCACTGTGTGTTTTTTGCTTCTAGCTAAGCCTTTCAACACATCTGTGTGCAATGATTCTTAGAGCCAAACTTCTGCCTCGGTGGAAGCAGCCACCCGTGGCAGGATGGATGAGCCAGTGATGAGTGGGGTGGGGTGACCTTTCCCACTGCTGCAGCACTTGAAGGACTTGCAACGTGGAGCTGAGGCCACCATCACTGAGCACCACAGCTTGTATTTAAACCAGAATCGGTCCTATGAAAACACCCTTCCTCTCAGATTAATTCTTTCACGTTGCTCGCAGGAGATAAAAAGCAACTTTAGATGTCTCAGATTCTTGGGTTTTTTTGATTACGAGTGAGTTTGCACCTGAAACAGATCAAACATCACCCCTGGGAATTGTCAGCAGGACATAGGCATTTTGGAAATCCTACCTCTGTGTATATTATGAGCACAAGGTAACAGAACTGACCTGTGCCCTGCAAAACCCAACTGACATTGCTGAGCAGACAAGGGAAAAATTAATTATATTTTTTTTAATTAGATTGGAAAAGAAAGCTGAAAGAACACTGTGTGTCCCTAGCAAGGAAAAAAAGCATGAAGAGAACCCCCTCTATGACATAACAGTATTGAAAGCCCAGGATATTTATTCTCAAAAATAGAAATGATGAGCTGGCTCAAAGATCTGCCTGATCTGGCTGTCCTGTTGGTGGATTTGTCTCACTGCTTTGTTTTCCTTTTAACATTTATTATCCCTTTAAATGTTTGGAATGCTTGTGCAGTTTGGAATCTTCTCTCTGCTATGGAACAACTTGAAGATGGAGGAGGTGGGTAAAGAGAAGAGAATTTTCACCAGCTCAGTTCTCAACCAGAGTGGTGTTCTCTTCCCAGCTCCCAGGGGTGCTTAAAAAAACCCCACCCCCATCCACCATACTGGGACTGTGTATTGTGACACCAGCTTAACCAGTGAAGAGCCTGCTCTTGCTCCCCATCCTCCTGAGTGTCCATCACTGCCACTTCCACAGGAGTTTCTGCCCCTCCAGATCTTCCACGCTGCAGCTGTAGTTGCTCCTCAACCCAATTCTGTCAAAAAGATCCAGTTAATTTCAGCACTTTTAATAGTAGAAGTTTTTGGTTTCCTTTTTCAACCTGGATGATTTTGACAGACTGTGGAACCGAGTGGGCAGGGGAATGAGTTACACTTGGACAGATGGTCCTTTAATTGACGGTGCTATTGCTTCTTCTATGGTGGTGCTGTGATACTGTAATAAACCCGGCGGTGATCAAAGCTCTGTTGTGGTAGGTGCTATACAGAGATGGAAATAAATCCTCTCCTGGAAAAGCTCACGTCCCTATAAGAGAAAATATCCAAGAGGGAGGAGAAGCTGGGGTTATGTAGGTGAAGTGATGTGTCCCCCTTACTGCCACAAACAAGAACGTAGTCCAGATCCTGTAGGAAAACCCCAATAAAAGCAGGAGCTCACAGTTACTCAGACAGATTCAAGGGGTTTATGACCATGCTGGCTGCTCTCAAAAGGTAATTATAAATTCGGACTCCAGTGATGTTCCCCTCTGGGGAGCAATTAGTCTGAATTTGCCTTTGGGTGATAAAACCAGACCGGTCCCTACCATTGATCCTCATCCCTTTTCACACCTTGCCAAAGCCACATCCATCTCCTCTGGGTTGGACCTTGCAGGTCTTGCACAAGCCACAGGAGTGTGAACGTAGGCGTTACTCACAAGCTGAGAGAGGATTCTGGGGGTGCGGTGGTGTTATCCTGCTGATACATGATGCAGAGCATCCTTTGGCTGTGGTGGAGGTGGCCTCCCCGAGTTTGTCTCCAAGGGAAGAGCTCACCATTGCTCAAGGCAGAGCTTGTAGGCTCCAGCAGAGACCCAGCCCTTTGTCCTGTGTATTGTACGAGCACAGAGCATGGCAAATTATGTGGCCCAAACTTCACGCAACCCAAGAAAACAACAAAGGCTTAGAAGGAAATGTTGTTTTCCCACTTTTACAAAGAGGAAAAAAGCATGGGAAAATAGCAATTTAGATTCTGAGGTGAGTGCATCAGGTTGACAGTTTTAGTTGTATGGTAATTAGACCAATGCTGTCCCATGGGAGAATTTTAACAGAATTTTAAATTGACAGAATAAACGCTTTCCCATGCAGTACACATGACATTTCCCTGAAAACTCTTGAGGTCCAATTAGTTCTTCTTATTATTCTGGAGTCTGACAAGGTGTTTTCCTGGGTATTGCCAGGTGACAAGCCTTTTACAGGCTTTCTACAATGATGAACCCAAAAATTGTTGAAACCTAGTGGAGATGTGTCTGTCAGCGTGGGGGTACATTAGAGGAGGAGAGTTACAGGGCACTAGTACACAGCAGTCTCTGGGTTTTGGAGCCTGGCTCACCCACAGGGCTGGATTGCCATGTGATTTATCAGATGAGAGTACATATCCTTGGGACACCTTCAGATTTCAGGAAAAAAATAATCAATTTTGCATGCAAATAATTGTTAGTAGTCATTTCCAAAGGGATAGGAAGCCAGACACAGGATTCGGGTAACTTTATGGAAGAGCATCACTAAGGTGTAGCCTCTCTGCTCCCATTTGCTTTTTGTAGTAGGACTCTGGGGAGCCACAGCATCAAGAAATCACCTTTTGGATGATCCAAGAGATGATTCCTTGTGCTTCTCCTGACAGCAGCAGGGAGACAGGCACTGCTGGTGGAATCTGGCCTTCAGAGGTTAGTCCAGGCTCACAAAGTGAACCTCTAACAAGACCAAGGACCGAACTTATTTCTACATCCATTGACTAAAGCACAAAGCCGTCAGCTCCTGCAGCCAGCAAAGCTCTTCCAAACCTGGCTAAAGAAATCTAATTGTATTATAGGGATACAAAAGTGTTAATATAATGGATAATAATCTAATTATCTTTCTGTCACAGAGTTTGTTGTTTGTTTTTGGTTTTTTTTCCTTTTCCTCCAGGCTATTTTACCCACTTTATAGAATTACCAGAATGTATAATCCTGTCCTAATTGCTGATTGATCATTGCTTCCTTCCTTCCAATTCACAAATTATCTGACCCTAGAAAACGGCTCTGTGTTAACAGGGAAGAGGTTCAAACTGTGTTAGATAAGGTCAGGAGTTTTTCTGACAAATAACTGTACCTGGAATACCAATCCAGACACATTGATGACTAAAAGGGGAATGTGAATAATCACAACAAATATATCCCAACAGCTTAGTAGCCTGTGTAGTTTCAGGTGTTTTTTTTCTCCTTGAATTTAGATTTGATTAAACTAATATTATATGATGCTGTTAGCAGGGTTTCTTATTCTTCTTTCCATAGTCTCAAAGCCAGTAAAATAGGCTGTGGTGGTTGAACAATTATGCAATTAATGGCTCAATGTGGTTGGCAAGTGTGTTGCTAGGGAGATAGTCAAAATGATTTTTTTTATTAGTGCTGTAATTCAAGGTGGGTCCCAAAGAGTATTGTAGTTTCTGCCTTGTTTGCTGTCATCTCTGCTCTAGATGTCAAAGCCAGAGAACCTTGTTCGTTTTGTTTTGAGAGCATAAAAGAAGTGGAACAGAGGACATTTTAGTGTATTGATTTTTCACTTGTTTTTTCCATCTTCCTAAAGCATTTTCTGGCCTTTTAAATTTTCTCTATCAATCATTTTCTTTTTCTTATTGTTGGAATAGTAATAAGATGTTCTATATAAATGTCTTTCCCTTATTATATAATGCCCTTAGTCAGGCTGTAGTCTATAATTATTTTCTGCTCCCACTTTTGTCTGTAAACACCAGCATGAGATTTTTTTTCTCTTAACTCCTTCTAAGTAACACAACTGTGATCTAATTTCCAAGGGGTATCAGCTGGGCAGATTGAGGGACTCCTACCTAGTATGAGAGAGCATGTGTCTGTCCATGGCTGTGGGAAAGCTGATCCTTAGGAGCTGCTGTCTGTAGCTAGGAGAGGTTTAGACACTCGTGGTGGTTGTACCTCCAGGGTGGCAGTATCTCTGTGTCAGAAAGGCAGACAGACACACTGCTAGATCTCTGCACAGCCATGGCCAAAGACCTTTGCTTCAGGCAAAGGCTCCAATGGCCTCCTCACCCAGCAGAGGGTATGGTTTGAAGTGAACAAGTTCAGAGCATGAATGAAATAAGGTAGGCAAAGAGACCTCTAGATATGTATAAGGGATACCATAGATATGTATAAGGGATGCCATACTCAAAGGTATCTTAAGCAACATTCCTACAGCATTGTCCAATCACTTCTTGGTCAAAATGTATATTGAGGAAGCCCTATCACGATGCCCCTTAAAGCTTAACCTTGCAATTTGCATGTCTTTGTCTTCTGACTGCCGGTATAATAAATATAGTTAATCCATGTGGATGTAAGAAAACTTCACAGATACCCTACAAACAGTGAGTAATGCCTCTTACATACCAACCAATCCCAATTAGCACACCACACTTCACAGCGGGCAGCCCCATAAAAATAAACCCTCTGCATTACTCACGGCAGGGCATTTTCATCTGCAGCGAGATGATGAAAACATCATAGTGGTCCCATGAAAAGACTGTTATCTGCTTGGGTTTCCAGGAAAGTTCTGAAAACTTGGGAGGAGCCAGCTCCCAAGAAAACTTCCTTTCCATTGACCTGCACTGCATTTGCAATTCCACTCTCTCAATTAGCTGTGAGCCTCCGGGTGAGTGGCATTTAGCTTACAGGCTTTGAGGGACTTGTTTGCTAGACACTGAGGCTCCTGTGCAAGGCATGTTGTGATTCTGGGTTTTAATGACATGTCAGAGAGATAGCCTGGGGCAACAGAAATCCAGGGGCCATGGGGATTCTGTGCATTTAAGATTTTCACAGGTTTTAGTGTATGCACAAAGATTTCCTGAAAAATGTGTCATATTTTCCAGCTTATAAAGCTCTCGGTTTGGGAAAATGAAATTTCTGTTCTCCCTCTAGTCCTGGGAGACAGACTAGAAAGTGAGAGTGGATGTGTTTGGAATTTACAGCTTGGCAGGATTGAAAAAACAGATTAATTCCTCAGGAATACTTTGGAAAAAAAAAAAAAAATCAAACCAACACACCTGTAGTTTCCCCTCATTGTACCATGTAAAATCACCAAGAAGATGTGGAGGACAGTGGGGTCCAAGGTGCTCTGTGAAATCCGTGGCTGTGCTGCCACGCATCCCAACTAATGAATTTGTTTTAATTTCAGGGTTTCAGGGTACAACCACCTGAGCAGCCACAGAGATTCTGCCACAGAGATCCTGCTCTTGCTCTTTCTCTGCTTCATTAGTATGAGTTTAAACAGCATCTTTTGGCAAAATCACTGTGGATGCTGCTGGCTGAAGCACCTCCAGTTGCCGATTCAGAGCACTGCCTGGGGGTCACAGGTTTGATGCAGAGCAAATCTTGTGTGATTAAATAAATATTCAGATGATGAGCAAACCCCTCGTGTGGATGAGCGTCTCTGTAGGATTGTGTTAATGACGAGTGAGTCATATCATTTAGACTTGTGTATCTGTTTATTACACTAAACAACTTGCCCCTGCTCCTGCTCAGTGTTTATATATAAATGAAGCTACAGGAGCTAAAGGAACTGGTTCAACCTACAGAAGGGTGTGGTGGGATAACACCAAAGGGTGTTAGGTCTGGAGGTAAAGCAGATGATTGCACTGTGGGTATGAGAGCAGCAAGCTCATCTTTTTCGAAAGAACAGGAAAGGTTCAGGAAGAATTTGGCCCACTTTAGCACCTTCAGAAATTGGCACATTAATTCCAGGTCACAAAGCCCCTCCTGGAGAGGAATGTATGTGTTTGGCTTTCAGGTTTGTTACTTAAAGACAAAAAAAAAAACAGCTTGTCTGAGCAACTGAAAAAAGCGGAGGGCATTATTGCACCTGCTTTTTTCGCAGGTATTAGAGAGACAACCTAAGGAGACATTTTGCTGACTGACATAGATAAATTAGACCAAACTGTACTGGATCATAACATCGAGGGTGCAGTTTAGTTCGACACCTGAAAGTCCATTGTTGCTCACTATGCACTTCAGAGTTTTTGTGTGCATTCCTTTTCTTCTTCTAAAGGTACCAGAGAGATCAGAAAGAGGAGGATCACTGAAGGACAATTTGGTATTTCGCTCAGAGGGACCTGGACAATGTGAAGATGACTAATGCAGCTATTTCAGATGTAAGAAAATACATCCAGTAGACAGCAAGCAGCCTTACCCTTGATTCTTTCTAACAGAGCTTAGCAGGTGTGTAGATCGTTGAGTTGTTTGATTTTAAACGCATTTTTTCAAGAGCTGCGAGCAGAACAAGGCCAAATCCTCGGATGATGAACAGAATCCTTGTGTGGATCAGTTTTTGTGCAGTGTTGTGTAAATGACAAATGAGTCACATCATTTTGACTAATTGATCTTGTCTTGTGTATTTGTTTATTAACATGAAACCACTTACTGCTGTTCCCATTTTGCATTTATATAGAAATGAAGGCTGCAAGTAGTTAACAGCTAGGTTTCTGTTGAACTATAATGGTAGGGAGTGGGTGACCAGGCATTTTCAGGCATTTTCGTTGGCCAAATGCATGTTTGAATACATCACAGGATGGTGATTCTGGTTTTTGTCTCTGTCCAGTGACTGATCTGGACCCAAATAGTTCACAAATACATATTGTCAAGAAAAGACAGGTGAGAGGAAGATAGACTAAGCTGGAAAGCATTTGGCATCCTCTTTCCTTGCATTCTCTTTGGCAGGACTGTGTTGAGTTTGACAAGCACCACAAGGTCTTGCCAACAGGTTGGTGGAAGAGTAATGAATACCAAATGATAATTTGCCAGTCTTGAACCTTTTTGCCTCTTCCCTCTTAAAGAGGAAAAAAGGACAGAAGTAAAGAATTTGTTACCCAGTGCTAAAACCAAGACACAGGCAAACAAAAGCCATGGAATAAAAAGGAAGCGTGACAATGCCGCTCTTCTTTCTCTTCTGGTTCTTCCTTTCAAATGACTGATATGCTTCAAAGCATTCAGAACCATTTTATTTTGTTTTCTGGGTAATTCCAGACAGGAACTAAATCCTTCGGAAAACATAATTGCTTTTCATGATGGGACATCTCTGACCAAAGAGGTTTTAAACCTTCACGGCATGTAGTATCTTTCCTAGTGTGTGAGATGGTTAAAAAATGTCTGCAAGAGGAAAGCAAAATTAAAAGTGAGGTGTTTAGAGATAACTGTAATCCTATGTGGAGCTCAAGCAGCAGAATTAAGCACCTGTCCTCAACTGCAGAAGCAGAATTAGTCTCAGTACATTTAAACACACATTGACAACTGAATTTGCTATTACAAGCTACTGGAAAAGAAGTGGAGAACAGCTTGTTTTCATGAATTTTTGGACTTTTCTCACCAATTAATAAGTCCAGAGACTTAAAAGCATTGCCATAGATTTTGAAGCTAACTGCATTAAAGGGATGTGAACAGTTTGCAAAGAACAAGCTGTATGTACTCACTTTCAAAATTCCTATTTCTTCTGTAGATTGTGAATGGAGCAGTGAAATGGTCTCTGATGCCAGGTCTGTAATTGGCCCAGAGAAGAATGTAAAGGAGGAAAGCTCAAAGAACTGTGTCCTGTGCTGTTGTGAAATACCGTAGCCCCTGCTCTGTTGGACTGGTTTCCTGTAGCCTTGGGATGGGACCATGCAGCAGCAAATGGTATTCAACAGGAAAGGAAATTGCAGAGTAATCTGAAAGAGAATTTGGGAAGATTTCAGTTTGAGCTGTTTAAAAATTTAAAGAAGGTATAACATTGAAGATAATTAGCAGAAGCAGAATGTGTGGTGTTGTTGATGTAGGATGTAAGAAATGTTCTCCCACGGCCTGGTTCCTACATGAAGGCAGCAGTGCTCATCATCAAGCCCAACATCATTTGAAACACAGGATCTTTACACTAACCTTGATTCTTCTATCATGAAAATGGCTGAAGATATTACTTAATTGGAAAAGGCCAGAGGAATTATTTTCATTTTAGTGCTTGGTATCACAGGGAACTTTCAGCATTAAGTACATTTAAACAGATGAGAGGGAGGAGGAGGGGAACAGAAGGCATCTACAGTCCATCACTGACTGTGCTTTCAAGGTGATAGTCACTAATAACTCGAAGATGTACAAAGCCTCTGGTGGAAAACTTCAGTGACATAACACCTTTCCAGATGAACAGGTTCATGAACAGGTTGCCAGAGGAGCTGTGGCTGCCCCATCCCTGGAGGTGTTCAAGGCTAAGCTGGATAGGGCTTGGAGCAACCTGGTTGGGTGGGAGGTGTCCCTGCCCAGGGCAGGGGGTTGGAACTAGATGATCTTTAAGGTCCTTTCCCACCCAAACCATTCTATGATTCTATGATACAGGGGTACATTATCCATGCTGCCCTTGATGGCCCACAGTATAGCTGGATATAGAGATTACATGATTTGCTCCCCACCAGTTTCCAATAGTTTCTTTCATGGAGAATCCTGGCAGGTAGTTTCCACACTGCTTTGATACTGGTTTTGGCAACAGGAAGAATTTTACATTCTAAAATATTAAACAAGCCTTCAAATATTGAACAGTTAACATTCTCCTTTTAGCCGTTAAATATGTAGTAGAACCACCTGGAAGCCATGGTGTGGGCTGGGCCATTGGGATGGGTACCACCCGTTCAGCCCACACTGAAGAGCAGAAGGTGCCCCCTCGCCCCTCACAGCCCTGGGTTCCACATGAAGGGAAGAGCTTTTTGCAGAGTATGTGACTCGGCTATCGATCTTCTAGGAAACAAATCCGTGCCAATGAGCCTAAAGGGCTAGGCTGATCGAAAGAATAATAGGTTGATGTTGAGGGCTTCTTTTTCCCCTTTCTGTTGCAGTTTTAACTAACGTGATTCATTA
Organism: Jacana jacana; assembly: GCA_013400555.1. Taxonomy (NCBI): domain Eukaryota; kingdom Metazoa; phylum Chordata; class Aves; order Charadriiformes; family Jacanidae; genus Jacana; species Jacana jacana. Next base: position 286,277 of record VZTM01016467.1, on the reverse strand, counting down.
AAATTGGAAGGTAGATAAATGACAAAAATCTGGTTTCGGTGGTAGCCTCTGGGGTCCAAATGATTTCCCTGTTCATCCCCTGGAAACAATAGAGAAAATAAAATAGTATTGTGAAGGGGAGGCTGAAAAGAGCTGATGGTGTTTAGAGGTGTATCCCCGTGGCACAGAGATGTGTGGCTGCAATTGCCATCAGCTGGGAACTGCAGGAGCAGCCGGGCACCCTCTGCCAGGACACGATGGAAAAGAAGGTGCATCGAGTTGTCTCGAGTGTCTGCAAACCCAGCTGTTGAGGTCATACTGTTTGTCTGAGCCCAGCTTCAGGCCCCAATTTCTGTAGCTGCTGTGCCATGGTGTTAAGGTATGGAAATGCTCCAAAGCTTAGTTTTCCGACTGCCACCGAGCTGCAGCAGTTCTGGTGTCAAACCCATCCTCTGAAAGGGGATGAGAAAGCAAACATCCAGCACCAAGTGTCTATATTTCTAAGGGGGGAGTGACATTTTGTAAATACTCAACTCTGCTATTCTCAACATCCAATTTGCTATATTGGATTCATTTCTCAAATCTACTTACTCAGTGCAGAAGACCAGAATGTTAATCTAACGAGTCCTGCAGTTTTAGAAGCAGCGTGTAGCTTCTCATTTAACCTGACAGTTGCATTTAAATGACCCTACAGCTTTAGGGCATCGAGGCAACCATTATTTCATTATAATGTTTCTATACAATAATAAATAATTCCATGCATGATAACTCTTGAAAGGAAATAACATGCACACGGTATGTCTGGTATCAGTTATTGAAAGAATGTGTGCTCTTATGAGAATTTGTCTGAGCACTGCAGGAAACCTCTATCCCCAGAGGCCAGATATCAACTGTGCAGTAAAACCAAGCTGTTCCTCACCATAGTTTACTATTTCCCTCATCTGCAGAGAAGGAGACTTTTTGACCTCTGCACTGGGACTGCCAGCAAAAAAATTCCAGTTAATGACAATTCTGGTACATTTTAGCATGTGCCATTTTGGAGCCAGCTAAGACTTTCCCAGCAGCGCACCACTGAGAGGTTGTCAGTTGTTAATCAGCCAAAGTCAATTAGTGTTCATGCTATGGTTTTGCTTGGTGTATGACAGCACTGGATGGCTCTATGGGACTAGGAAGCAGCTGAAAAATTGGAAAGAAACGTTTCTAGAAACTCCTTGGATCTGTGCTTCAAATTGAAGCCACCTTACAGCACAATTTGTAAAGTGAAGATTTTAGGCAGACTAAATTAACCATTTATTAAGCCTTCCAAAACTACCAGCCAAAAGCACAGGGCAGTTGTCTATCCTCAGAATGGTCACCTTTAATTTTGCACTCAGGGGGAACCTGCTGGGTAAAGGATCATCCAGTAGATGAGCGTGGGACCATCTCAGTGCTCACAAAACACCGTTGCCTCAACATGCTTTTGGTCTGGTTGTATTTTTGCTGGGGATGGTCTGGTCCTGGGCGCTACCGGGGAACATGAAGGGAGTCCTAAGTATGGATGTTGAGTAATAAGGACCAAAAAAAGCCTCCTTTTTTTGTGAAGACAAAATGTGGTGCAGGGAAGTATGTAATAACCTCATCTGAGCTCTTAGTAGACCTTCTTTGAGCCCTAGGTTGGACTAGAGAACTCCTGAGGTCCCACTCAGACTCAGTTATCCTATGCTCCTAAGAAGGTGGGAGGAGAAGGACAATTCATGATTTTCTGAAGCTCTAGGAAGAAATATTGTGTTGAGTCTTAAACAAAATGCAAGTTGTTGTGTTTCTTCACTTTAACTCCCCCCTTCCAGAGCAGCACACAAATCAATTAACATAATTCCTTCTTATTTTTAAGAAATGAGCTGAAATTTGGGGTTAAAGGTTTTAATTTTGTTTTGAAGATCATCCGTTTCTCTCAGGAGATGTATTCCACAGAGCACTGAATATATGCATGTACACGGACAATGGCGATTCATTAACTGGATGAAGTGTGGGGACTTTCGTCTGTTTTGTTGACACTTCCTTTCATATGGAAAACCCAGTGCCAAGTTTTCATCTATTCATGTTGTGTCACCTCTTGTAAAAGTCAATATGTCACTATTTTCTGTATGTCAGCTGAGACTGATGGGAGTGCTGACTTTAAAGACAGGTCAGAAAGGCATTGGCAAAGAAAAGCAACAACCTTTGCTAAAGCAGAGTGATGCTAAATGTCACAGAACAAAGATTTAGATGCAATTTAGAGAGCTGACATGCAAAATGTGTACACTGTGGGGTTCGGAGGCTCACTTAAAACGTAACAAAGCCTGCGATATTCTACCCAGACACCCTCTTACTTCCTCGTTATCCCCCAAAACTCCAATGTATCTTTTAAAGCAGTGAGAAGCTCTTTCAGCAGCACTGTGGGTCTGCCTCATCCAGTGCAAGACTCAGGGTCCGCTTTGCAGAGTGTTTGTTCAGCCTTCCCCATCAACTGGAAGCGTATCTACTCGTATCCATTTCAGGAGATTCTCTCCTTTTACATTAGCCCATTATCCCTGAATGGATTCAGACTGAAAGTTTGGCTTAAAGCTGCTTTTGGCTACCGGGGCCGTCATTAGAGCAGTCCAAGGAGGGAGCAGAGGCACTAAATGGAAGATTTTCAGGCCTGGGAATTCTGCACTGGCGTCAGTCCCATCTCCATTCCCTGTCCCTTGCTATTTTTTAAAACTCACGCATTACCATAATGGTGCAAAGTACTACAGAAATCTATACTGCAGCTTGCAAGAAGTTCAGTCAGAGTTGAGCTGAGAGACTTTTATTCATCCGAGTAATTCTCATCACAAAGACCTCTCCTCCCTGTGGTGCATGGGATGGAGGAATCAGGACATGGATATCTCTGCCTGTCACTCTCTAGAGGTCACTGTTTTGGACTGGTGAATTGTGAACCAGAATATCTGCCTGTGTACAGTTTAAGACCTGATTTTTTTGGCTGTTCTTTCCTGTGGCCTCTACTGTTATGCCTGTATTGTTACTTCATTGCTGGAAATCAAAGGCAAGCACAGCTTAAAAATACTATGAGAAAAAAAATATAAAAATTAGCTTTAATAACTTGGTCTTAACTTTGCATTTCAAAGGGTCTGTCACATCATTCAAAGAGTCACATGTTTTTAAAGGTAATGCCACCTATACTAGAGACACTATTTTATTCATGCCAAAAATTATTGATTCTTTAACAGAATTTGAGTGAAAATACAAGTGAACTAGATACTCTCCATTCCAGTAATTTGCTGTAGAATCCTTCAGTTTTAAGTCATTTGATTTTCTATACACATGTACATAAGTATGTGTGTACGTATATGCGTGGATATACAAAAAAATATACAGCCAAGCCTGGAAATGACAGAGAAGCATTGCTACCCGAATGTTCGGTGCCCAGCATGAAATGAGTTGGCTGCTTTCCTCCGTGCTTGGTAAAGACCTGTTCCCATCACCCATCTGTCATCACAAGTGTCATGAACTGACAGCATCTCTGTGGGGAGGCTCACGGGTCGAGGAGAAGACACGCTGGAGCCACTCGCTTCTCTCAGATGTTCCTCTGGTTCGAATGACACGCACTGAGGATATGAAGCTGGGATCCCTCTTGGAAACAACACAAGTGGAGATCTTCAGCACAGGCCCTGAGGCAGACAGAGCAGCTTTCTGGTCAGGTATGTCCAGATTTCTCATGCCGAGGTATTGGGACAGATTTCCTTTGCTAACCACTTTGCAGTGGTTTCCAGTTTCTCTGAGTCGTTGGGACTTTTCTCAGATTTACACACAGGTCCTTGTGCTCATAGAGAAAGCACCATTATTTCACTCAGCATTCCTGGATATTAGCGTATGATTTTTATGAGATGTTATTTAAAGGGGGATGAAATGAAAGCATTATTTGGTCATTTCTAGTTCCGTGCTGCACCTTTTTTTGGAAAGTAGGAAAATAAAGTAAACCTGTCAAAAACATCTAAAACTAAAAGATTCTATTTTTAGCTTATGCCAATATTTGAAGGTTCTCCTGGGGAACTTTGAGGGTCTTATATCCAAGATTTCAAGAACTTTGATCAGCACAACAGTTTGAATAATTGTGAGTGACAGCCATAATTATTTAAACTATTGCACTGTGTAGCCCCACCTCCCCTTTAATGGTTCAGGGAAGAATATATGTATCGTATTAGCATAAATTTAATTTACTGTCTCATATAAAATGCAAATCAATAGGCTAAACTTGAAGTAGCATTCATTTAGTTTTTAATGCAGGGCAAGGATTCATACCAAGGGTGAGGGATACACAAATCAACATAAATATGTGAGCAATTTGAATTCATCTATGAAGACTGAGCAGAGCCCTTCTCTCTGTCCTCTTTTGGGGTCTGGCTGATGCTGTTTTATGAGTTCTAGATTTTTGGTTCTCTACCAGCTCGTTTTCTCAAACGTGATGTGATGCAGTCCCCCTCAAATTCTTTCTTATTGAAGCCCATTTTGAGATCAGCTCTTTATCGATGCCAATAAACACTAACTGAGGATGTGAATTCCCAGAATATTTTCAATCCAAGACCAAGATCTACCTTTTGCTTTAAGGCTGACCCATATTTAAACTCATCACTGGATGATTCATTTAATTCCTTGGGACAATTAACCCAAGAGCAGTTATTATGGCTATGGGTGTCAGCAGCCAGCACCCTTTCAACCATATCTCAGAAGCTTGTTGCCTTCAATGCTCAGACCACACCTGTAAAATGTTGCTCCCTTTTACACAAAACCTCCCCTCAAAGCCTTGTTTTCTGGCAAAAGTCTGGGAAAATAAACAGGTTTTGAAGTATGCCACGGAAGTCTTTCCAAACTGTAAGTCAAATGAGACTTTCTGCAAGATGACAAGAGTTTAACATGATTCCTATGTTTATATATATACTTTTTAAGCCAAAGTTCTTTATTTATCATAGGATTTGAGAAACAAAAGTCTCCTGCCTTTGATTGCCTGGGAGAAAACATTCTACAGATGTCTCTATAGAGTTCTAAGGGTTGTTTAAAGTCATCTGCTTTTCTAAAGATGGAAGTTCAAGGGAAATAATTTCAAAGAACCTCAGAGGAGAGATACCGAAGTTGGCATATCTTCTCATTTGTATATTCTTTAGTTCTTATTTGAAAGAAGAAAAAGTCTTGTTTTGTATAGACAGAAGAACTGAGATGGAAATTGCCAGAAATTTAAATCAGCTCCAAAGGAATGAAGACTTTCTCTGTCGCCTGCTGAAAGGGGTATTGCCTTTGCTTCATTCCAGAACCAGACCTGGAAGGCAAAGGCATTGTAAGCAGAGGTTGAAGGTAGAATATGATGGTTGAAACTCTTCAGCCTCATCAACCCTTTATTAAATATGCTACTCAGAGCAAGGCATTTGAATAAAATCTCTTGAAGAAACTTCAACAAGACCGAAATGTTTATGAAAAACGGTGGAAAAGTGCTCTTTTCATAGAATCATAGAATCATTTAGGTTGGAAGAGACCCTTGGGATCATCAAGTCCAACCATCAGCCCCACTCTACAAATTCTCCGCTACACCATATCCCTCAACACCACATCTAATCTACTCTTAAACAGCCAAGGATGGTGACTCCACCACCTCCCTGGGCAGCTGATTCCACTGACTGACCACTCTTTCTGTGAAAAACTTTTTCCTAATGTCCAGCCTAACCCTACCCTGCTGCAGCTTGCAGCCATTCCCTCTTGTTCTATCGCTAATTTTCTTCATTTTCTTAACAGTTTTAACTATACCATCTGTGTTCAAAGTACCATTCTGTCAATATTGGGCATTTTTTGAAGGCGGTGGGATTCCCTAATAGCATTTGGGATATTTACTAGAATTGGAGGATAATTTCTAGTTGCAACTTGGGTTTTTTTGTTATATTACAAACAACATTTCTGGAACCGAAGAAGTTAGAAAGAGCATTCTGCAATCCTCTTCAACCAGGAATCACTTGGCCCTTGAATCAAGCACTTCGGGAGTCTGCTCTTTCTCTCCAGGGCTCCATTTAGAAACAAAATAGTTCAAAAAGTCTACACCTTTATTGAAAAATGTTCATTTTATTCATCCACTGAAAAATATAACCTGTAACAACAGCAAGAGACTTTATAAACAGCCTGCAAGATGTCTCTGGTCATTTCTGTTTGGAACATAATCTTAAATTATTATATCATATTGAGCTCACAAAAATAAGAAAAGGCTTTAATTAATTAAAATAAATGGATTGATAGCCTTTCATTTGCCATTGGCACGCTTACACTTCCCTGAGCTGTGGCACCTCCTGGACTGCTCACAGCAATATGACACAATAATTTCAAACAGGATGGAGTGATTATATTATCTAATTTAGAATACAGCTGCATCATGGGAAAGCAGATTATCAGACAAAATGGTGTGTCAGCTCTATTCAGGAGAAAGGAGAATTGTATAGATTATTTTTCCCTCAGATCTAATATCTGCTGTTCACAGTAAGTGACTGTATTTTCTGCTTGGTCATAGTTAATTTTCTTTCTGTTTTTGACATACTTTTCTGATTTTCATAAAAATTTCTCATGTTATTATATTATCTATAAAGTCAAGTTCTGTTTTAAGACAATCTCTCAATTTCATTTATTTGTGTCTTCATCTAGCTCTATTTTCTCCCCAATGTATTTAGGGCTCAATGACTGAAGAATCCTCTCCAGAACACTTAAATGAAAGCCTTTGACAGCTCATTTTAGTCCTCTCTAATCTAATCTTCTCCAGCCTGCACACAAGATCTGTGCTCCTCCGTACCTCTTGTCCAACTGCCTGGATCAAGCCAGACCTTCTCTGGATTTGAGTCACTGAAAGGCAATGGTGCTATGATGCACCTTTGTCAAACATGGGGTAATTTATGACTATGACCATGATAGCAATTTAAGAATGCTAATTTTCCAAAGATCATCCTTAATTAGTTTACTGAATCGTATCAGCAGACCAATAGGCAAAGAACGTGTTTGCGCTTAGTCTCCTCATTGCTTACTGTCCTTCTGCCTCTCATACTTAACATCTTGCCCTCCTGCATTTGATGTTTGATCAATATTATCAGAAACCTGATCTGGTTGCCACTGAAATGACTGTAAACCTACCTTTGTTTTGACTGGAAACAGGACCAGCCTCAGATTTCTGTCTTTTAATTAACATGAGGTTTTAAAGATGAGTCTCATTATATCTGGCTTCATTTGATCTGTGTAATGACCTTTCCTGGTGCACTCCCTGCCGCGTTTCAGAGCCTCGCTGGTGCAGGGGAGAGCCCTTTCTGTGGGGGTGAAGGGAGCAAAGCAGCAGCAGAATAAAACAGCCGGCTCTGACGATGTCCCAGGAAGAACAAAGAATACAACTAATTAGATTACTTTATGGCAGTGTTTAATCTTTTCCAATGAGTTGAGATCCGTTTTCCGTCTCTGTTCCCTGGTGGTTTCTCTGAGCTATACAACATCAGTGTGCTCTTTGTAGATGTTGTTCCCAAGACCCTTGCGGAAATGTTTAGCCATCAGACTTTACTAATCCACTTTTGCAGATTAATGTCTAAACTGTATCTGTCCAGCAAGAGTACCCGGCCCTCTCTCTGCTGTTTCCAATACACCTTTGTATAATCACGGGTCCCAAAGAAAGGATTAGCCTGTCATTCCTTAAGATTAATTCATCTTCTTTAAATCCCTTTTCAATAAATCTTTGAAATTAAGAGAAATGTTATAAATAAGGGATTTAATCAACAATGTAGTTTTAGTGTTCATTTCCTTTTAGGTTGGGTTTGGTCTCTGCGCTTTCTAAAGTCTGTGGAGATTATTCAGTTTCTCTTCCAATCTTTTCATCTCATCTATATGAAATATTTAAACTTTAAACATTTAATAATGATGAATAAGATCAAGAATGGAGCTTATAGCACCTTCAAGAAAATTCTTTCATTTCAGCTGGTGATGGCCTGAGAGCATTAAAGTTACAAAACCAACATTCTCCTGTTTCCTTTAGGGTGATATTGTTGCTGCCCCTTTATTGAAATGTATCTTTTTTTAATGTTCTTATTGTATTTCAGACTTGCTGACTAAAAGATCCAAATTTTGCCTGGTCGATTTGCCTATACAACATTGTTCTTTAGGTTGTTTTTTTTTTCTTATATCTGGGTGTAGGAGTGAGCTTGGGTCTTTTGGCTCCTTAGTTGAGCAGAGGATAGCAGGTCTGTCCTGTCTGCAAGCCCCACACAGGCTTCCCTGATGAAATGATTTAAAACATTGAATGGGTTGAATGACAGGGATCAGAGGAAGAACTGAAGTATCTATCATACGTGCTTCTAAATCCAAATCTTTTAAACATATTCCAATGTGCCAAAATCTAAAAGCTTTCTACTGTCACCAATATTCCTTTTTAGTTTCACCCCTTTGTCTCTGAGACAACTTTTGAACTTCCAGAAAACAGATATACACATAAGTGGTAATTCTCTCCTTGTGATTCTTGCATTCAGCTTGATTGTCATGGATGTTAATAGTAGATATTTTAGTTATAGGCTGTTCATTCAAGGTGCATACTTTTCCAAATGACATATGCAATTTAAGGATTCCATTTGTTTGCTTTTCCCAGCAATCTGTACTGAGAATCACACCCCAAGTGCCTCTTAGGAAAAAATGTTAATTCATTAACAGTTCCATTTTTGGCTATTTCTTTGACTAAGGATGTAATTTTTGTATGGATTTATAATTTAAGCATGATTTCTCTGTATTGAAAAATTTCTCCAAATTATGGATTAAATTCCATTTCTGGAAATTCTATTGTTTCCATCCATGCTTTGAGTTAGTTTCTCAACTTAATTGCTTATTTATTACGTTTAATTTTTTTGTCATTATTGAGCACCTCGTCATTACAACGTCATCTACATAAGTAAAGCTGGAACAGTAGCGTTCAGTGACTTGAGGAAAATGGTCTTCTTTTTCGCCATCTCCCACACACTGCTCTTCCTAATTCTCTTCTTGTCTTTCTCCTCTTGTCCTGTTGTGCTTGTTCTAGTTCCTCACAAAATACCTGAAAATAAGTCATTATGCCAAGACAAGAATCCTCTGAGTCTCCTTTTTATCACCTCAGAACTTTTTAAAGGTAAAACAAGCGTAGGTGCTGAAGGTTGTTGCTTTAGAAGAAGCCTTCATAATTACAGCTCTAAGGCAGAAACACGTCGTAGAGTTTACGTGCCGTTTTAGTTTCTTGTTTGTTCTGCTTTACCTTCATTTCAAATTGGGAATGTAAAAATAGCAAATGCCTTCATTTTGTTTGTGCTAAATTCATGACTGTATAAGGCAAGCTTCTTCCTGGTTTCATGGCTTCATTTTATAGATTATTCAACATCGTACTGTTTCATCTTTTTTGGTCAATAACAGAAGTAACTTTGGTGACAGGTTCTATCTATTCCTTACTGGACACTATTTACTAGTTGTCATTATGGGGCTTTACTGCAGTTGTCTCAGAAAATGTGCCATGGCCAACATACGTATCAGAAAGCCACCACCCAAATGTGGCATTGGGGACATCCTGAAAGGCATTCCCTGCTCTGGTGTGGTCTCTCTGCCCAAGGGAGCACAGGGAGAAGGAAAAAAAAAAAAGAAAAATAGTCTAAAAGTTTCCTATTTTTCTTTTTTTTTTTTTGGTAAACTTTGTTTCTCCCTGCCTGGCAGGAGGGAGAAGCGGCTAATGTCTCCCTGCTGAAAGCATTAACTGATTGCATTGTTGCTTGAGCACAGCAGCTGTCCTTATACATTTAGACTCCCAGTGACAACAAAATTAAGGCAGCCTCCCCTTCTGTCAGGCAGTAAAATGATTTTCTCAACTTCTTTATTTCTTCTGAGAACTTCTTAGTGCCTGCCTTTCTATGACTGCAGCGAGATGCTACATTCAAACCGACCATAACGAAGGGGACCTTTTACTCAGCGCTTTCCGTGAAGATGAAAGGAAAAACAAAAAATAACCCAGATTCCAATGTGCCCTGAGGACTGGTTTCTCCCACTTTTCCATTGGCTTTAAGTTGTTTGATGTGAGTGGCTGTTTAATCTCATTTATGCCACCAATGCTTTGCCCCGTAATTGCCCATTCCTTCCTGCTATCTGTCTAAATGGATCTTGCTACAACACCCCTGGCCAAGCACCATTCCCTGGCAGGGATTAAAAAATGGTGCTCCTGCATGGTCTTAACCATTTAGTTTTTGAGTATGGAAGGGTTCTAAAGCTTTCTGCTAGAAGGCAAAACTAAAACAATATCTGCACATTTCTGGCAAGCTTTCTGTGCCTTCAGCATCCCTTGGCAGGCTGAGGGCTCCCAGTTGAGAGCTGGAGCCAAATGCCATCTGCTCTTGTATCCTACCAGGCTGCGTAGCATGAGGGGGTTAACCAGGCCTTCAGATGTCCTACAGTGACTGTGCTGGTCTTCTAATACTACCCTAGGCTCTGTCAAAATTGATCTAATCAGGCAATTCTGGATTTTCCATTCTGATCTGCAGGTGGTAGAGACAGCGGTACCAGGGAGGCAGATCAGGACGTGGGGAGCAGCATCGGAGGGGCTTGGATTCATGAAGCAGTTCAACCGGTCCCATGGTGCTTTGCAATAATTTTATACCTATGATTTTCAAGCCCAGGGCCTCACTTTTCTGACTCACCCAAAGATTTGGGTTTGGGTGCTATCTTTTTTTTTTCTTCACTTTTTGCCCTTTATACCAGACAATAACGTGACAATGAAAGACATGTAAAAGTCCCACATAGATTCCCCTGCCAGGATCTTAAGATGCGATAGAAGCATAACTTACTGAGAAAATACTTTTAAACTCCGTCCTGTCCTCTTTCAATGACCTATTTTGGATACTCCTCTTCAAGCAGAAATCCTCTTCAAGCAGAAATCCTTCAAGCAGCAACAGGAGCTGAAGGTGTGTCACTGCTGCTGAAGAGCCAGGGTGTATTTCCATCGTGAATATAAATCTCTCTATTCTCAGCTTCTGATTTTATATATATTGAAATACACATTGTTTTTAATGGCAATACAACCCATCAATCTTTTAATAACTTGTTTTGTCCTGTTCTGATTGTGCCTCCTTATGTGCAGTTGCTAGTTTCAGCTTGATACTATAAGAGCACTGACTCTACTATAACTTATAGATTACAGGGCAAAAAAACCCACAGCACTTGGCTAAATCATCCAAATTTGCCACAGCAGGATCCTTCACCTATTTTCTGAAACATTTAGTTTCATCTTTTCCTCTCCATCTGACCCTTGCAGCTCAGTATTGGTAATTAGCCCCCTGCTTCTTCTGTAGCTACTAAAAACTGGGGAAAAATAAACGTTTCCATTTTAAACCATTATTGCAAAGGCACAGCCATGGAACACTGGAGACTAACTGATGATGTAAGGGCAATTTTCATAAAATGACATTCAGGCATTCGAGTTCTAGTCTTCAGAATTAAGAACAGTATNGTTCAATTCACTTTTTTTCTCTTTTTCCTTCCTCTCTTTCTTTCTTTCTTTCTTTCTGAAACCTTGAGACAGTGATATATCTGTGGTTTCAGAGGATGACCTCAGCTGTTGCAATCTCAGTCTGAGATGTTATCTTCCCAAAGTCTCTTATACAAACTCCTCCAAAATGAGAGAAATACAATTAGTATTAATGTAAGCAAAGTAAAAATATCTGGGAACGTGATTTCTTGTCCAGTGGTACCCAAAGGAAATAATATCTATTTGGAAAGATGGTCAAGCAATGAACTTTTTTTTATAGAACTGTTTTTTTTGCAGGAGATCTGCAAAATGATTTACCATCATGCATAGTCCTAACAGTTCTTGAGAGCTTTTCATAGCAGCTCCCTCAGCAAAATACCCTTCCAGTTACTGCATCTATGCCACTCAAAGCAAAATTAAAGTTTAAAGAATCCAGCCAAGGGTTAGATCAGCTGCCACATGGTTGTTCAGTTCTGAACTTTCAGCAGACAGATACAATTAAGCAGATATTTCATTAAATCAGTAAATATCAAAACTGGGCAAGAATTTACCTCTAAGGAAATACTGCACCTTGCCAGCTAAGAATCTGCTTCTCTGCTTCTTGTACTATTTGTAGATTTAAATTTAAATCCTATCCTCTTCTTTCTACAAGGGATGTACTAGAACTGATGTTACCCACTGAGAACCTAACCCTACAGTGACACCATGTCCAGCTTACCCAATATGATGTTTTTCTTTAAGCTTCAGCTGCTTGTGTCAACCAGTTGTGTAAGGAGCTCAGCTTTCCATTCATGTCAAGAAGTGTGTTTCTGACGGGCAGGAATCTGGGTTTGGGTACTCACCAAAGGCTCAAAAAGCCCCACATTTAGCAAATAAATGTTGAGATTATTGCCCATTTTGGGTAGCAATTGTGACTTTTCAATGTATTCGCCCAGAAATAACTGGGTGCATTCAGTGAAGGCACTGATGCTTGTTGCATGGAGCTGCGGAGGAGCGAGGTTGAGATGAGGAAAGGGAGGACAGCCCACCCCACTGATGGTTGAAGGGATGGAATGGTTTTCAGAGGAGACGGAAAAAACTACTGGAGAAACATGAAGGATCTTACGGTGTTTGCTGGCTCCCCCATTCCCCCATCTCTCTCTTCTGCAATCCCTTATGATTCTCAGAGACTAAACCAGAAAGAATGTTGCCTTTTTTTTGGTGTGTTTTTATTGACTCCTCTTTTTCCTCTGAAGGTTTTATCTGCTTCACTGTTGACTTGATGCCATTCTGCTTCAGAAAGTCTTCTCGACTTCGACTTTTCTTGTAGCACAAAAGCAACCCGAGAGCCCTTAAAGACATCATTAAAATTTTTATTTCTGTGCCTTTCAAAGCCCCTGGAAATACATATTGTATTACATGCCATCATTGTAAATAACATTACTCTTAATGTAATAATCTCAGTCTAATCTTCCAGTGGTGTGAATATGCTAAAAGGAAGGCTTAAAGTGATAGATGCTAAATAAATTAAAATGAGCTAAGGGAAGATGCTTTATAACCCTAGAAATATTGCAAGCATTATTTAAAGTAGTTAATATTTTTACAGCCTCATGAATGCTAATCTCTGGGAAATCTCAGGTACCAAATATAGTTTTAATTCTCAATTTTAGTTATCACAATCTGGAACTGTAAATTAATTTCAACACTATAAAAAGTAATAGAGACGTTTATTTTCTTAAGCAATCTGGCTTATTCAACTGCAGACTAAATCTGAATTAATGGTCCTGGTATGCCCAATACAAAATTAGTAATAATGTGAAATGAACATAACGATAATATCTGCTGGAAGAGTTATAATGCTGGGGTCCAACTTTTTCTCATTAATATCCTCCATTACTATTTAAAACATGATACAGAGCTTTCTGTCTGGCACTTGAGTGCTTTTCTGCTGTCTTCTTTATAAAAAAATGACACCTTTGGCAGTATCACTATAGCCTAAGTGTACCTCATTCTTCTGGGGATGTAATAAACCCAGAATCAGTGATCATGTTGTATTTGTATAACCAAGAAGCAGTCTAAGGTAAAACCATAGAGAAGTCCATGTGTGTGGTGTCCTGACTTCAGTCTAGATAGATGGAAGAAGTTACCAAGCTCTTCTTTTAACCATAAAAAATGGATACAATTAGGATTAACAGGGAAATCCCACTTCTGGTCAATGGAAACAGCTTGCTGTCCAAGAGCCATTGGCCTGGCCCTGCCCTGTCCCAAAGGAGATGTTGCTCCAGTTATAAAATGAGGACTTTTATGAATCTGCATGTGTGTTTGCAGAAGTACCAAGAGAAGAGACATGAAGCAACCCAGAGGAGTGCATGAGGGGTCAAGATAGAAAGTGGAGAAGCTTAGATGCCATGGGTGGGACTTACGGAGATAAGAGAAGAAGTGGCTTCCAGGGTTTGATCCTGCTGTGTGTCAGAAACCAGCACTGCTTTCTATACTGTTTTTCTTTTTCCTTAAGTGATAAGGTACTGCAAAAGAGATATATTGCTTTGTTTCTCTCCTTAGCAGAGGCATTCCACAAGACTTTTACTGTCCCTTGGCTCTTTCAGACCAAGTTTAGCAAAGGAATTCCCAGCAACAACCTGACTATAATGGTGTTCATCTACATGTAGCCCTTGGCCTGGTGCAAACCTGGTGGAGAAGCTGAGGTTGGTGGCCCTATTCCTCACACCAAGTCCCCATGGTGAGCTCAGCCCATCCATGCCTCCACTGGGCCCTTCGTGCTCAAAGGTTATCTGAAAGAAAGCCCTTACAAACTGGAGCTGAATCACTCTGTACTTGTGGCATTAAACAAAAGTCAAAGCAAATAACACAGCAAGAATGAACTTACTCTCCAGCACGAAAGATGCCAGATCTTTGATGTGTGAGCTTGCAGAGAAATCTGTCCCATCTCTGTAGATGCTCAAGGCAGGTGGACACACCTCCCTGGAGCCAGACCCTTAAAGGTGGGCAATGTTGGAGTGTGTCCTTGCTATAGTGGCACAGGATTAATTTCTCTTTCAGAAGTCTTATTTTCAGTAAGGTCTCTTTTAATGTTTGGTAAAACTACATTTTTAGAAGACTCTAGTCTCTGAATTTGTGAAAATATTTACTTCATAGGCAGCTCTGGTGTGTGGGATTCAAGGTTTCAGCGTTTTTGAGCTTGTTTTAGAGGTGCAAGGGATGAGGAGGAGAGAAACCCAGGCAGTTGACCCAAGCTGCCAAAAGGAATATTTCATACCATGAACGTCACATTCAGTATAAATTACTAAGTTTGCTTGGGAGTTTTCTCTCTTCAATGATGGTTGTCATCCTGAGAACTTGTCCTGGTGCCGGAGCCCTGAACTCTTCCCTTCCTCCCAAAGCACGGCATCCTGCTGACAGAATGGGCTGAGTATAAATCCTTTTCTACTGGTATCAGGATCCAATATAGGCTCTTTAGTGTTATTAATGTTAATTATTTAGTCTTATTCTATTAAATCTCTCTATATTTGAACCCTTGGGTTTCCTTGTTTTTCACGATTCCCCTTCCCAGGTGGGGAGGGGTCATCACATGAGAGAATAGTTGTCTAAATGACAAGAAATTGTTGTGGGCTCTTCAAACTACAACTGCTAGTTCTTGGTTTGTATTTTGAAGCAACATTGGTCACTTGCCAACGTATTGGATGATGATGCTCTGGGAGCGGCCGATGCCCCAAATTATAGAGTCATCGGGTGGTTTGGGTTGGAAGGGACCTTAAAGATCAACCATTCCCACCCCCCTCCCCTGGGCAGGGACATCTCCCACCAGAGCAGGTTGCTCAAAGCCCCATCCAGCCTGGCCTTGAACCCCTCCAGGGATAGGACAACCACAGCTTCTCTGGATGACCTGGGCCAGGGTCTCACCACCCGCACAGCAAAGAAGTTCTTCCTAATATCTCATCTAAAACTCCCCTCTTTCAGTGTAAAACCATTACCCCAATGGGTGACCAGAGGTGTGGGGGGGACGGGACACTGAGGTAGGAGGGGAGGGCAACAACTTCTCCTTCTTAGAACATAACGCCTCCAAACAGTTCTATACCACTAAGTGTTTCCGTGGTGAAAGCAAAAGGTTTTGTCTTCAACAGTGTTTATTTTGTTTTCTTTACTTTGGGCTAACGAGTCTGAGTCAGGAAACCATGCCGGGAAAATCAGTATGCATTCCGAATAGTGCAAGCATCAATTTAAGTCCACCGAGTTGCAGTGGGCTATATAAAGACTTATTAATCAAAACATTGGCAAAATATTGACTGTGCACGTACTCTGTTAGGCCTGAGAGATCGTCTGCGAAGTAAAGCTTGAATTAATCCCTTCTTCTCATAAATTAATCTTTGCAGAATGATAATAATTAAAAAAACCGAAACAAAACAAAACACTATGTAGGAGATATTTGTGGATATTTTTCTAGCTGTGTTTTTGGTAATTTCACTCTCTAATTTAAAATTGTTTCCACTCAACAGTTGTCATGTAGAGGGTAGAAACAAAAAAATTCAGGGTAAGCAGCCAAAGTACGGCTCACGGAACAAATGTTGTTTTGGGTGCAAGGCTGGCTCCCCCTGGAACCCCTGGGGGACAAGCCCAACATGTGATGCTCCCACAGGGGCCAAGCACAAGCACAGAATAACACCCAGAACATTCTGCTGCCCCTTTTGGCTTAAACAGCTCCCATGAACACAGATTTAAGAAATTCTGGTCAGGAGGATTTGGCAGTGCTCGTCACCTGCAAAATTGGATTTGTGTCCCAAGAATAAAGCAGAAGAAAATGTGTTACTGATTGGAAAAACAAAAAACAAAACCAGCCATATTTTAGTATCCCACCAAAGAAATGCTCCCATTTTCCTTCTTAAAATTATGGTTTGTTAAAAAGTCTGTGCGAAATATTATGTTAAAGCATCAAGTAAAAATTAAGACATGAAAACAGTCTGTGTTTGAGGTTTTATTCCCTATAAGAAACAACAAGAAAGAAAACTGGAAAAGACTAAAAATCCCAACAGGGACCCACATTTTTGACAGCTTTTTTACACACATGAAGGGCATCCATGTTTCAGTCTGAATGTCCCTGTAAACCACTCGCAGCTCTTTGGTTACCAGCAAATTGCTTTAACGAACACTTTGTGTCAAAAAGTGTGTGGGTGTTTTAGTGTTCTTAGACCTCAAAAGAAATGTCATAAAACTCAAGTGTCTGTGATACCAGCGGTATGTGATTTGTTTCCCAAGCTGCCATTTCCCATCCTCAGAGGGCAGGTGTCTTTCTGCCAGAGCCTGTTTGGCTGCGAGGGGCTCAGCAATAAGCAGACACCATCCTGACCACCTTGAGTGATGACAAAAGCCCCATTAAAGACTGGATTTTGTCCTGATTAAAAGCCAATGGCATAATTTGGCCTGGGCTATTTAATTTTTTTTAAGTGCAGAGGTAGGTACCAGCATAGCCCAAACTGTTTAGGAATCAGCAAGTGCTGGCAGGCTTATTTTACTTGAAGTTGTGGACTGCGACAAAGTGAGTGTACTGTAGTTGATGTTTTAATTTAGAAAGAAAAAAAAAAAAAGAATCAATTTGTAGGGCTGGCATAATGGTAAGCAGTGGCCATGATTTTATTTCAGACATTCCTTTCAGGGGTTTTATGAAGATGCTTTATAAACAAAGTTTTAAAGTGCAAGGCGTGCTATTATTTTATTTCCTCAGAAGAGCTAATAAGTGAGAGAGCCAGCAATGTATTTATAGCAGGATGTATTTATAGAAGAAATCTTCCCGGGACTTGGGGGGGTGACAGGGGAGGCACACACATCCCCTAATGCAGAGGAATGGCTGGGAGCTCATATGTATGAATGCAGTGCCATAGCTAAATTAGACAAATTATTATAGGCCCTAGATACCAATGTCTGCTGCTATTCACTGCCTCCTCCTGCAGAGCCACTCTTCTGATTTTCCTTCCCGGGGAGAGAAGGGAAATAAAAAATGTATTACTCTTTTCATTACACAGAGCTCTCTCTTTCCTGCTCCTTATATATCTGTGTGTGTATAAAAGCTTACTTAGTTACTAACTTTTATTTTTGATTTTATTTTTGCAGAGAGTGCACTCAGCTCCTCGGTTCCTGCATAGGGTGGGTGCGTGAAGCTGGGGATGGAGAACCATCCCCAGTGAAGACCGGCTGTGGGAGCTGGGCTTGTTCATCCTGGAGAAGAGAAGGCTCCAGGGAGACCTTAGAGCAGCCTTCCAGCATCTGAAGGGGCTACAGGAGAGCTGGAGAGGGACTCTGTCAGGAAGTGGAGTGACAGGACAAGGGGTAATGGCTTTAAATTGGAAGAGGGGAGATTGAGATTAGACACCAGAGAGAAATTCTTTGCTGTGGGGGTGGTGAGAACCTGTCCCAGGTTGCCCAGAGAAGCTGTCACTGCCCCATCCCTGGAGATGTTCAAGGACAGGCTGGATGGGGCTTTGAGCAACCCGCTCTGGTGGGAGGTGTCCCTGCCCAGGGCAGGGGCGCTGGGACTCAATGATCTTTAAAGTCCCTTCCAACTCTAACCATGCTATGATTCTCTGTTCTATGAGATGCTTGTGTCCCACGTCAGCTCCTACCACCGGGTAGTGCTGGGGCAGCCCAGCCCATGGCAATTTTGGAGTTGTTTATTCATTCTTTGGAGACAGAAATTCATTCTGAGAGAGGAAAAGAGTGAAACCTAATCTAAGTCCATAAAACCAAACTATTCTCTGTGTTAAATCCATTACTTAATGGGATAAACTTCATCTTTTGCCAAGTAATAGAATAGGCACAGAGTACAGTATCTCGCTTTTAACAGATAATTGTGATAGATACGGGGAGAGATGTGTGTATATTAAACAGAAGCAAAAGGATTATTTTATGTTTTAGGCTTTAGGAGAAATTTCCAAAATCTTTGTGTGACTCAGTAGCCTGGGAGAACTTCTGTGTTAGAAAATATCTCTGAACTGGAAAAATGTGTTTAGAGATGTCCTCTATTGAAGGTATTTCTCACTAGATATTTCACTAGATAAGGCATATATACAAAGATATTAAAAATACATACATATAAAAATATTATAATACTGACTTACAAACCTCATGCAGAACAGATTATATTAAATAAGAGTAAAAAATGTTCTATCTTCTAGAAAATTCTGAAATTTCTTTCCACTGTAAATGAGAATGAAAACTGGAATGGTTCAAAAATTTATTCTGGACAATAATTTTTGAAATCATTAGAAAGCGCTCTTCGATGGCAATAATGCTGGAGAGGTATTATTTTCTAACGTAAACCAGCATGTGTCTGTGCTTGTGCACATCTGTACAAGCTGGAGCGGGAGGAAGTGTGGTAAACCAGATGCAGCACTCATTATAGAATCACAGAATCATTCAGGTTGGAAGAGACCCTTGTGATCAAGTCCAACCATCAACCCTACTCTACCAAGTTCTCCCCTACACCAGGTCTCCCAACACCACATCTAATCGACTCTGAAACACATTCAGGGGCAGTGACTCAGCCCCCTCCCTGGGCATTCAGATGTGGATGGGGACTCGACCACCTCCCTGGGCAGCCTATTCCAGTGTCTGACCACCTCCTGCAACCTGCTGGTCATGCTTCTTTTGAGGTAGCTCAGAACTGATCTGCTCTGTTTGGTGATGGGTTGGACCCTATGGTGGGCTGGTGTCTGGGGATCCTGCCTCTCCCCAAGCAGACAAAGATTTTTGTCTTTTTGGGGAACACGTGTCCAACTGCCTTTTGCCTTTCCTCTGGCAAAACTCGTTCTATTTTGATAAAACCCAAACATTTGATCCCCTCCGGCAATGACATTGCCAGAGCACTCTCCCCCACCATTTTCAAAGTGGCAGAAGTGGCTTCTCAGCGTCTCTGAATATTGGGTTTCAAGTGCTTATGCAGGTGCAGTCACACCATGACTTTTGGGTGGTGATGGTTTGAGGTACGGTAGTACTGACAGCAGACTATGGAACCGTCGCTACGAGGATGAGGAAGTCCTCAAAGCACAAGGAGTGCGGGAACACCCATCACCCTCCAGTCCCTGCGTTATTTATGGCAAGGATTGGTCCAGCCATCGAGCCAAGATAACGTCTCTGTGCCGCCTTTGGCTGCTGGGCGGGAAATAACAGGGTGGCCCTGCCCCTTACAAGAGTGGTATGGGCAGAAAGTGTGAAAGAACAGCAGATGATGCATCCAGAAAGATCCTTCTATCAAAAATTTAAATAAGGTTGCAGAGACTGCATATGTAATGCCCCTGGTCATCCTCAGGGTATAGGTAAGGATATGGCATTTCTCTTGCTCTGACCATTACCTAACCCAAAAACTGGGAGGGAAAACCTGTGCTATTAAAAGAGCTTGTATAAAATCTTTCTTGGAGAAATTTACCATGTAGAAAAGGTCAGTTAGACATTTTGACAGCACGGTACAATAAAGTCCTCTAAATGGCTTCAATCATTCAGGATTTTTTTTTAAATACGAACTTCTTTTTATCAGTTCCTAGCACTTAGTGCTTGAAAATATGTCTGATGGAGCGATTAAAATGTCATATTAATAATACTGTTATGTATCATTTCTTTACTTAACCCATTCTACATATGCCAATATATTTCAGCACTGAAAATCAGCTGCTAATATTTCCCATCTTTAAAGAATGAATTGGAAACATTCTGAAATGCAGAGTGATAGTAGAAGACCCCTTATAATTGGCAATTTTTTCACAAGATATATTCAAGTCTCCAGAATTTTTGCATTTGAGTAAATATACAGCTTTATACGGACGGTGCAGGAGATAGGGCAGGTTAATTAAGGCACTGGCTTGGAGACTGCTGTGCCTGCCTCTGGTTTCTGCTCTGCCAGAAACGGCTGGTATGAGCCTGACCTGCTCAGCATTAGTGTGTTAAAGCATGAAATGTCCCTTTGGCCCTTCTCCACCACCTGCGCCCATCCCCTCTGCATCTCAACTGAGGCTGTGTACAACTTCATGGCTCTCATCACCTCCGAACAACTGCCTTTTCCACCACGCGTCCAGCCCCACAGTGAAAAGCCCAACACAAATTGTCATAAACTCTATTGCTGTGTGTCTCCTTCAGCTTCTTTGCCAACCACTCACACAGGGCAGCGCAGCTGGAGTGGAGGAACAACCTGCTGCAAACTGCACTGCTGCTGTGAGTCCAGCTTCACAGATATCACAGAGTGGTTTGGGTTGGAAGGGACCTTAAAGATTATCTCATTCCAAGCCCTGCCCTGGGCAGGGACACCTCTCACTGGAACAGGTCACTCCAAGCCCCCTCCAACCTGGCCTTGAACCCCTCCAGGGATGGGGGAGCCACAGCTTCTCTGGGCAACCTAGGCCAGGGTCTCACCACCCTCACACCAAAGAAGTTCTTCCTGAGATGTCAACTTAAATCTCCCCTCTTTCAGTTTAAAGCCATCCCCCCTTGTCCTATTGCTCCACACCTTAGTAATTTCCTTAGGGATAGCCCAGTTTTTCCCTTAAAAGCAATGTCTCTGTAGTCCCTGCCAGTCTTGCATGGGACTGGCAATATGCAAAATAAAACCTGAGATGCTTAGGTCCAGGGTTTAAAAAAAAACAGAGGTGCCTAGAGGAGCAAAATCTCCTGTATCTGTTGGGGCTGTAAAATAACCTGATCTCAGCTCAGCCTTCACTTCTTGGACCACCCTTTACTACTCAGCCTGGTCTTTCCTCCTGAGATGTCACATGAGGCCAGAAATCCCCTGTTGCTACAGATTTGAGTTAAGGGATATTTTTCTGGGTCTAGACTTTGCGTGTGAGAGTGTGTGAGTGCTGCTAGCATCATTTAATTACATTATTCGGCAGCCCTGCTATCCCAGAGATTTTAAAGAGAAACAGCACAAATCTCTCACGTGCCCCGCTGCCCTTAGTAGGTTTAAAGCCTGTGCAGTTAGAGTGGGTTTAGAATTTATTTGAAAGCCTTCTTACACCAGTACAATTTATCCACAGAGATCAGCAGTTTACATCCTATTGATTAATGCGGTTATTGATTTATTCTGTGATTGTACTGCCTGGGTATATACGGTACTGAAAAGTGCTGTTTTCCAGGAGTGATTGACTTCTTTCTTTATTGACTACAATGAGCTGATAAAAATCATCCGCTGGCTGAGCTGGAAGTACCTTTTTTTTTTGTATTCCTGCTTCTGGCAAAGAAAAGTAAGAGACAAACACTGATGCAGAGCAGAAGGCTTAACCCCTACGATATTCTGCCCCTCTGCTCTGCGCTCCTGGACCCCACCTGCATCAGCTGTATCCAGCTCTGGAGTCCTCTACATATAAAGGACATGGAGCTGTTGGAACAGGTCCAGCGGAGGGCCACAAAGATGATCAGAGGGATGGAGCACCTCTGCTATGAAGACCAGCTGAGGGAGCTGAGGTTGTTCAGCCTAGAGAAGAGAAGGCTCCAGGGAAATCTTAGAGCAGCCTTCCAGCATCTGAAGGAGCTACAGGAGAGCTGGAGAGGGACCATTTGTCAGGAAGCGCAGTGACAGGACAAGGGGTAATGGCTTTAAATTGGAAGAAAGGAGATTTAGATTAGATACCAGAAATTCTTTGCTGTGAGGGTGGTAAGAGCCTGGCCTAGGTTGCCCAGAGAAGCTGTGGCTGCCCCATCCCTGGAGGGGTTCAAGGCCAGGCTGGAAGGGGCTTGGAGCAACCTGGTCTGGTGGGAGGTGTCCCTGCCCAGGGCAGGGGGGTTGGAACTCAATGATCTTTAAGGTCCCTTCCAACTCTAACCATTCTATGATTCTCACTCACACGGGCTCTGCAAATCATGGAGAGACATTCTCTGTGACTGCAGTACAGTTGGATATTAATAAAATCTTTTTTCCCCTGCTTTTACAACATATTTATACGGAAGTGTGATTTAGAGCTCTGTGTCAAGTCGTCACCAGGGCTGCATTCCAATGACCTGCAGAAAACACTGGGTGTTTCTGCACTTCAGGATAATGTTGATTTAGGGGCTGGTACAATAGCACACATGGGCTATTTTACTTAGTTTCTTGGCATATGTATTCAAAAATTGCCCTATAAAGATGGGAGAAGGCATTAAAAAAGTTTAAATGCTCTTAAATCACAAAGAAACATTGTGTTTTGAGTGAATGGAAACGTTCGGATAGACTCAAAATTGCTTTTTTCATGGAGAAATATTTTGTTGATGTGCTAAATTTAAAATGAAAATCTCTGACAGTGACTCTTTTTCATTTTTTGGTACTTTGCTTAGCTTATGAAAATAAAAGAGGTATTATTTTCCAGCTATTTGAAAGCTTTGGCGGCTCCGTGATTTGATCTGGTGCCTCTTCAGTCTGATAGAACTGGGCCCGAGGTTCCCTGTACTGGGCACCTCTAAGTGGAGGTTCTAATTCAGCCTTTTAAATTGCTAAAAATCAGGAGCATTGCAGTTTTGTGTTATGTTTATTTTGGTGGGGTGTTTTTCGTTTTGTTTGGGTTTGTTGGTTGGGTTTTTTTTTTCCATTTTGACTTCTGGTTTTAGGAGATTTATACAGTTCCTATTTTCAAAGGTTTGCCTGCCACCATGAGTGACAAAACTACTTTTTCACCCTTTTTTTCTCTTGATGAAACCTGCCAGTCATCAGATCTCTTTCTATTTCAGCAGCGGGTGCTTTAATCATATTTTCATGTAAAAAGGAGAGCTGGACTTTCACTGCTTTGGGCAGCTCAGACATCAGTTCCCCCTGGTGAAACACCAACAAAGAATTGGGGAGCCGAAGAGAAGAGAATGAACCTGCCTGAGTTAGAGGGCTACACTGATTAAGGAGAAAGGGGGATGGGGAGTTAGGGGGAAGCTGTCATTATATCTGTATTTAAAGGTATTCTCCTTAAAACTGCTTAGAAGTTCTGCTCCCAAGGCTGACTAGTCTCTCCCAAGGCGCTTGAGCTCCAGCTCTAAGGGAGTTCAGGGAGGGAAATAGCTTTATTCCCATTATTCCTCTGTCTAGGTTGTCCCTTACTTTAAACAGGGCTACTCCCACCGTAACGAGAAAACCAGAGTAATGACAAAATTACCAGGTAAAAAACAGGAGACACAAAGAGCTTGACTTTGAAAAGTGTCTTCTCCGGTGAGAAGATCACCTTGCAAGGAACGTCAGGAATGTGCAGAGAAATGAAAACAGATCTGAAGAAATGATTCATTTTTTAGTTTCGCTGGAAAGAAAAATGTTTTTACTTCGTTAGGAAATTATTAAGAGTTTGAATTCCATACCCTCTTCTTTCTAGACTGTTCTTTTCTTCTGAAAGCTACGTTAAACCCCTTCCTAATGAGGCCTGCGATTAGCGTCTTAGTAGAAATCCCAGAGGACAGGCTTCTAAAAGTGGCATTATATTTATTTATATATTTATTTACATAGCTATTTTAATATTTATTTATATTTTTTAATTATTATTACATTATATAAACCATATCTAATGTAATGTAATATATAATTTATATATTTATATATACGTTGTATTATATTTCTAGAGCTTTCCTGTAATTAAGCATCTATCAGGCCTTCTATTCAGTTGTATATGAAGCTGCTCTGCAGAAAATCTCTCTTAGTTTGAATAAAAATAGCTGTTTTGCTTAAACTTAGCAGAAGGATTGCATCTATGTTATAAAATATGAGAATTTTAGATTCATCTTAACTGAAAAAATGAAATAAATGTACCCATTGTTGGAGTCCTTGGACATCGTTCCGTAGTGCAGATGTTTTTATCATTTAAGGTTTTATTTTATGGAGTTCTCCCTGAAGTCCAGCACATGGGGTCTGTGAGCAATCCCAAGTACCAAAGCTTTGGCAGCTTTCGATATAAAATCATGCTTTAGAGTCTCTCACTGCCATTCTGCATAGTGACATGGCTTAGCGAAGTTTTTTACCAGAGTTAGGCTGATGCTTGGACTCAATGATCTTAAAGGTCCCTTCCATCCTGGACAATTCTCTGATTCTATGTTTAATACACTGTTTGAAGGATCATCATGTGCAGATGAACCTCTACCCTTTTGGCTACCCATGCATTTACACATCACTGTCCACATTTCAACCATTGTCTTTTAAAAATATTGGGGGGTATTTGATTGGCTCGTAGCTACAAAGATGATACAACATGTATTTGACAGTGATGAAAAGAAAGTATACTTCAGAATGAAGTGGGAAGGAAGAAAAGGTCCCTCAGTAATGCTATGAGACAAAAAAATACCTTTTATCAGATGTTGTTAAAGTTGACACGAGTGTGACTTCACATTCTGAGCTGCATCTACTGCCTTGAAAGCCGCACTCGCTCTGGTGTTTAATCTGCCATTCTAATAACAGAATTGATTGAAGGGCTAATTAGATACTTTTGTTTATATTTCAAGATAATGAAAGTCAACGTTCTCATGTACCTTCATGCCCAGCTCAAAGATGAATCGTCACTTTCAAGCTACAGGAAAGAATAACAATCTCAGGTGAGGGAGGAACTGAGCCCGCCTGAAGACAGATATATCTCATTCTCCCTTCAAAAAAGGTATTCAGCATCTCTGCCGGTTTTCTTGATCAGAACAGTCTTTGCACGAAAAAAATCCTTTAAAACATACTTGAGAATATGTAATGTATCTCATAGTAAGAAAGGTTGTCTCACTCAGCTCTGGTCCAAGGCTTGGTGATGCCACTGAAAGTCTTTCTATCTAATTCAATGGGCTTTGGGTTGGTACATGAAGATTCCTTTTATTTAAGTTCCCCCTTTCTGAAGAAAATAGCACGGTACACCTTGTCTAACGCATAGCATGGCACCCCTCGTAATTCAAACAAGTGCAAAAAGTAAACAAATAGCTTTTATTTAATTGAAAGTGGGGTTTTTCTTTACAGCTTACATTGAAGGAAGTGAGATAAATAATACCCACATCACAAGCAACTGCAAATCTCTTCTCCCAATTTTAACGGCTTGGCTCAGGTCTGTCACGCCTGACGCACCATTACACTGGAGTTTCACTAACTTCTGCTTGGAAAATACTTGAGACTCTCCTTACAATCTCAAGTTATGTCTGGCATCACGCCATTTAATTAATGCATATACATTTATCCATTAATTTCAAAGCTTATTTTTAAAAATTAATGTAATATCGATAACCTAATGTTTTCTTCGTAATAGACCACTTCTATCTCCCTCCCCCATCCCCGCTGTGTTTCCTTATCAGGAGTGTTGGTCATGGTGAAGCACGGAGATAAAATCTACAGATGGTTTATTTTTAAAAGTCCATGGCTGAGCATTGCTTTAGCCATCAAGGAAAAGGATATATAAGAACAGAACCCAGCAGCAGGAGCCCGGATGTCAATATAAGGTTTACCCCTTGGGACAATTTTTTTGCTCCGGAGCTTAAACCTGTGAAAATATAAGCACACAAAATTTTCTGATGTAAGTAAATTTGTCTCCAAAAAAAGTTGTTCTGTGCATTTGAGCATAACGGTAATCTTTGTTTTATTTACAAAACAAAACTTCACCCACAAATGTTATTTCTATGTGGTTTTTTTTTTTTTTTAAGTTGCAGCAGCAATTCCATGGAGTTTTGAATCAGCTTCCCTCCTCCTCGTAAATATCTGCTTTTTGGCTAGTTTGTTTGTTGAAAAATTATGCTCTATTTTGCATGAATAGTAAGGTACTTAAAAAAGCAAAGGCTGGACCCTGGGCAACCCCACCCCAGGCACGGAGCAGGGCTGAGGTTCTCCATCCCTGCAGCTCCAGAGCAGAACAAGAGCCACCTTAGATGTGAGAGCTGCAGCTGTGACTTTAGCAAGAAAGTTTATTTCCCTGTCCTTCCCTGAGCATCACAGGCCAGGGCAGATGGATGCCTACACTAAAAATGTCACATCTAGTATTGCCAAAATACTTTCTCCTCCACTTAATATGAGAGTACCAGAATCTAATCATAGAATCATCCAGGTTTGAATGATCCCTTGGGATCATCGAGTCCAACCACTAGCCCTGCTCTACAAAGTTCTCCCCTACACCAGATCCCTCAACACCACATCTAAACGACTCTGAAACACATTCAGGGGCAGTGACTCAATCCCCTCCCCGGGCAGCCCATTCCAGGCTCTGACAACCCTTTCTCCTAATGTCCAGCCTAACCCTACCCTGCTGCAGCTTGAAGCCATTCCCTCTCATTCTATCACTAATTACCCATGAGAAGAGACCAGCACCAACCTCTCTACAATGTTCTTTCAAGCAGTTGTAGAGAGAGATGAGGTCTCCCCTCAGCCTTCTCTTCCTCAAACTAAACACTCCCATCTCATTCCATCGCTCCTCATAAGATTTATTCTCCAGGCCCTTCCCCAGCTCCGTGTCCCTCCTCTGCACTCGCTCCAGCCCCTCCAGATCTTGTGCTGAGGTGCCCAGACCTGGACACAAGACTCAAGGGGTGGCCTCATGAGTGCTGAGTCCAGGGGGACAATCACCTCCCTGCTTTTGCTGGTCACACTAGTTCTAATACAAGCCAGGATGCCCTTGGCTTTCTTGGCCACCTAGGCCCACTGCTGGCTCACATTCAGCTGCTTGTCAACCAGAACCCCAAATCTACACATACCTAGCATTACAAAGCAATGGGAGAGAGGCCACTGACGGTAACAGAAAGTCTGTTAATCTGTTACACTTGGGAAAAGCACACACATTTCTTATTACGCAGTAACATTCAGAGGAAAAAAAATGAATCTTACGTACTTGATATTTTTGGAATCCTTATTTCCTCGCTGCTGCTGCCATCCCCACCGTCACTGACTGTTCGTATTTCTATCAGATAATCCTCTTCAAATGGTACCAGAAGCTCAGCTGAAGTGTTGTTTGTCTCCAGAATATGTGTTTTGCTATGTCTGTTTTGTCTGTACAAAATCTAAGTAAAAAGAGATTAAAAACAAGAGTTATTTAATTTTTTTAAAGTTTTAATGGATTTACTTTTTTTGGCTGAGAACATCTTCTGTCACGACCCAAAATGTTCAGAGTGCTATCAGCATCCTGCAGGGTATTAAACCTTATTCAAAACCTAGAAATATATTCTGCAGAATTTTGTGATGGAGATCACAGCTGGCTTTTACTCCAAGTGTCAGGAGAGCCTCTGTCAGCTTGAGCTGAGGCTCACCTTGACGGGGGGGCTATGAGATCCTGACCCAACACACTTATGCTCTGCTGTAAATATGGAAGTTAGACATACCTATAAACACGACTTCAACCTGTAACACCTTTTATATCCAGAACTCATCCGACACTTCAGGAACGGAGGTTTTAGTGTTGTTTTCTTTTTCAAATTTTGCCTGCTTGTGGTGAGCATTTATAGTCAAAGAGAAATAGTCACGTTGAATTCTGTGTAAAATTACTGCCTGCTATTGACCCCCTGGGACATTGCACTGCAGTGTGGTTTTAAAGGCATCAAGAAAGGACAAGAAAATCAGATAGTTGCATCTGAGTTTTCACCTAGGAAGCACATTTCTACAGCTAAACATGATCTGTATCAGGAACAGCGTGGTGAGTACAACTTGGGAGGTGATTGTCCCCTTCTGCTCAGCACTGGTGAGGCCCCACCTTGAGCACTGTGTCCAGGTTTGGGCCCCTTCCCACAAAAAAGACATCGAGGGGCTGGAGCCGGTCCAGAGAAAGGCAACGGAGCTGCTGAGGGGTCTGGAGTGTAAGCCTTATGAGGAGAGACTGAGGGAGCTGGGGATGTTCAGCCTGGAGAAGGGGTTCTTGCTCTCTACAACTCCCTGAAAGGAGGGTGTAGCCAGGGGGGATCGGTCTTTTCTCCCAAGTCACAGGCGATGGGGCAAGAGGAAACAGCCTCAAGTTGTGCCAGGGGAGGTTCATATTGGATATCAGGAAAAATGTTTACACCAAAAGGGTTGTTAAGCCTTGAACTGGGCTGCCCAGGGAAGGGGTTGAGGTACCACTCCTGGAGGGATTTAAAAGACGGGTTGACATAGTGCTTAGTTATGTGGTTTAGTGATGGGTTGCTGTTTTTTTTATATCAGAGTTAGGTTGATGGTTGGACTAGATGATCTCAAAGGTTCCTTCCAACCTAGACAATTCTATGATGGCTCCAGTGCCTGCTTGCACTAGGTCTTTTTGCTGAGGAACCACTGGGCCAACATGCAGAGCAGCTCGGGGAGTCTGGACAGGGATCCCACTGACTGTGAATGGCTTTCCTCCTCTAAAAAGCCTTTCTTCATTTCTAGCACATCAATGACAGTGTTTGACTCCTTTCTCTTGACAATCTTTCGACATATTTATGCTAAAAAGAGCAACTGATGAGCAAGGAGAAGCAGGGATCATACACTAAATAACGCAGCAAGCACTTAAAGTACTCTTTCCACATCAAAATGCAATACGCAAGGGTAGTCTAGAAGCAGGGGGTTAGACACAAAGGAAAAAAGTTTAATAATCTAGTTTTAACTTTTTCCCCAGTGTGTGGAAATGCTCAAACGCACTCACTAGGGTGCAAAAGATTTCAAAGTGGGATTTTTTTGTGTACTTTTCCTCCCTAGGCTTAAATAAATCTGTGTAGACACTAAAAAGCCTAGAAACATGAGGATCTTGATCCTGAGAACATTTCCTCATGTAAGCACTCTCCACCTCCACTTTTACAGTCCTTCAGGAGTAAAAAAAGTCTTTCTGTAAGCCTTCTAGGTTCAGAGCCACCGCAAAGAAACTTTCAACTAAATTTTCCTTTCCTTAAAAAATAGATTTATGGAAGTGCTTTTTACTTCACTCACATTGATCTTTATGTATCTTCCTACCTATTTTCAAAGGTACATTTATGAATTGCCAGTGAGGCAGAACTTTCAAATGTGGTTTATTCCCGTCTTCAATGCTTGAGAGACTGTTCTTTGCCTATATATGTGTGAAACCCCTTTCCAAAGAAGATGCAAATGCATGAATATGACATGATTTCAAGGGAAATGGGACAAGAGAGAACCAGTGGACAGAAAATCCCAGTGTTGGGATAAAGAGGTCCTACTCCAAATGAACACAGCTGTTCTTCCAGTTAAATAATGTCAGCTAAACATCCCAATATTTGGAGAAAAGTCACTGTTTTTCAGGCACACTGTTTGTACCTCTATTATAAACAACATGTCTAATTAACGAGATAAAGAATACACTTACTTTGTAGCCAAGCACCTCTGATTCATTCTCCATTGTTTTCACGTGTTCCCAGTTCAAGCAGATTTTGGAATTTGTCAGCTTCCAGGCAATGTTTGCCGGGGGTTGACTTGGTGCTTTAAACCAAAAAAAAAAAAAGAAAAGGTGATGATAATCACAAGATACAACTGAATATTAATTTGCATAGTGTAATTGAATGAGCTGCTGACATGGAAGTAGCAAATGCATGGCTGATTCACATCTAAAACAGTAAAAAATATTGTCCTGTCCATCATTGCTCCCGTATTAGTCACAATAAAGATCTATTCATAGCACAGAACCACTTACTGTGAGAGTTCATTTTCAAAATTAGGAAAAGCCTGACAGTGTCTGACAGTTCAAGTTATATTTGATAGATTTTGGTTAAGTACTGTGTTGCTCTTATCTGTATTTTAATGTACTAGATGATGTTTTGCTGTATGGATTTCAGAAAAAGCTAAAACTAAGAGCAGAATACAAAAGCCGAGATTTTCATCAGCCATGAGGACAGGTTACAAAGAGCTACACATTAAAGTCTCTGTGTGATCCATCATGAAACATTGTAGGATTTTATAAATTCTCAGCACAATAGGCCGAGAGTAGCTTTTCAAAGGCTTCTTATGCCTAAGTGCCAGGACTTTGAAAATTTGCCTACAAGTGACTGAAATCGAACCCTGTGTGAACCTGTGAAGTTGAAACCGCGCCTTTGAACTGTATCTCTGATTTAGAACAACACATTATCTCCTTCTCCATGGTGTGTCCTCCTGGACCCTGCCTGGGAGGATGGTGCTGGGGGTGTTAGAAGAAATAAGGTCTTGAACAGAACTAAGAGAAAGAAGGAAAGTTTTGGAGCAACAGGTTGTGAGTGTCCCAGACCTGACTTTAAAATGCTAAACTTCTGGTATCCTTTTCTCCCTACAGTTCCTATATATTGATGATTATTGTATGTGGAGAAGTTTAATCCATCCCACCAGTAGGAAAAAGAGGCATTAGTGGACCACCCAAGTGAATACAAGCAGATGTCCTTCTGTGAGCTGGAAAAATACTCATTTTCTCTTGGAAGGCATCAATATACATTCACATACAGAAAACTGCAAATTTACTTAAATGTTGTTTGAGACCTCTTTGTTTTCTATAAAGAAATTGGTAACAAAAACCTCACAGGTGGCAATGGATATCAAGTATTTAATTGACTGCGTACTCTGGAAAGCCTTGGGAGCTCTTGTAAATGGGTGACTACTGCCTTATTCAATGCTTTGTAGCATAGCACTTAAAACCATCTTAATTCCTAGTCTTTGGGCCGAAAAACCACCACAGGATGATTTTCAAAACAGAATTATCTGGTTTTGCTATACAGCCAGGGACCAGAATAGGTGTTAACGTAGCACGTCCCCAAATCCATGGTAATACCCACAAGCAAAAACGCTGCAATGGGTTATTCAGCTCTAAGATGAACAGATCATTTTCACAACTAACTTCTTGTAATCAACACCCTCAGGAATTGAAGTCTCAAGCATATGTTTAAGCTTATTACATTAATGACATTGCTCTCACATTTTAGGTAACACTTGGCTTTGTTGCTGTGCTGAGTTGAGGTTTTATCTTTGCAAGATATTTCTAATATCTACAGCTGTTGATGTATTTGTAAAGAAAAAGAAAAGGCAAAGCAATGTATTTAAAGAAAGTAAAGAAACAGGAAAGCTGAGTTTCACAACAGCTCCTAATGGAGCAGTATGTTCATGGAAGGAGGGCATCACCTCCTCTTTCCCGAGTAGTTTAAACTTAAACCAGGATATTAACTTAGACCTTAAACTGATCTTAGATAAGTACATTTCACTCAGATTTGCACCTATTTGGCAAAAGGGCTATTTTAGTTTAGCTTAGTCTCTGCAATAAGGGCACCCACAGAATGTTTTTGGGATCCTGGACAATGAGTCGGGAAAAAGGAGCCATTACCTTGAAGCTAAAGCTCCCGCTGCAGATGTGCACTGTTTATATTCTCTTGACATATTATCTCTACCCATATTGAAAGCGCTTGCATCTTTCAGAGAGTAGAGCTTAAAAATTTAATATACGTTTTTAAATATTAAAAGGTTTATTTTGACTTTAATTTTTAAATGAACCATTAGCACAATCCTGAATTTGACAGAAGATGAAGTCAATGTAAAACAAAAGCAAATTTATTCCTTATATGTCTTGTCATTTGACTGCTATATCTTTAACTTGTCTTTCATACATATACACATACAAATGTAGAGAATCATTTCCAAAGAGGAGTCTATTTTCCATTAAGACACCGCCTGTGTGAAGAGTTTTGTTTGAATCCTTTAAAAAATGCCTTCTCTGGCTTTATTTTGGTGTGTGCTATTTACACTGAATGCTAACTTTTATCATAAACTCATTTTGCAAGTTGGTTCCTGTCTTGCACTTTGATTAATAGCACAGAACAGCACAGAGACAACAGGACAACCGGGGAAAGACAGAATAAAAATACTTCCCTCTTTGTGCAAAGGGGCTGATCAATAGTTTACTGGGAAAACACAGTCCAGGGAAAGTATATAAAAAATGGAAAGTGGAAACAGTAAGGTATTTAGGGCAATCTGGTACGTAGCAGATTATCAAGGTTTCCTGCTTTATGATTATTTTGCTCTTAATGAACATTTACTTATCATAGAACGGTCCAGGCTTCAGGGACCTCTAGGGTCATCTAGTCCAACCCTGCCCCACAGTCAGCAGGGACACCCCCAACTGGACCAGGTTGCCCAGGGCCCTATCAAGCCTCCCCTTGAATACCTCCAGAGAAAGGGCCTCAACCACCTCCCTCAGTGACCTGTCCCAGTGGTCCACCACCCTCAGAGTGAAAAACCTATTCCTAATATCCAATCTATAGCTGCTCTTCTCCAGTTTGACTGGAGGCCTTTGGAAACAGACCCTCCCCAGCCTTCCTGTAGCCCCCTGCAGGGACTGGAAGGCTTCCACTTCATGGGTTCAATCCTGCAGGACAGTGTTTCCTTGCTACCTTGGAGTATGGGCCCATGAAAGCATTGGTTTCACGAAACTGCTTCTCACAGACAGAACTGCACATGGTTTTGTTTCTATAATTGCAGAAAATTAAAAAAAAAAAGAAAAAGAAAAAGAAAAAGAATGCCTAGATATTATTTACATGAATGTATCGCATATACTACCCTCCGTAGTGCACAATTTGGAGGTAACCCTCCCAGGTCTGATTGAAGCTGATGAGAAGTTATGCTTCCAGTGAGACAGAACTGAAGCCCGAGCTAAATATTAAATGAAAGTCTTAAATATCGGAATCTGAGTAAAACTGCTGGTGACCACAAAAGCATTGTCAGGGGGGGAGAGAGAAAAGTTTCTTAGTCACAGATTTATTATGGTGCTTAATTTTCTGAAGAAATGTGGTGATCCAGGTTTCTTGGATATCTTGCAACGTTTAGCAGAGATGGGTCTCTGAGAAAGCCAAAATGTCACTATCACACTTGGGAGTTAGCAACATTTGTTGTAGGAAATTGAATACTCACGTGATTTTTTAGTGGTAACATTTACTGGAGTGCTAGAGGGCCCTGTCCCTGCAGTGTTGTAAGCTCGAACGGTTGCAAAATACACGGTGTTAGCTTTTAGTCCTGTGATATTTTTGGCTGTTACGTTCCCGTTGACTCTGACTTTACCAGCTGTGCTTTCCTTGGGATCATCGGTCCAGTATAAAACCTGTAAAGCGAGAAGAAAGAAGAGGCAATACACTGTTTTCCATCCATTACAGATATGGCTGGGAAGTGGAAGTGCTGACAATGAAGATTTCAAGGGATACAAGATTTTTTTCTATTCAAAGCTAGCAGGAAATAAAACCAAGCATGAATATTTACAGGGAAGAAATAAAATTTCAGAGACTGAATGCCAACTAAGGAAGTAAATGAAATCCTTAGCTTTACAGGCGTCCAAAAGGAAAACTTTGATAAAGTGAGAAATTTTAAAAGCTTGTTTGGTTTTATGGTTTGAACACATTTGAAGAAAACTTTTAAAGAGACCAAGAAACAGTTATCTTGGTCATCTAAGAGGCTTTTTAAAATTATTTTGTAACCTGCCTCTATTATTGATTTAGTGGCAGCTATTTAGACCTGGGGTGTTTTTTTTTCTTCAGTGAGTGATTTAGGAAGATTTTTGTCATTTACACGTTTGTAATGATAGGACAGAATTTACACTATTTTGGACTTGGTTTACTCTTGGTTTATCAGATCTTGAAAAAAAAAAATTAAAACAAATTCTTTCATTGGGCAAATAAAACATCCAGGAATCATGTCTCAGGTTATTTCTAAGTACCTAAAGCAATGCGATGGGACACACGTGTGCTCCGAAATATCACGTAGCCCATGGAGCTCAGAAAACATTACAGCTGTGTCAGAAGAGGAGGATCAGCTCTGCTTCACGAGCCCTTTTATAGGAGCCATCACAAATGATTAATCTTGGAAGTTTTAATTTACATTACAAAAAGCCTGGGGCAGAGCTGCAGTTTGGTCTGTAAACACTTGTGATGATGTCAGGTGAAACGCTGCTAATGAGAGTTGGGTGAAGAGCTCCAACGACCATTGACTCAGAAGCAAGGGAGGAGGACCCAGAATACAAATGTGGCCAGGACAGGGACATCTGTATGGTGTCAGACACCAGCAGCAGCTGCCTCACCTCGTAGCCCAGCACCCTGCCCGTGTGCCTGTTCCACGCGATGGGCTGCCAGGAGACCTCCACCTCCGCTGCCGAAATGCTCAGTGCCGAAGTCCCTGCTGGTGCTATCTGTGGCTCTGGGTGGTGGGAGAAAACACTGGTGGAACATTTGTGCTACCAGAAGGGTGCGAGGTCAGAAACCAAGGGAGATTCAAGAAAAGAGGAATAGATTCTGGGGAGAAGGAGCAGGCAGGGGCTCAGGAAAGCCGCTGTGAATCTCTAGCTTTGCTGCCCATTTGTTCTGGGAGATCAGCAAATGGTCATTTTCCAAAAGTAGTCATTAACCAGAAACTGCTCTGCACTGAATGGTCTAAAAAGCTGGACTGTCTGAGAGCTAAATTGTTTTAGATGCCTCCTGATTTTCCCAGCCCACTCCATGGGAGCTCACTGGGGACAGATAAACTTGCTGTCCACTTAAAGCAATTCTGAAAACCTGCCCCGTGCTACTTCAATTTCCCATCCTCTGCCATGTGTCTCTTGCCAATCTTCAATGAACAGCCTAGAACAGGCTCCTCAGTCTCCCCATGGACATCTGTTTGACTGTATTTGGGACCTGTTGATACTATACAACCATTACTAGTAA
The DNA here is from genome assembly GCA_013400555.1 of Jacana jacana. NCBI lineage: Eukaryota > Metazoa > Chordata > Aves > Charadriiformes > Jacanidae > Jacana > Jacana jacana. The sequence goes on along the minus strand of VZTM01016467.1, from coordinate 251,260 downwards.
GAGCAACACACTTTACCATCTTCTCCTGAGTAGACAATGGATATGGAGCTCAGGGTGCCTTCTCCTTCGTTGTTGTAGACGCCAACTTTCACTTCGAAAGGAGAGAGAGGTGTGATGCTTTCATTCCTATAAACATATTGGCTTGCTTCCACTGAAGCCACCACTGCTTTTGTCCAGGTGGTTGAGCCAAGGGGACGAAACACAACGATGTAGCCAAAACCTTCCCCGTTTTGTAGTTCTTCTGGAACCGGCTGCAGTGACAGGGCAGGCAGTCAATAAGCATTTGCAAGTATACACTGTTTTAATTGAATCTTCATTCTCTGAGTATATTTCAGTGGTATTGATTTAGTTGACTGTGCCTTAGAGAAGATAATAATGTTTGCTCCATCAAGGTAATATTGAAATAAAAATCAAAATAATATATCTATTGAGACAATCAGTTTAGAAACAGAAGATCTGACCAGCTCCATTAAAGTTATTCTCTTTCAGGCACAAAGTTTTCAAAATTAAAAGCATTTCACTCACCACAGGTTGCAACTGATTCTTTTTTTTTTTTTTTTTTTCCCAAGGGGTATAGGAATGCTCATTCTAGAGAAATTATTTTAAAAGAAAAAAAATAGTGGGGAAAGGAGCAAATGTAAACACAGGAGCGTGCGTCAGCTGTGTAATTGCCTGTCTACAAGTACGGCACTTACATATATTTTTACCACAGGTGAATGTGTCAAGTGCATGAATATATTCTTATTTAAGTTTGTTTAGAGCAGAAATGTTATTGCAAGTCAACATGGCGAAATTAATGTTTCTATTAATACCATCCCACGTCAAGGTATGTATCAATGACTCACACTGCACAGGCAATTACAGCAGCCCTGTAACCAGCATGAACTTTTTTGCTTTCTTGGGATATAAATACTTCTATATTGGCTTCTGAAAGCTCAGGAACATTTGTGAAACAAGGAAAGATCAGTAGTACACAGAGGAAGGAAGCGTTTCTCAGCAAAACTTCATTTATTTTAGATGCCTGCATCGAAGTGAAGTGCGTGGAAAAGCAGCCATGAAAAATGGTGCAAGAAGAGAGGAAAAAGCCACAGGGGCAGAACCACAGCCCCTGCGCTTGTCTAGGGCTCCGAGCTCCTCTCCTGCCCAGAAACTCCTGGGGGCACTAACCGTGCGAGAAGATGGGAGAAAAACAATCAGGAACTACAGCAGAAAATTTCAGGGCACTTATTTTATCCTTTTCTCCATAAACTCCTTCTAATTCTAACCTTGTCCCGGCATATGTACCAAGCGTGCCTTTCCTTAAATACCTCACAAATCTCAGCTCCCCTGGATGCCCCCTCCTCTCTCTTACCCAGTCCTGAGAGAGTTAAACATGAGGGATGATGGCGCACTGGGGATTTGTAAGAGTTCAAGCTTCTTTCTAGAGCATTTAATTTGGTTTTGAGGCTTCTGTGACCTCAGATTTAATCAAGATGTTTAGCGAGCTCATCACAGAAAGCCACAGAGTCGTGCTCAGTGTTGTTAGCTTGGCGTAATTAGTGTTTCTTCCGACTATTTTTCAGGACGCACTATGGAGTCCAATGGGATAATTTGATTGAGATCTCTCAGGCTGTTTTCAATTTTCATGTTCTTCTGCCCCCAAAGAGTAGATCAGTAGAGGAGAAAATGAAACAAACCAGTGAAAGATCCATATGAAGGAAAACTGAGTTTGGTGAAAGTGAAGTTTCACTGCATTTGGAGCGGGGAGAGGGGAAAGCACTGGCAATATTATTTACCTAGTGGGGATTTTTTTTCTTTCAACCTCATTTTTTTCCTATCACTTCCCTTCTTCCCCCAAAAGGCTGGTTAAATGGCGCAGTTCTGCAGTGTAGTGGAGAACACAGGTACCTCAGCTGATGAAAACATCACTTTCAGCTTAATTCCTTCCTCAAACTGTATATTTAAACTTGGTTATTTCATTGGAAAAAGAATGAAGTCAAAGGTGAGCCCAGACTGCATTCCTTGCTCAAGCTGAACCAGAAGGTTTCGAGGTTTTTCTCATGAAGAAACATTTTCCATGACTTATGAAGAACTGTGTTTTAGGAGACCTGGTCCTAAATTAGGAACTTAAGATAGGTCAATTAGTGCAGCCCCTGATAGGAAGAGACAACATAAAGCTGCCTGGCTGCTGCCCTCCAGACTGGGTGCTGCTGCTGGCTCCTCCTTCAGTCAGATATACTCAAAGCCAGAGAGAAACTTAACTGTCACATGCACCTCATCAGCGTTTTTCAGTGGCAATGAAAAATGCAGAGCTAGGTTTTGGGGAGTTTTTCCAACCAAGAACCCATCCCATCACTGCCTGAGCTTTGCAAGAAGCTGCCTGCCTTCATGGCGATGCCCACGGGTGGCTGGAGCAGGAGGGCTCCTTCCCTCAGCGCTTCCTTCCCGCTTTACGAAGTGACCTGCGCTCACCCACGGCAACTTGTCGTGAGGTATTAACTGCTCTGAAAAAAAGTATATTCTCTCCTCTCACTGAGTGTGGGAGAATTAAAGGGCTCATCTCCTTTAACGCATAATAGGATATGTCTTGTCAGCACAGTGTTCCAGAATGAAAAACATGTAAACAAAAGTATGAAAAATGTTAATGCAGAAAATGGCCAAGCAGATTAGTGTGTTAAGCACCTCCTGTACAATGGAGATAAGAGGGTTATAGAGACTTCTAAACATCTTTATAACATGCCTCTTAAACTGTTTATTTTTATAAACTGTTCACTATAACACAGAAAACTTGCTGTATATCTTACAGGCTGTTTTTTCTGCCGCTGCAGGATGAAATCCAGGCTCAGACAAAGCCAATGACCAAAAGCCTTTGGTTTTCAGCAGGGCTGTGATTTCACCCGTGGACTCTCGCCCATTAGAGAGCTTAGGTTAATTGAGCTAACAATTACCTCCCATGTGATGACCAGCTCAGAACGGCTCCCTCCTCCTCCACTGATGTTTGTTGGTGCCACAACTGGGACTGGAGAAGAAAAGATATTGGTGCTTGAAATGACCCACAGCTACTATGGGATTAGAGCTTTTCCGAGTTCAAAGGCAGCTATTCTGCTTTTCAGCACGTAGAACACGGACTACATTATACAACGGTACATTTTAAATGAACTGAAATTCTATTTACACATTTTCAAGTTTCTAAGGCTGAAGCCACAGATGCATTTGATACATGAGTACCCTGGTTCAAAAAATTAATTAAAGAAGCTAGTAGCATCAAGTATCTGACATTATTATGCCTCATCAACTAATTGGCAAAATGATGTTCCATTCAGACTGTAGCTGCAACACTACTGATTTACTAATTATGCATTTGTTCAGTAAACATGTTGTTGGAGCAATATATTAATTTTTTTAATTGGCTGTATGCTATTCTTAGGAAATTCAAAACTTATAATTTGCTTTTCTCTTTCTCCCAAGACTGTAAGTGCCCACAGGTTTCTTGATTAGAGCTTGATTTCCCCACCGGGTATGGCACCACAGGCACAGGGTCGAGGTCAAGCAACGTGCTGGTGTTCCAGGCTGAAAGGGCTTCTCATATGGCTCTTGATGGAGGAAACATCAGCATTTCTTGCCTCTTGCTCTATATTTCCACAAGCATACCCATTCCATTAGCCTATAAATATTGACAGTTTGGGGGAACTGGTTTCTGATGTAATGGATGGAATCTAGACAGACCAGCCTTGTTCTTACTGTAAAGTTCTATAGATCTTGCCAGGATGATTTCATGTTCCTCTTCAGCTGCTAGAGAAGTATAAAAAAGAGGAGAACCCTAGAACTGACTGTGACAGAAACCCCTTATAAGAGGGCATTTCATAGAATCATAGAATCATATAGGTTGGAAGAGACCCCTGGGATCATCAAGTCCAACCATCAGCCCCACTCTACAAGTTCTCCCCTACACCATATCCCTCAACACCACATCTAATCTACTCTGAAACACAGTCAGGGATGGTGACTCCACCACCTCCCTGGGCAGCTGATTCCATTGACTGACCACTCTCTCTGTGAAAAACTTTTTCCTAATGTCCAGCCTAAACCTACCCCTGCTGCATTTGTACTGTTTGCCATCTCCAAAACCTTAGTACTACTTTTAGAAATTTCCAGACTATTTCATTGCTCCCTTCGTTCAGCTCTCACTCCTGAAAACTGGACGCATTGGGACAGGGCTGAAGACAGGGTCAGAAACAGGCAGGACAGTTCTCTCTCAGAAGCTTTTTCAGAGATTTTGGCAAGTTTTGCCACATCTATGTGCCCTTCCCTGTGTCTTCCACCCAGAGTTCACCCAGCTGCAGTAGAGGAAATAAAGGCAATGACCATTTAAGTTCACAGAAATTTATGTGAACCCACTATCACCTCCAGATTCAAGTCCACATGTAAATCTTTATCTGATTTTATCCTCTCTAGGAATTTCATGATAATGTTGTTGTGCAGTCATAAAAGTGAGTGCAAGTGCAAACAGACTCTTTTCTGGGAGGTTTAGCATAAGTATTCAATTTTGTCAGTCACAATCAATGTCTTTGTGCACATCAGAGGCAAATAATCTAAGACTGAAAAGAACAGCATTAAAGGAAAAAAAAATATGACAAAACAGACTTTCAAGCCTAGTGTTTCACTGTTTCATGAACCAGTTGATGCTCAATTAGTTCATGTGTTAAATGTCTGCAGTACTTACTAGATTTGCATGGGGAAAAAATGTGTACTACTGCTCAGCAGAGCCTCAACTGGGTCATAGTTGAGAAACAGATGAAAATTTACAGCTGAGTGCACCAACAGAAGCTCAATTAATTCTGAGCTCCATTTTAATGAAATGAACAGTGGCTCATTTGCATCCACAAATCTACTAATGCTCAGATTTCAGCTGGCAAAACGGCTATTATAGCAGTGAAGTTCCAATTCACCCTTTCCTGGCCAGCCTTTTGCTGTCCACACTGTGATACTGTTTTCAGTTTCCTCTTCTGATAAAAAAATCCAGAACTTTACATCTCTCATAGTACAGCAATGTTTTGAGACAGAATGATTTACGGCAGTGAAGAGGTTAAGCAACTAGACCTGAACTGAGTCTTCCTATTCCTTGTATTGGGCTTCAGATGGGGCTACCTGTAAGGAAATAATGTTCCTGGTGCTATTCCCATGATAAATAATATTAATTTTATTGTTCCTTTCTCCTTCCAGTTCTAGCCTTGTGAATCCCTCTAATGAAAAAAAAAAGCTTTAAAATATGAAGCTTTTACTGACTGTATAGGAAGTTTTGAATATCACACTTTACAAAGCCCCAAGGTAGCAACAACAAGAACGAACTTCTCAAGGCTAATTCTGACTTGATGATCCATGCTGTAATGGAGAACACCTGTCCATGATACTCTGCTGGGCAATTTAGAAAATCTGGCCTCCTCCCCTCTCCAGCTTTTCTTTAACCTTCCCTTTTCACATTGCCCCTTACTCCTTCCATGTGAAAGTTTCCCGTGGATCTCCTGCTGGAGGAAAAGGTCATGTACCACTTGGGCATGCATCCCCCGGACACCTAAGCCAGGCAGGATCATAGAATTGTAGAATCATTCAGGTTGGAAGAGACCCTTGGGATCATCGAGTCCAACCATCAGCCCCACTCTACAAAGTTCTCCCCTACACCAGATCCCTCAACACCACATCTAATCTACTCTGAAATACATTCAGGGATGGTGATTCAATCCCCTCCCTGGGCAGCCTCTTCCAGTGCCTGACCACTCTCTCTGGGAAAAATTCTTTCCTAATGTCCAGCCTAAACCTACCCTGTTGCAGCTTGAAGCCATTAGTCCAGCTGGGATCAGTGCACCTTCCCAGGATGGAGGCTCTCTTTCCCCTGGAAAGCTGAAAAGATCTATCAAAATTGGTGTTCTAATGATAAAATCCTTTTTTCTGGCATCAGTGCTCAGTACAAGGTTTTGCTTCAACAATAGGCTAAGAACTTATTAAATTTAAATCAACTTATTCAACATGTTTTGAAGTAATCTTGCCTTTGGACAAATTCTGTAGGTATTCTGGGTAACAAATGCACTCCCTTTCTAAGGATATATGCAGTTTCTGCTGTATAATCTATGATACTGCATTTTGAGTTCTGTCTTGAAATGCAGCTTCCCAAATTTCAGAGCTTGGCAAATGAGAGAAACAGAGAAGAGAAAGTGGATTGTAAAAAGCCGGTTCCATTTTACTGCCTCCTATCCTATAAATACTGATTTTATAGGTGGGAGAGAGTTGATAAGCGGGGGTGGTGGTGGGGAGAAACATAAAACAAACCAAAGGTTTGGGCTTCAAATAAATTGTACCAAACTGAGCAGGTCAAAAGGACTGACAATGTCGATCATCTGAGAACGAGTCTTCCTCCTATGGGGTTCCAAATCCCAGAAGATAAATGAGTAAAGGTGAGACAGACAGAGAGTAAGGATCTCACCCTGGAGTCAGTGGAAGCTATTACTTTCACCGGGCTTCGGATGCCGTAATTTATTTCCTCCAGTTAAAGCCAATCTCCTGTCCCTCCTGATGCTCAGATATCAAACACCCTCAGCAGCAAAGGCATTCCATGCTGCTGTGAGGACATGCCAGAGAGCTGACTTTAGCATTTTCTATGCAAGCCCCTGAGCAGGGTATAAACGCAGTTATAATTGGAAGAAAACACAAGTTGCTCCCCAATTGCTTGAATTAAAGGTTGTGTTCAGGCACAGGGATTAGTTTTGGGACATATCAAAGGGAAGAAGCATGGGCCAGCTCTAGCCCTCACTGCCAGCCCAAGTGATCACCAAAGCAGAGAGCCAAGTGTGTGGTGCTTCAATCATTACTTAGCATCCCTTGCATCGGTAGCACAGGTCTGCTGACATGAAGCCATGGAATCATAGAATGGCCCAGCTTGGAAGGAACCGTAAAAGATCATCCAGTTCCAAACCCCTTGCCCTGGGCAGGGACATCTCCCACTAGACCAGGTTGTTCAAATCCCTGTCCAGTCCTGGCCTTGAACACTTTCAGGGATGGGGCAGCCACACCACTGGGCAACTTGGGCCAGTGTTTCATCACCTTCACAGTAAAGATTTTCATCTTAATATCTCATCTAAATCTCTGCTCTTTCAGTTTAAAACCCTTACCCCTTGTCCTGTCACTACATTTCCTGACAAAGAGTCCCTCTCTCCAGCTCTCCTGTAGCTCATTCAGATACTCTAAGGTCTCTCTAAGATACTCTAAGGCTCTCTAAGGTCTCCCTGGAGCCTTCTCTTCTCCAGGCTGAACCCTCCCAACTAACTCTCTCAGACTGTCCTCGCAGCAGCTCCAGCCCTCTGAACATTTTTGTGATCCTCCACTAGACCTACTCCAACATGTCCACATCTTTCTTGTGCTGAGGATTCCAGAGCTGGATGCAGTAGGAGTAGGGGGGTAGGGCAGCCCCAGACAGATATGTAGGTATCTCACTGTAGGAGTGAGCGGCTCTGCTGCAGTGAAGTTCTCACACCTGTGCCTGTGTGGAAAAATCTTACCTGCCGCTTTAGTTTTCAGTAGAGCTGATGGTCTGCTTGGCTCCCCAATTCCAACACCGTTGCTGGCAACCACACGAAACTCATACTCAACCCAAGGGCTTAAGTCAACCACTGTCGCCTTGTGAGTCCTACCATTAATGACTTCAGGAACTAAAGGCAAAATAAACACGTCAAGAGGATTTATTTTGGGGGTAATTAATAGTATATGCAAAAAATACAAGGTAACTCTCAAACTGCTCACCTGTTGTAACTGCCTGCCAGCCAACTGAGAAAGGAGTCCTCGTCTGAATACTGTAGATCTGGACTGGGCTGTTATTATCTATTCCTGACTTCCAGGACAACACAGCAGTCGTGCTAGAAATATGTTCAACTTTAACATCTTCTGGTGGACCTGGGGGGCCTAATATGATTAGCGTTTTAAGATGAAGGTATTAGGAAGAGAAGATTCATCGCTGGGTTGGGCTGGGCAACTCTGAACTTTCTCAAGTCAGAGGAATTATTCATGAAACTGCAGTTTCATAAAAGCAGCACAATCTCTAAATGATGGCTTCATGCCCATATTACATTTTTCTAATTAATGAGGGGGGTTGAGTCAGGAAAATAAATGTCTTTATGCTTATAACATGAAAACTGCAAACAAGGGAATGATTTTGGTTTTGTCTGACCAAAAAAAAAAAAAAATTAGTTACCCCAGGTGTCTTTTGCTGAACCATCCAACATTTTCAGAATTCCTACTGAATTTAATCAGAACCAAGGTTTAGAAAGAGAGCGGTATGGTGTGCTGTACAGATTTCTGATTTCTGCTAGGTTTTAGAGGATCTGCCCCCCATAACAGCACTTCTCTTGCTGCTGGCAGTAAAAAGATTAGTGAGTTGACCATAGGAAATAATTTGTCACATTGTCTCCAAATAGTGGAAAGGAACCAGGTTTCTTGATCTTTTCCAGCTTGCCCTGTGACCCAGAGATGCCCAGCAAGGAGCCAGTGACAGCAGTCTGTGGAAAACAGAGGACTTCCCAACACCCTGCCACATCAACCTGTGTGTGCCATCACCTTCCAAAGAGGCCACAGCAGAGCTGCACAGATCACCCTGGCTGAGCTGCACATTAAGATCATGAGCTACAGAGATGCTGAGGGCACTAGAACATCTCTGATGAAGAAAGGCTGAGGGACTTGAGTCTTTTTAGTCTGGAGAAGAGCAGACTGAGGAGGGATCTGATTAACACCTATAAATACTTAAAGAGTGGGTGTCTGGAGGATGGGACCAATTTTTTTTCAGTGATGTCCAGGGACAGGACAAGAGGTAACGCACACAAACTTGGACACAGGAAGTTCCATCTAAACATGAGAAGGAATTTCTTCACTTTGAAGGTAGCAAAATCCTGGCAGAGGCTGCCCAGATAGGTGGTGGAGTCTACATCTGTGAAGACATTCCAAACCTTCCTAGACACCACCCTGTGCAACCTGCTCGGAGTGGACCTGCTCTAGCAAGGGGGTTGGTCTGGATGGTCCCTTCCAACCCTTTATCATCCTGTGATTCTGTGACCACGCTGGCCAGAATCTCCATCCAATTTTGAGGCCAAGGGAGCAAGATACATAACATTTCAATATTGAAATGTTGAATATCCTAGGCATCATTTGAACAACACCTGATGTTCAGAATTTCTAATTCCTCCAGAAGATATATGTGTCTACATTTAACAGCCATACCTCTCACAAGTATATCTACTGTTGCAGATCGACTGTCTAAAGTTGTTTGGACCATGCACACATATTTCCCAGAATGATGTAGCTGAATATTTCTTATCATCAAATCCCCAACAGATTCCTGGAGATACAAAGAAAGTAAACTAATCACTCACAACATGCTTTCCATACTGGACATTTTTATAAATTGCACAATATTAATATAAAATTCAGCTTTTAAATTAAAATATTCATAGCTATCATCAGTTTCTTTCATGTGGACATTTTTATTATGGCTTCACAAATAACTCAAGCGCCTTTATGAAATTTAAGAAAGAAAAATAAATGGCTGCAGCCCTTGTAAAGAAGCAGTGATTTGCCATGCATATAAATAGCAATGGAAGAATTATGATAAATATTTGTGTCGTCTAAAGACTGTGGCAAATACTTTCATTAAGCACTAAGGAGTTTAAGAAACTTACTCTTCCAATTCTTTCAAAATGATGCATTCCACTGTTAAAATCAATTTTACTGCCGTTGAATGACCATGTGAACAGCACATCAACGGAGGGGTCGTGAGACACCTGGCAGGGAAGGACTATGCTTTCTCCAACTGTTACATCCATATTAGTAGGTTGAATAGTAATTACAGAGCTTTCTGTGGAGACAAAAAAAAATAAATAAATTATTTTCATTAAAATGCTTATAAAAATGGCAGATCTCGAATGAGTTCTGTACCATTTGCGAAATTATTTAAAATTGGCCCAAATGTTCCATAATAAAGAAAATTATCTGTAATACAGTGATGGTTTCAGAACACTCTTACCCGCGGGTAGCCTATTACTGTTGCAGCATCAATACGATGAGCACGCCGCATGCGAGCCCACGTCAGAGGCAACATCCTAAATCAGTCCTGTATTACGTTGGCAGGAGCCGATAGACACGATTTCAGCTCAGAAAAGTGCAAACCTCATGATTAAGACTGCTATGAATACGCCTGCCGTTCTCCAAACTTGAAAAATCTCTCCTTACAGGAAACTGCAGGAAAAGCAGAATTGCTGTTCATCGCCGCGTCCTTTAGACATCGAGATCCTTAATCTGTATCAACGTTGGCAGTAGCTTATGTTATAGCTCCAGAGCAGGTACCTTCACAGACAGAAAAACTATTTATGTTATCTTTTTTAACCCCTTCCTCTTACAAACTTGCAGCTCTTGTTGAGGGAAGCAGCAGCAGCTCGTTGAAGGGGAATGAAATATGTTTATTTGGCTTCACTTTTGCCAATAGGACTGGCAGATAGATTAGAGATAACAACCACTTTGCTGTAAGCAATTCTCTTGAATAAAGCTTTTGTGCATGAAAGTGTTATAAAATGGTGAGAATTTAGAAGCACATGAATAAAACGGGAGCAGAATCTACTCGATGTTATTAATACATTCTGAAAATTATGTGAGAGGAGGAGAGGAAAATTTGCACAAGCTGCATTAGCTCAGAGCTCATTCCGGCTTAACCCTCTGTGCTAGAAATGTACTCAAAAATTCAGGATTTTGGTTTTGCCAAGGTTCTAAAGGGTCGATGCGCTATAGGGCACCCAACCCCTTGCCTTCAAACACCTTTTCGTTCAGACTCTCACCATCATGGCAGTAACTGATGAAAATGTAGATGCAGCCAGGCAAGATGGGCTGAAACTTTGAAGGGCTTCTTCCCAGCATCGAGCTCTGCTGGATGAGTGTCTGATGGCAGTGGTCAAGTAGAAAAAATGTAGGACATTTCATCTTCTGCTAATCTTTTAAAATAACACTGGATCTGACTAGTTCCAGAGATATACCTGCTGCGGGAATCAAGTAAAAATTTCCAAGGAAAACAAAGAAAGAACCTGATTTTTATCATTATAGATCAATTAGGTGTTTTTTTTTCTGGTGCCACTAAGAGAATGTAAGAGGTTCTCATCTTGAGTTAGAGCTCAGACTTGGAACACGCCTTCTCATATTTCTCTGTGTACTTTGATTGCTCTTCACAGCCAGGTAAAACTATCCTCGTGGCAGCTCCATCAGTTTGTCTGAAGTCAAGGACTCCAAAAATGTGAAAGCCTCAGATGACTGTCTTAAAGATACTCAATCATGGGGTTAGAGAAATCTCTTCCTCTCCCTGGAAGCAGTTTGTCAGATGCAGTAAATTCCAGATGATTCAAGTGCCATATTCTTTGTTGGCACAATTCCACTGATTTCAGCCCATGCTGACGAAGAACTCGGCTCCATAAATCTCAAATGAAGTAATTCCATTCTGAAGCACAGGTAACATTTATAGAATAATTTTGAAAAGTCTCTGGGAACTACAGAGAACTTCCACAAAGTCCTCCTTTCTTTCTTTTCCTCCTTATTCTCACGGCTGAAATAGAACTGTGCGAATAAGACTTTAAGGACAGAAATTCTATTACTTGCAATAACACTGCAGCACTTATACCAGGGGTGAAACACCCATTTTCTGCTTCTAGGCCACTCAGCATTAATAAAACTTTGTGCCACTACTGAATTTTCCATGTGTCAAGTGCTCCCTGTCCTTCAAATTTCTCTTTAGAACATCTACCCTTCACGAGACCCACATCACCTCTTCTGCCACAAGACTTTATGCCACCTCCTTTCGTAATTCCTGCTTATCTGCATTGGATGGTTGGTCACCAGGATCAGTGCATTTTGACCCTTCCACAATGTGCTGTGTACAATTACAGCTTTCTATAAATAAGTAAAATACTATAAATAAAATCAATTTATTTCTATGGAAAGGCTGAAGTAAGACGAAGCAAGAATGATACAAACCGGATTGCATGGAATTTTTAATCGGGTTCAATAGCTGCATTCTAAAATCCATAGAATACGAGCAGAAAAATGATATCCTGTTTTTTGTAAAACCTTTAAGCCTCTATCAAAGCCATTCAGCTATTGTACAGGAAGGGGCCATTAGCTCCAGTTGGTTGTAATGACACCAGCTGGGATTTTTTGGAAACTTTTCTTCATCAGAAGGTCCCAATAATATTATGGTTGCCTCATTAGGTCTGTCATGTGATTTCTTGTGTCATTATTCGATCCCACATTCAACGAGATCAGAAACAGGACATCTGCAATCCTGTTATAGAATGTTATTAGAAGGAATAAAACTTCCAGAAATCATCTATCTATTAAACCCTATGGAAAGCCCCTTTAGGGAAAAGACAAAATATTTTGAAAAAAAATGCATTCTATGGAACCCTGTAGTGAATGGGCATTTTGGAGTATCAAATCATAAAGGATTCTTCTTGTAACACAAGAAATCCCAGTAGCTGTACGTTGTTAGTATTAAAAGGAGTCTGCTTTCTCATTGGAATGAACCTATTTGCTTCTACCAAATAAATACTGAAAACTGTCCTTTTGTGAATTATACAGGGTTTGTGAGATGTGTTAGCAAAAAAAAAATCCATTTTATTATGGTATTATCATCTTCTTGTATCTCTTGTTCTAGCCTGCTCGTATCCAGTGATACCACCGCTACAGAGTGGTTCACTTGTGCAATATTTCCTGCTTCTTTTATGGGGTTGTCTTTAAGACTTCCACCTCAAATACTTTTAAAAGCTTCTTAAAAGCTCTTGGTTCTACATTATCTATCTATCTTGCTTAGTGACTGCAGACATGCATTATATGGCAAATCCCATTCCAGAGGAGAAAATAGATAAGATGTGAGTGCTGGAGGTATAATAAAGACTTCTCAGACAAAGAATAAACAACTCAATGAGCAGCAATAAACTTAATTTGCACATTAGATATGCTTTTCCAAGTTCTGACATTTCAGTTGAAAATAATGCTGAAGCAATGAGGCCTATAATTGAACAGCCAAAACTTCTCCAGAGGGGAAACAAAAACAAATGTTCCCTGCAAACAAGATCATTTTTATACCATGTTGTTACTCAGTGTTTTAATAAACTTCATAAACGCCAAGCAAAATATTTTTTCCATATTTTAATGTGATTTCCCCATATTGCCCCATTAGGATGTATGTCTGTGATATGTGAAATGGTATATAACCTTAATGAAGTCAGAGCTGCCTAAACCCGAAACTTCTTGGTTTATTCATTGCTAGCTGTGCTGTAACACCGTCTCCGCTTACACGCTGCACTGCATCAACGCTAATTGCTCTTTCATAACACGGGTACAAGGAAGATTTTTGCCAGCTGCAGGAGGTTAGGGAGGAGGCCATGCCTGCAGGCTGCACTAACCGGTCTGAAGCCACTGAAAAGAAGAATATTAAGAAAAGGGAGAACCAGAAATTACACGCCATAGGACGTTCGCCGATGTTCGCCTTGTGACTGCAGACGTTGTTACTATTAGATGTTTTGCAAAACTGACTAACACGCTTACTGTAATCTCAGAATTTCCACTTTTTAACTTGTTCTCATTTAAAACGGAGAAATATGAATACTTTCGTAAGAAAACATCTGTGTTGAAAAGATCATGTTGGAACAGAGGAAAAAAACCTACTAAGTTTGCCTCGGTTTTCTTATTTTTGTTTGTTCTTTTGTTGTTGTTTTTCTGTCAGTGATCAAAGATCCTGGCACAGGCATTTCATATGATGCTCACAGGAGTATCTATACGAACAATATCTCTTCCCATGTCCTCCTGCTCCAGACTAGTCCACCCGAGTGATCAATTTGTCCAAATGCTTTTTGCTACCGGAGACAGAACATCCACCAGCACAGCAAAAACTCGAGGCAAAGGACTGCTTTGGACATAATGTACTTCAACATGTTCAACAATGTACTCAACTGTGCTTGAAAGAGGGGTGAAAAATACTGTCAGGGAGACACCTCCCCTGCAGAGCATCTCTGGATGGGGATCGGAGCCAGAGGATGTGGTTACATCAGAAGCTCAGCCCCGGCACAGCCAAAGCTGCAGCTTTGGAGGACAGGAGAATGACTGCAGACAGGACCATTTGATATGGTTTGTCTCCTGGCCCGTAACATGATTTTCTGGATGTTTGAACTGATAATCACAGGATGTTGTTTATACACCTCCAACTAAAGCATCACAACATCTAAAAATAAAACTCTTGGCCTCACCAAGGTGGTCTGAAAAGCACAGAATCATAGGATCCTTTTGGCTGGAAGAGACCTTTAAGATCATCAAGTCCAACCGTTAGCCATATGAACCTCTCTGTGAACAGAACCGCACAAGGTCACAGTGATGACTCTCAAAGAGGAAAGTTACTTTAAGAAGAGAATTAAAACTTTAGCCTGAATGCAAAATGGAGAAGAAAATAATGGTAAGGTGAGAGGAAGATGTTCCTCATTTTCCCTTCAGAGAAAAATCTGCTTATTTACACTAACCTGTAGTTAATGGTTGATATGGTTCAATTAACCCAAAATCTAACATAAGGAAAATAAACAAAAAAATCAAATGCTTTCAGACAAAGGGCTATTCTGTGAAATGAGTATGTGAAATATTAGTATTAGTATGCAGGGAAACAAACCAGCCTGAAAGCGTAGAAGATGCCCTAATGGACCCCTACTTTTATTATTAATGCAACAATTAGACTGGGAGAGGGCTGTGAAAGGTGGCCCCATTTTAATATTCAGAGGCAAAAGTCCAAGGAGGGGCCAAAGAAGAGCTTTTGCTTTCCTCTGATTTGTTTTGGAGTTATTTACCAAAGTTCTTTACAGAGCAGCTGGGATGCAGAGAGGGAGTGGGCGGTTCTGGGATCTGCAGGAATGCAATACGGACAACATACACTGTTGAAGAAAATAAACCTACCTCATTTTCAGATGAGTTTGTAACATCTGATTTCTTTTTTTTTGTTTTGTTTTGGCTTCAAAGTCTCTTCTGCAGTCTGAGATGGGATATGAGTTGTAGAAGAGCTGAATAAGCTCACCCCAGCCCACAGCACGGGGTACACTGAACCATCACAATGCCCTGGCGCCATTTCAAACCCAACGCTGGCACCAACGCAGCCCGTACCTGCATGGTCTAAATGGCACTGCAGTGTGAGTATCACCGTTAATGTCACTACCTGTTTCTGTGGGCACCTTGGGAGACCTCCCTGATAAACAAATCGATCATCAGAGCAGAGCAGTCGGGAGGTTTTTCTTTGCTGCAGGTGGCAGAGAGCTCAATTTCAGCTTTAAACTGCAAGTAAAATCCTGTCAACACGAGCACTGTCTGCAACAGACCCGGGCATCCCAGTGAAAAAAACAAACCAAAACAACCCAAAACATATCACTTCTCTATTAGGCACAACAGAATATACTAAAGTACCTTTCACAATCAGGTTCCCTGAATTTCTGGCAAGGCCGAACTGATTTGTCGCCACGCAAGTGTACACCCCAGCATCCGATCTGGTGATGTTCGAGAGCCGGAGACTGCCGTCCTCTAGAAGGATGACCCTGGGGTTAAAAAATTAAACAAAGAAAAAGGAAGAACAAAAGACGTCAGAAATGTGATGCTACTTTTAATATTCAAATGCTTCCGTTGTACTTTTTCTCCTCTACAGCAAGCTGAGTATGTATCAAGCAATTGTCACCTCTGTTTATTATTGATGGATATTAGGATATTAGGAATATTAAGCTGGCATATTGGACTTGACCATCTAGCTGACTTTCTTGCAGCAAAACTTGGGGTCTCAAGACAACGAAGGAAGATGCCTCTTGTTACCTAATTGTGCTATATTTTACCATGGGGGGCTTTTTTCTCTTTCAGATCCCAGTGCTCCTGTCGCATCCTAATGTTTTGCCTGAGCCCAGCTGCCTCTGCAATTTTGTCAGGATTATTAAAAGATATTAGCAGACTGGCTGAGACGCTGCAATGCCATCTCACAAGCCAAGGAGCCAAATCAAATACATCACTGTCTCACAGGGCCCTCAAATCACCTTATTAGTCACTACGTCGTTCACATCGGTTTGCGGAGTATTGGGCAAATTGCATTTAGTAGTAATTTCAGGACCACTCCTGGGTTTTATGGACAAAATTAATTTCAAAGCTTGTTCATACGCTTCTTCATGTCAATGAGATATTTTAGGATGTCAGACAGTATGGAGCTTGGTGTATGTTTTCCTGAGGAAAGCTCTCACCACATACCTGGCACCTTTTTTGCTTTTACAAACAAGGACAGCATATCAGGGTTTGGGGATTTTCTTCACAAATATATAAAAAATGTATCTATCAAAGGTAGAGAATTTAAAAATGAGAAGTGAATTACCCAAGTGATAAACATTTGGACAGAAAATAATATTATCCTTTAGTGTTTTGTTAATTTTGTGTCAGTTCTTCCTTCCACCTGGTGCATCAGATAGATGTTGAAGTTCCTGGTCAATTTTTTCTGAGTTTGTAAGGAGAATGGGCTCAAAGACATCAATTTCCTGGAAGTTGGATGAAAATGGGACCAGGGTTTGTATGTACAGCCCCTCTTGGCAGTAAGGCCATGGCTTGAGCACACTCTTTAGTAGACATGAGAGAATCTGCACCCAAGCGGGGAAAAGCTGCCCCCAAACACCCCACTTTCTTCCATCTGACCTAATGCAGCTGTAAGGCACAAATCCACAGGAAAGCAGGCTTCATTCACTCCAGCGCTCGCAGCAGCGCTGCATTACCTTTTTTATATTCCTCTTTTAATTGATATTTAAATCTAATACAAGAATCCTTTCATAAAAAGAAAATATCTAATTCAGGCATCACAGCTTGGGTATTTAAGATTTATTACTAACATCATCAGATTGGATGACGTCATGAATTATTAAAGGAAATGAACAATAACAAGAGCAGAAGCTGAAGCTGGCAGTAATACCATAGCCATTAAACACATGAAAAACATCATAGTGTCTTGCTGAATTCCACTCTGATACTTCTACACTCATAGCATTACGTGTAACACACACACTAGATCTTGTTCTGCTTCCCATCACGTGTTCCCAGCCCCTCATCTGATGAAGAGAAGCACTAGAACTGGGATTTTGGGTGGTCTTTTCGCTTCCAGCCCCCTCCCAGTTTCACATTTGTCCCTCTCTTCTGACCTTTCCCTGCCAAAAGATCTCCTCCTGAGCGGAGCAGGGGTGGATTTAGGAAGGAGAAAAGCTGAGATGTCCCCATGGTGCCGGCATGGAGCATGGATGGGGCATGGAGCTGAGAGGGGAAGGGATTTAGGCTTGAGTGAAAAAATTCTTTGTTTCCTTGGCAATAGCCACCAGGCAGGGCAGCCAATGTTTGCATGCAATTGGTAGTACAACGAGAAAATAAGTTTGAGTTTAATAATCTGTCATATATCTGTACTAAATTGGAGAAGAGCAAAATATGGAGCAAAAAAGAATGCTCTTCAATATAATGATGTATCAACTAAATGGCTTTTTTGTTGTTTTTGGATAAGGAAAGAAGAATAAGCATGAAAGAGTTGAGTCTCTACTGCTGGCTTCACAATGCTGTGCATCAAAAGGAGAGGCTGTGGGTGCCTCTCCCTCTCAGTGGGGACACACACTGGAGGACAATATTTCAAAAGCAGGTTTGAGTATGAAGAAACATTTTCAGATATTCCACTTCTGCCTCTGCAATTTTCTTCCTATTAATGATGCATTTCGCATCAGTTTGCACCAGCCACAGGAAAACACTCTCATAGGAAATTGCTGGTGATAAAATAGTTGATTCACTTGATGGGTTGGATAACACGCGGTGAGAGATTCAAGTATGAACCACCAAAAGTTCATAAATTGGATACCTGAATAATAACTTCTAACTAGCCACCAGAGTGTCTTTCTCACTGTCAGATATGGGTGCCCTGTTATTTTTACTCCAGCTGCACCTAAAAGTTCTAGGTACAAACTAGACTCCAAAAATGGGCATAAGGCAAGAAAAAAGACAACTTCAGTCCCCAAAAGCTTCCAGTGCAAGCAGGCACTGGATCCATCATAGAATTGTCTAGGTTGGAAGGAACCTTTGAGATCATCTAGTCCAACAATCAACCTAACTCTGATATAAAAAACCAACAACCCATCACTAACCCATGTCACTGAGCACTATGTCAACCTGTCTTTTGAATCTGGATGGGGACTCAAACCCTTCCCTGGGCAGCCCATTCCAAGGCTTAATAACCCTTTCAGTGTAAACATTTTTCCTCATATCCAATCTGAACCTCTCCTGGCACAAGTTGAGGCTGTTTCCTCTTGTCCCATTGCCTGTGACCTGGGAGAAGAGACCGACCCTCCCGCCTACATCCTCCTTTCAGGGAGCTGGAGAGAACGAGAAGGTCTCCCCTCAGCCTCCTCTTCTCCAGGATGAACACCCCCAGCTCCCTCAGCTGCTTCTCATAAGACTTACTCTCCAGACCCCTCACCAGCTTCATTAGTGAGAAATAAATGGGAGAATCTTTTAATGTCCCTTAGGGGTTTCTGGCTAGGGTTTTTATTTGTTTGGGGTTTTTTTCCCCCCCTGCATTCCTCATTAGGAATTAAGAGCTGGATAATTCCCAGCTTCCTGGTTTATCTACTAAGAGGGGTTTGTACACACTCAAGATTAGACGAGGTAATGTTTGATCTGAAGAAATGCTGTTCTGCAACAATAACTCAAGGGCTGGGCAGGCTGAGGGTGGAATGGCTCTTTCAAGGCATCAAAACAGAGCTTAGCAAAGAGAAACCACGAGCTAATAACAGCTTCAGAGTTCTTTGAAATGGAGGTCACGCTACCTAAAGACAATTTAGGGAGCCAGCAGTAAATGAGATACTCGGGTAGAATTTATGCAAAAGCACAAAGGACTCCAGAGTAATTAGTTAGCAAGGTAGGGAATTAAAGAAAAAAAATTAAAAGTGAGTAATTTCCAGCTGGAGGAAGGTCTGTGTCAGGAGAAGGATGAGAAAGCAGAGCACAGCAAAAAAAAAAAAAAAAAAAAATCAGGATGATGCATCTCAAATGCAAGGCAAAACAAAACAAAACAAAACAAAACAAAACAAAACAAAACAAAACAAAACAAAACAAAACAAAACAAAACAAAACAAAACAAAACAAAACAAAACAAAACAAAAAAGCAACCTGAAATACCGCCCCAGCTGCCGCAACGTTTCCATAACCTTCCTCAGAGCCGTGATTCATGCTGTGGGGGGGTTCGGAGGGGCTGCACTTCATCCTCTTCCATTTGCCTTTCCGATAGCGGAACGGTGATTCTGAAGGCAACGGGAATTATCTCCCATTAACGGGCTTTGGAGCAAGCTCTAACAAACATCTGCAGAAGAGGCCGTGGAGCGGGGATCTCACCCGCTGAAGGCCTTGCTGAAAACCATCACTTTTCATGACATTTTTAGACTGCCTGAAGGCTACGGATAGTAATTTGCAGCATTTGCATCAGAAGACAAGGTAATTCCAAGTGCTGCGACAAGGCAGAAAAGTTTAGCTCGCCCCATAGAATGCAAGTAGAATGTTTTGTCTGCTAGGAAAACTGGACTTCTCTCGGTAAATAAATGAGTACCTGTCCAGGGACAAAGAGCAAAAGTTCTGAAGCAGATCAGGTAAATGCATCCCCGCAAAAGGAGAAGGAAGAATGAAACGAGCTACTCGAACACAGCTGTTCATAAAGCACTGCTGCAGCCCAGGGATGGCTTAAGCAGGAGTCTTAATGCTATAAACTGCCATCTCTGACTTACAAAATGCTCAAATTCTTCTCAGACTAGTGCAGATGCCTGCTTTCCTGCCTGAATTACCCCAGTGCTACCTTTGGGTAAATAACTCAATTAAGTAAAGTTGCTATGAGGAAAATGTCCTGGTTTGAGGTAAAACAGAACCAATTTTCTGTTTTACAGTTTTACTTCTTTAGCTGGGCCTCTTCTAACTGACTGACCTCTGAATTAACAGCAGATTGGTCAGAAACTGCTCCCTCTCAGGGTGCTCAGCCCTGGTCACCCCAAGGGATGGTGCAGAGAGGCCCTGGCTCATACTCATTGCTGGAACAGCCAAGGAAAGGGAATGGTGGGATTTGCCCCCTTGGACGGTGGGAAGCGGAAAAGCCTCAAGGTTTCACCCCTGTGGGGAGGAGGGGACAGGACAGGGGACCCCAAACTGACCCACAGGGTATTCCATCCCATCCCCATCATGCTCAGTATCAAAGCTGAGGGATCAAAGAGTCAACTCTCTTTCTTCAGTGGCCAATGTCTGAGGAGGACCCTGTCTGTTCCTCTGCCTTTGAAAAGAAGAGATGAAAATCCAGTTGTATAAACCCATACGAACTTCCTGCACACCAAAGCTAAATAGAAATACCCAGAAAATCCATTCCATATGTAACAAGCCTGGAAACTTACCCTGCAAAAAAGAGGGCTATGTTGGATGCAGTTCACTTTTGTGGATCACAGAAGACAATACAGCTCTTAAAGGCAACTTTCCCCATGCAGGATGCCAGGGGCAGAGAGAGAGGGCAGGGTAAGGATGGAGCTGTGGGTACCACAGTCCTGTCCCAGCACCCAGTGACCCATGACCCAGGGTGTGGATATAGACACCGGGCTTTTCTCAACAGGATGGAATCTGCCTTCAGGAATGAATCCAAAGCCCTTTGAGGTTTTGCAAGCTTTCAGTCCCTCACCAGTTTGTGAGAAGTTTTTCTCCAGTTTATTTAACCATGTGTAAGTGACATGATTTTGTTTGCTTTTAATCTACTCATTCCATTGGCTTGATCCTCGTCCTTGTCCTCTCTGAGCGACTCCATTAGTACACAAGATGAGCATTAGACACAGGAAGGGAAAACAAACAACCTCCCCAAGATCTGCTGGAGTCAAAACTCTGCCTAATGTTCAAAAAGAAGAGTTTGCAACATTTCTGCAGAAGACACGAGACTGGGAAGAAGTGAGAGCTCATTAAAATTGTCACACATACTTTTTAAGTAAAGAACTTGAGAAATCAAGCAGGGATGATAGGTACAGCTTTTAATTAACCAGGCCAAACAAACCATCTCCGAAAGTGTTGTCTCATGTGAACAAAAGACTGTTGATGGCTATTTGCTTTGATCTTAAGAGCATGAAAGAATAATATGTATTTAACAAGGCTGACAGAAAAATAAAATCTGAGAAAAGGAGGAGGTGTCAACTCATTAGATATTAAAGTGCAGCAGAGGTAATTTTGGGGCGCTGGTGTATTGTTCAGCCAATGTGTTTTAGAGAGAGGTGCGATTTCAATTCATGGATGTGAAATGCATTAATTCCATACAGCAAATGCCTTTGAAATCTCCATCAAAACCGGCTGAACTGCAGTGGTGTAAAACTGGGGGGGGTGGGTGGAATGAAGCCTGCTTCAGCAGATTGCAGCAGGGCCAGCAGGGCAGCTACCTCTTCAAGGGCCTAACATCAGTCCTTGCAAAATAAAGTAACCCTGATATTTAATGTAAAGATTCACTCCTCTCCTCTTTGGTCTGCCTCTCGCATCGAGGGTCTGACATCTCATAACGTTACTGAAGCCATCATCCCAGCGCCGGGCGTGTAAAAAGGGAGTGCGCTGGGTCTGATGAAATCAGAGGCAGAGGAATTTTTTGTTATCTGAGAAATCCTATTTGAAACTGTGTCTCCTTCAACTCACATTACTGCTCAAGAGCCAAAACACTCTTGCTTTCATAGGCTGTGGAAGGATCTGTTGTTTGTACATTTCTTCAGATAACTGACTTTTCTAATTCTGCAAAGATCGAGAAGAACGAGAAGGGCTGAACGAAGAAGTACAAGGGGAAGTAAGTGGGGGGCAGAAAGAGAAGCACAGCCCTCAAGTGGCTCAGAATTGCTAGTGATTTATGCAGATTAAGTGTGAGCAAAGTTTGGCTGAGTGAATGAATTGTACCTGCTGGTGACAGCTCTGGTATTTTTGAAAAGGTCCCACTGAGTCCCATCTGAGATCCGACTGTCTGTATTATATGGTAATGATCTCTGTACCTGTTTATCCTATTCTGAGTGTAATTTGTATGCTAATAGTATTGCCATTTATTAAACTATGCTTAAAAGAAGATATTCCTTATCTGCATGCTGATATAAATGAGCTTTGGAGTTGACTGACAATTAACTGGAAATAAAACAAATGCCATTAAACTCTGTGTTAACTATTTGGATCAAAACAAAATTACACCATCTAGATGAAGAGTCTTATTAATATATTTTAGAAAACAATACTATTAACAAAGATAGAAGATGACGCTATAACAGTGTTCCTTGCTATTTCCTTAATGTTTCCCTCTCTTCCTAAAACCAAACATTATTTTTCCATAAAATCTCTGCAATTTGGGACTGCAAATATTTATTTTATGTAAATATATACAGACATCTGAACTGAGTACTACTCCGTAGTAAAGCTGCCAGATAAAACCCAGTATTTTCAGGAGATGGTACTCCCTTTAATAGAAAATAGCCAAGTATTAAATGCGAGGCAGGTGTTTTTATGCAATGACCGAAGAAAAAAGTGATAAAAATGCCACATCTCTAGACACACGTCTCAATCTATTGTAGAAACACGTCTCAAAACTTGCAGCCAGGGAATAGCAGGCAACAGCACCTCTGTGTGTACGGGAGAGAAAGGCATGCCGACCAACCAAACAGTTTAGCAGTGAAATAGGACAAACAAGCGAACCCCTAACCCACTACTTGCCATGTTTTAACCCCTTCAGCTTTCCAAACCCTCATGCTGGTTTTAAGGTGCTTGCGAGCCTAAGGATCCTCAGTCTGCTGTGTTAAACAAACACACACATTTTTGGTCTTTTCCCACATAGAGAACATGGTCTCGTGTGGTATTTACAAAATGTGGCCCATTTATGGCTCTTCTCTTCCCTGTGTCTGCCCTCACCCTGTCTCAAACCTGCATCTAAACAGTAGAAGTCGTGAGAGAAGAGATTTAGTCTCTCCTGGCCTGAGACAACAGCCAGTCCAGGCAGAAAAACCAAAAGATTTCTCAGTTATTTGCCTACCTTGTGCACAGGACATAATGCAATATCGTACTTACGTAGCTGTACATTGATTAGTCTGAACACTCATAACAGAAAAAAAACCCCATTAAACTAATAAGAGTGATAAAACAAATGCACTGAGAAGGAAAAGATCAGGAACCAGACTTTACAAAATCCTGTGGTGAGAATCCAGGTAGAAAATGAACTGAATTGCCACAGAAAATGGTTGCCATTTTTCTACTTGCCAAAAAGATCTGCTGTTTGAATGAAATCTTTACAACCCTGGCGCATCAGAGGAAAGTTCATTCAGCAGAGGATGGTATGCCCACACTACTGCCATTCAATCTAATCCCCCCATTAAGCATTCTTTTTGATTCAGACATTGTTAGGAGTTCAGACACAGCCAAATTCACCCCAGATGTAAAACAAACCCCCTAATATGGCTCTTCAGCTGAATTTGAACAGTACATAAGGCCCTGAATTTCCCGCTGCACGGGAGTTTAATTCACTTGCAGGAATCTTCTTCCCTACCTGCTTGTCAGAACATATTTCAAAAACAAAAGCACAGTAAGCCCTGCTGTTAACTTTACTCTGTATATACCCGAGCAGCTGACACCAGGTACACGGGGTGGTCCTGCTTTGCTTTCAGACGCCCTGGGCAGCACGTTCACGTGCACACAGCCCTAACAGAGAGAGAGAATTGGAGGCAAACAGCGTCCAACCGCAGTGATTTCAGCTTCCGTGCTGATGGATGACTCATCTGCTTTCAGCTGCACATGCCCTTGCTCTCACATCTCTAGTTCTCATCACCTCTACCTTCTTCTGCCTGTTGTCTTGTAGGAAACCCTCACTGGGCTACTGAATTTAGGCTTAATCGGAGTGATAATGACAGGGACTGTGTGCGGTTCACTGAGACTCACATCCTTGCTCAAAATAACACAGATGATAGAAATTTTACATCTTTTGAATGTGTGAGTAAAATGTCTTTGCAGATTCTTCCAGTTCTCATAGAAAAGAAGTAATGAAATACCAGTATTTCTTTGTAATAAAATCCTGTATCTTATAGCTAAGCCAGAGGTGGTAGCTTCCCCTACAAACCCTTCATGTTGGCCAAGCGTTAGCATTAGTTCTTTCTCAAGGTGGTGTTTCTCTCACATAACCCTTCAAAATCAAAAGGATCCCAGAAACTCCTCCCTTGGAGACTCCTTGATCGTGGTGCCCACAGCATGACCTGGCAACAGGCAGTTTCTCACGTTAATCAGTGTCTTACTGCTCCTTTTTACATCAACTCCTGATCTCTCTCTTAACCTTTCATATTACTCTTAGGTTGAAAACTTCCAGGATGGGGAATAATCTTTTATTTGGTGTTCATGCAGTGTGTTTTTCATCCAACACCAGTGTTTTTGTATGCCATGGCAAGAAACACACTGGAATAGTGCAACGGTAATGATGTTCATGTTCAAGTACAACTTGGACTAGAAGTGAAGCACAGAAAGTTACATTCTCTCATTATTTTATTATTTTTTGGTGCAAACTCCTAATTAGGAAGCTTGATTCAAAGTCTGCTGAAGTCAATGGAAAAACTCCCAACCAGATTAGCTGGCTTTGGATCAAATCCTGAACGTCAATCAGAACAGGGCTAGAATATGAACCGAGAGAGGGCACAACCCTGATGTTCAGTGGGGTTGCAGCTCCCTGTGACACAGAGGAGTGACAGATTGCTTGGGACATCTCAGCAGGTAGGGCAGCCCCTCTGGCTCACCTTAATGAGGTTCCCAGGGCTTGGGTAGGAACAATTTAAAATTGTATTGGAGAGGTGTCTCAGAAGGGAAATTGTAATAAACCCAGCATCAGGCAGGTTCTCATTCCTTCTTATACATGAGAAGATATGGTTCAGCTGCTGACTTGATGCTCACGCTCTCTGATGTGCTAAACACTAGTGCACTGAGTAGTCAGTAATATATGGTGAAATTAGGTTTATTGGCTTATTCCATTATGAAACTCTCAAAGGAAAGAGAAAAGAAAGGAAAGGCCCTGTTCTTACGTCTTCTGCTGCACCAATATTCTCTGACTGCTACCTGCTAGTGTTCCATTGCGTCAAGTAGCAATGGGGGTCCCCTTCTGCCTTTTCACTGCTCTGCAGTGGATTGACTTCAAATGGAAAGACAACAGAGAGAGAAGAAAGGGGGAAAACAAAGCAAAATATGATTAAGAAGAAAAATAAAATATTGTCTTTTTCTTCCCCCCATCTGTGCTCATGCATCCTTCTCCCTGTATCTCCCCTCCTCATCTTTCACTCACATGCTTTCAACTCCCCAGCCTTCGCCCTCAGCTTGGGAGAGAAGAAATAACCGTGTGGAGAACATGAGGAAGTAAAGACTGAAGGTACTTCAGGTCAATCTGAGGCATTTTCTGGCATCCCTTTAGCTGTAAAACTTTTCTTGTGCCAATATCATTAGTTTTGCTGGATCACCAAAGAATTCTCCCCATGCACACTTGCCCTGCAGTGAGCAATGACATGTTTTATGTTGGTCCTAGACTCAATGACATTATTTAGAAGGAAGCACAGGCAAATAAACACTTGGACACCTGTGCCCACATACAACACTGAGAACAGAAAAAACCCACTGCTGTCAGCAAATAAATAAATAAATACTCATGAAATAGATCATAGCTGCCTCCACCAGTCTTTTGTAACACCCTCTTCTCTGCTGTTTCATACAGAAACCCAAACCATTGTCATCTGAGCATATTTTTAGCCAGAAGAAAGTACACTCCTTGCAGCCCTCGGCATTCGCCTGGGAAAGGTGTAATGATGACTTTTGTCTGGTTAGCACCGAATATGTAGTAGCGTGGCCTGAGAGGTGAAAAACCAAAGCAATTGTACACAGCAATCTCCAACTTTCTAGGAGTTTTTGCCTCTTAATATGCAAGTTCAGGGCAAGCACTGAAAGCAGGCAGGTAAATCCATGCCTTTGATTTCTGTCAACCTACTTGTTAGCAAGGAATGGGATTGAAGTGATTAATCAAATTTAGCAGATGTGGTATCAATTCCATTGGCTCCTTTAGCAAAATTAGAATTTCATCAAGAGATAAGCTTAATTTGTATTCATGTTGACTTACAACGATGGTGTCTGAGATACCTGGAATTGCTCTGATTGCTGATGCCCACACTTCAAGTGCTCTATTTAAAAACTGAAATAGGAAATGAACTTCTTTACACACAGAGACACCGATAAGACAGAAGGGTTAAGACGTATCATCAAAGCCGTGCAAAGCTTCTTGTGGCAGAAAAGCAAGACGGATAAAAACGGAGATACACTTAATCCAGGCTTCGAAAATCAGACTTAAAAAATAAAATAATAGTAATATTAATATCCCATTGCTATGCAGCAGGTGTGCTGCTGTAGAAAGCTGGGAACAGAATGGTAAGTGCTGGAATAGCATAAGAAAGCATGTTCGACACGAAACTTGCGAGCAGCATACAAATGTCTGTGCTACCTTTATCTGCAAACAGCGGGTGCCTAAAGCAGCGAGGTTTGGGGCACTAAGCAGCATGACAAGTAAAACTTGTCTTTGGTTGTGCTACTCCCCAGGTCTGACTTCAATATAGGAAGGGGACTGGTTTTTTCAGACGCTGTGGATTGGTTTCGTTCCCCCAGCTTTGCTCATCTAAAAGTCAGGCATCTCATTTGAGATGGAGGCGCCTGCCAAGAAAAAGTAAATAACTACCTTAGACTGCATATTGACTTCAGCTAAATAAAAGGTAAGTGGCATCAATCTCCTCCTTTGTTAGTAGACTAGTGTAAATTTTGGAATTTTCAATCCATTTTGCCTTGATTCCTCCCCAAGCAGATTTTTATTTATTTATTTCTTAAAGACAATGGATATTCTGGAAGGTTTCAGTACAAGCTAAACAAACAGTGTTGACATTCTGGTAATTGAAATGTTTCACTGAAGTTTGTTGAACTGCCCTGACACATTTCTTCTCAAATTGGTTCAAGCTGAAATGCTATTTCACTGCACAATATGTTTTGTATGTTGTATTTGATCAGTGGATTGAGGACTTCTCCTGTTTACCAATTAATTGCCCTTATTTTTTTAACTCCCTATTTCTCTAAGTCCAACAGCTGCCCACAAAAAGACAGCATTCTTTTCCCAGATAACAAAGAAGTTTAAAATGTGTTCAAATGTTCACCGGTTTGGAACCTGACTTTGAACAGTGGAGCAGCAGAAGAGCAGCAGAAGCAGATGGTAGCCATGGGTGCTCCGAAGGCTGTAGGAGACTGGTCCTACCAGGAGACTGGGAGAGCAATTGAGATGCAACACATAGCAGTGAGCAAATCTGACCCTTTAATTAATGAAACCCACCAGGTTCATGCATTTCACATGGGGGCAGGTGAATCCCCTTGATTTTGAGGCTCCAAGAAGGCAGCTGTACAACCCTCAGCAATTCCCAGGTGATTCCCCCACCTGTAGTGTTAGAAGTCTCCAGCCACAACATCTGCTCAGTTTTCTTTGCATAAGGTTGCTGAAAGACAGCTTCTTATTTTAGTGCTCATTCCTCTACCTTTCCTTTGAGAAATGGCAATAACTTGAGTGCAAAACACCAAACCCAAGTGTGGCGTGGGAGAGAGAATTTACCATCAACTACCACCCTTCACAGAGATGGGATTCAACTGTGTCTACGAGCAAGTCTAGGATCCAACAAGTATTGAGCCTATTTACTGACCCCTAAACATACTTCTTGTCCGGTCCCCAGAAAAGGATTTAAATTATGAATATTTTCTTTTTACTGATTATTAATGCATGGAAAGTGCTGTATATGACTAATGCATTCTTCCAGCCTACCTCATTTCTTGGTTTTCCCTCAGCTCTCCTCATTTAAATTCTGAGTGGGGTGAATCACATAAGTTTATATGTGTTTACTACAGTGGTTAGGGATCCTCATCACATGGTGAGGGAATAGCCCCTCTCTCTGGGGCAGCAAAAGGGGCCCAGCTCCCCTTCATTCAAATGCTTCAATCCAAAAGAATTTTCATAAAGTAAGTTTTCCATGAGGGAGGGTCCTGATGCTGAATGCACTGAAGGCGATAACAAGATACGCATTTGCGATGAGATCAGTGTCTAGACTTGCAAATTTGCTTTATTTAATATATGAATTGTTCTCTTATACTCGTTCTTTTCCTCAGTAGACACAGGAGATGATAGAAGTGAGATGAAGAAAACTCCCATTGCACTTACTCAGAATATATGACATATATGAAAACAGCTCCTATCTGTGTCAAACTCTGCAGGATAGGAGTTCAGAGCATGAAGCTTTTTCTTTTTCTTTGTTGGATTTTGTTTCTACACTGAGCTAAAATTCACACCACACACCAGGAAAAAGTTGTGCATTTGGAAAAGGGCAAACAAGATCTTTTCAAATAGTTGCCTGTTGGACAAGTGGCATTGCTCCCGAAAGCCTGTTTCACAAGACTTTGATCCAAAGAAGGAGGTTAATTGCCCAAAAGAAAACCCGAAGCTGTACTTCTGCATGATCCAGAGCAGCAAACAGGGCATTCTGTGAAGAGGGAGCAGGTAAAACCAGCCAGGATTAGCCAACTACAGAATTTCCTTTTGATTCTTGCAGCTGATAACCTCGAATTCCCTCTCTGCGGTGGCCAGCAGTGTGAACTGAAGAGAAATTCTGCTCCTCAGGGGGTGAGCCATATGAATGAGGCTGGAATTTAGCTATTTTTTTAAATTTTTAAGTAGAATTCTCAATGTAGAGGGGACATTAGGCCTGGAACACTAAGCAGACCTGGTACAGGTACATTCAGGCTTGTTTTTTTCCATCTAGTGTAAAAATTTATTGATTAGGGAATTCTTTTGAAGGACTGAACATGTATGCTTCAGATGCTATAAAGTTTTCCATATAAATCGGGGCACAGAAGCTGCTGAAGATCTGGACAATGATGTGTTTTAGCTGCAGAGAAGATGGGGGAGACAAGCGGGGCTGGAGAGGGGAGAGCAGCAACCACACATGCCTGACTAGCAGGAATAAGCTATTGCTGTGAGTGAAAGAAAGAGGGTGAGAAGGAAAGAATATCCTTTCCCCTTAGGGCGGAATAAGTCCAAGTTGCACTATTTCTGTAACAAAAGGTTGGATTTGTCCATATCATGCTGAAGAACCTATGCGATCTGACATATTTAGCAATGTGTCCATCACAGGGATTGGTATTTCCTTTTTTCCCAGCATTTATAACCCAAGCAAATATTTTATAAAGCTAGTAAAAGAGTCCAGAGAGATTATAAATGCTGCACAATAAAATAGGAGCAGAAATAAGGAAAACTTTAGTTAAAACACTTAATCTGTTTGTGACATGTCAGGGTTTAATGGTATATTGAGAGAAAGGCAGAGCAGATTCCTTTTCTCTTTTTATGAGCAGACACATATGATTTGAGTACTTTAATTAGCTTTGTACTTTAATTACAGCCATATAAATCCTTATTTCATTCTCTGTTTTCTGTCCCAAAGATCTCTGGAAAAACACTGTATAGATGAGTTATATTCTCTTCTTTAAAACCCTGGCACTAGCTATTTTGTCACTTAATAATCAAAAAGCCTACTTTGCAGCAGTGGACACACTGGTAATAATGTTTTGCACGTGGAAGCCTTGAACTCTCTTCTCCTTTTGCCTCAGTGTAAATCCTGCTCCTTTTGTTTACTCCTGCTAAGCAGCAGAAGTCCTTCTGGGACCCTCAAAAAATTACAGCGTGCTTATAATTACTGTTAGTAAATTAATACAGAAGCACAAGTAAATGCTGCATGCAGTCTGTAAATATTTTCTTTTCTAAGCAAATCAGAGGGGGACTATCATGGTACTAGAACCTCAAGATCTAGGCTTAATACAAGAATTTAAATTGGACGTTTTAAGCACTGCTCTCCTTGCTCCCCTTCTCATCAATGTCAGGAAACCCAGAGATTGCCCGTGGCAAGCTGTGCCCTGAGCACGTTCCCCACGTACAGCAGGGATAGGAAGAAAGAGCTATTTCTGTGGAATAGACTGTACAATCAAAATGTGAAAAAAGATCTGACTGAGGGCTAGTTAGAAAAATATTTGTCATCACTAGCTGAGCAATTAACCAGAACATAAATCTGCCATTCCTGAAAGGGATGGGGAATGGGGAATAACTGAAAAGTTCTCTACATCNCTCCTCTTCTGCAAACTAAACAGTCTCAGCTCCTTCCATCGCTCCTCATAAGATTTATTCTCCAGGCCCTTCCCCAGCTCTGTGTCCCTCCTCTGCACATTCCAGACCCTCAAGATTTCTCTTGTGTTGAGGTGCTCAGAACTGGACACAAGACTCTATGTGTGGTCTTACCAGTGCTGAGTCCAGGGGGACAATCACCTCCCTACTTCTGCTGGTCACAGTATTTCTGATACAAGCCCAGATGCTTGGATCAGGATGAATGTACCAGTAAGCTGATCCAGTGGGCACATCCTAACTAAAGAGAAGCATCTGAATATGGAGGCTGATTTATCTATGGGTTATTATACAACCTGGGGAGCTGCTGAGGAATTATTCAGCAGCCTGGGTGTATATTCTGCTTCCCTAAAGCTTCCACTTGATGTCTTCTTCGTGAGGCTGATTCACTCGGGCCCTGTGTGCAGTAAACAGTCAGCTCTGGGAGCTGCAGTGAATTAACCACTGATGAACACCAACATACCCTCACGGTTTGCCTTTGTTCTCAATCGGCTTTATATGCGCTGAACTGTGTGGCCACAGATAAAGACAAACAAGCCTCTGGCATCAAAGTTTTCCGTCAAGGAGCTGTCAAAAGCAATACTAAGCCAGCTGTGTTTCGGTGATGTTTCAATGAAATTAGAACACAGAAAATCCAACAATCCAGCAACTGGTTTGGGAGGGTACCTTTCGTTCTGGCGCAGAACCTCTGAGCCCTTCCTCCAGTCAATGACCGCTCGGGGAGAAGCGCTCGGTTTACAACCAATAGTAATTTCGCCTCCAACTTGAACAACAGACGTTTTTTTCACAGGATTTTTGGAAAAGTCAGGTGCTGCAGCTAAAAACAGAGAAGTAAGAAGCAAGAAGAGCAGGACACTATGCAGCTGACAAGTTACTAAATGAACTTGCTAAGAATTCTTCTCTTCGAGTTACACAGTAGGTGAATCCAATGATTGCTTTGCTTTTGAGACTTCTGCATAAGCCAACATACCAAACATGAAAAATGTGTTTAAGTACCAAAGAATGGAGTTAATTGTACTTTATTTATGCTGTTTCTGAACTGTCTACCTAGCAACTACTCTGACAACCTTTCCTTCGACTTATCCGCAGACCATTCTGGGAGAATGGGTTGATCTGCGATGAAGTTCCTGAGCAGAGCAACCTCAGCAGGATAAAACATCCCAGCCACAGGTATTTATCTGCAAAGTTTAGAATATTCAATTACAAGTACAGTTTTTTAATGGATATCTGTTCATAAACTGGTGCTGTTTTTTGAAAACACGTTTATTTCTCCCATAATTTATGTGAAAATTCACTCTCGGAGGAAACACAAGACCTGTACAACAGTTGGGTCCTCCTAAAGTCTGTGTTTTACCAGTTCCCCTAGTAGTTGGCTGTTGAACAAACTTTAGATTTGGATATCTATAACAGAATACCTTCTACAGTATAGGAACAAATTCCAATTTATTCTCTGGTAATCGTCAATGAGATTATTTCATAGAATCATTTTGGTTGGAAGAGACCCTTGGGATCATCAAGTCCAACCATCAGCCCTACTCTACAACAGTTGCTATATGTTATTTGTTTTTATAGACATATTTGCCATATGCTCTTTGTTTATACCTAAAATGGTTTTTCCCTCTTGTTGAAATTGACTTTTAAAAATTGCAGAATAACTATTAATAACTCACAGTACTAAGTGAGAAACAGCATTCACTAAAACTGTGTGCGTGTGATACAGAAAAAGGCCACGCATGGAATTAAAATTTTCCTCCAAACCAGTCACAAACTCAAAAAAAACCCACCATTCACATATGGGTGATGAAGAGCAAACAGCAAAGAAATACCAGCAGACTCGAACTGCCAGGTGTGGTTAAATCTACTCATTTCTTGATTTCAAACTTGTGTGAGTGTCCTATTGTACTCAGTCCCCGCTCATTTTAGTGGCAGTTACTCACCTATCACCCGCAACTCAGCACTGGCATAAATAGTGCCATACTTGTTTTCTGCCACACATTGATAGAGGCCAGAGTCTGACATATTCAGCATCGGTATGAGAAGAGTTCCATTTTCTATCTGAATTCTTTCCTGAGAAAAGAAAACCAAGCAAAAATAAGAAAGCATTGACAGAGCTGACAATCCCATTTTTTTCAGGTATCACACTGATGCACCCGATCATCGCTCGGGAGCAGAAACAGCGGGGCTTTTTTGTTATTTCCTTGGCTGTAACGTGAATGAATACATGGGGAATACAATGTGCACCTCGGCTGTATGTTGGTGGATATTGTTTTCAGACCCCTTAGCTCTTCAAACTTGTTGAGAACTCCAAGTGCCTGTTGCGGAGTCACTGCCTTGGGCGGCTTTGCCCAGATGTTCCAGCTGTGGCATGTGTTTTTCTCAGCATTGCTGAAGCATGAATCCGTGGAAAGGCTTCGCCACGAAGCGGGTACCGCAGGGCAGGAGCGGCTGCTCCACACTGGGAGCCCGGAGCATCTTCCATGTGGCTCCGGAGAAGCAGCATCCGCAGCCCAGTCCGGGCCTCATCTGATTTAGATGACTCCGGTGATGATAATCTAAGATGATCAGAGAAGCTCCACGGGAGACAGAGGTGCTCAAACAACGGGAAAAGAATTCCAAATGTCAGCAGATCACAAGTCACAGAGAAATGATCCAGTGAAACAAAGCTCTGCTGAAAGCCAACGCTCCCCAGCTCCTATTGGAAAGCCCCAGGCGGCTGCTCCGATCAGAGGCAGAGCACGCTCCTCATGCCTCGAGTTTCTATACACACCGAGTTCTCATCAGGGCAATTCTGCTCAAACAGAGGAAACTGCAGAGTAGATAAACTTGGATCAGAGCTCAAGCTTTGGTGTATTAAAAGATGTTTTATTTGGCAAATATATATATATATATAAAAAAAAAAAAGCCTGTTTCATGCTACAAGCATAACCTAAAGCTAAATATTTTGTGATTTTTACAATTACTGGCCTCTGGAGACAGTAATAGCTCCGCTGCAAAGCGTAGCACTGAGGAGAAGAGAACACGTTCCCCAAAACAGATCAGTGTGGAAGAAACCCACAACAGGGAGTATGAATTCCATCACCAAATGCAAGTCTGAAAGAACACACACTACTATTATTACTACTCTGCTCCTTTAGTCTGGCTCTGCCGCCTCCCGAGCAGCCACAGGAGCATAAGTACAGCCTTAGAGGCTACAGCTCGGTCTTTGCTGACCAGCCACAAGCATCTAAAATCTATTTCTGAACTGCTGAACGTATATAACCCAACTTGCTGAGCTGCCACAGAGAAGGCACAGCCTGTCGGGGTCGGGGAGGGAGGGGGAGGCGGAATTTCTCTTCCAGAGGGGAGAGTGCCACCTACTGAGCTGTTTTCCAATCCTCCAGCTTTTCCTTGGAGGTCTCTCAACCAAGAACTGACCCAGCCCAACCTTGTTTGGCTTGGAAATCTGATGAGAGCACAGCCTGGGGTTGTATGACTGGTGTATCACAAACTAATTAACAACATTACGGTACTTATCCACAGCTCAATTTTTTTTATTATTATTTTTTTGAGGCTCTCGCTGCAGGTATCTTTTTTTTTTTTTGCATATTTAGTTTTCCCCCCGGGCTGTTTGCAATCCTCTCTCCATGCATTTGATTTTTACAAACAGCCTTTGACTAGAAAACCCCCTTCTGAAGGAACGCTGGTGTTTCCTGCACACGCCGAATTCCCCGCCATTCTCTGCTGGCTCTTTTGAGCTGTGGGGACAAAGAGAAGAAGAAAGCACGCGGTGTACATGAGTGGGAATAACACAGGGATGACCAAGTAGGTGGCCAAGGAGAAAGGTTTGACAAAGAGCAGACAATATCCTCAGAATCAGCCCCAAGGCGGAAAGCGTCTGGAAGGTATTCTTCCTGTGATATTTCCAACAAGCAGGGTGCTGTGACAGCCTGAATATTTTATTACACCTCCCGTGTACTTTCACCTCCAAACTATCCATTTTGTCCAGCGAGCAATAACATTCAGCATTTTGTTGCCTGAAGTATTCCATTTACAATACACTGTAAGTACTGTGAAAATGTTGGGTGAAAATGTGTCTGCGGAGTGTTTTATTCTTTTTTATTGAAACTATGCAATTGAAGAGTGACAGCTTCTAAATATTGCTGCCTTCAAAGGGAGATAAACTAGAAAATCTTGCACTAGAAAAGAGGTGACAATGAGTAGAACGATCAGGTTCAGAAAAACTGCAATCCAAGGAAATTCCAGCCAGCCTTCTTGGATGCTCATTGGGCTGTTTAGGACTAATCCAGCAGAAAATCATATGGAAGACTGGACCCCCCTCCAACTGCTTGAAGTAAGTGCTATGAAGCCAAACAAGTGCTGGTTCTGCAACCCAGCAGGTGCTAATTCGCTCCATATGTTTTGGAAATGATTCTATATCTGTTCCTGCTAGACAGAAATTAATCACAGCATTATTTCTCTCCAACCAAGTAAGAATGCATCACAGATGAGCCATGGATTTTTAGCTCTATAGGTACCAGAAAGGTGCTTAATAAGAAGGGAAACCTGGCCTCAGCAGAATGCAAATGCAGCAGAGGGTCTCCTGCCACAGATGTCATTCTCCATGAGGTCACCAACAACTGAACAATGGAAGATAGATGTTTGGCCACCACAGCAGTATAACTACAGAAAGAGACAAAGCTGGGTTCTCAAAGACCTGTCTGCAGAAGTATCTGATCAGCTTTCTTAAATGTTTGAGCTCTGGTTGATTTCCCCTCTCCTCCTGCTCTCCCACCACTTCACTGCTTTCTGCTTGGTTCTCCTTTTCCCTTTAAGTGAGTTTTTTCACTTATTCACCTTTTTCCTTATAACTTTATATGATTTTTTTTTAGTCTATTATTCCTCTACCTAACACCAGAAAAGTATTAACCTCAATATTTGCCGATTTTCATAGCTGACTGGTTAGTTCAGTTCAAGGATTATCAGGGCAACAGAATGGCCACACTTCATGAGACCAACGGTCCCTCCATCCAGCAGATGAAGAACAGAAACCGAAGAGAAGCGCAAGTTCACAAGCTGATGGGTTTGCAATGCCAGCTCTGAAGCCTCTTCCACTGTCAACTGGCATCCTACCAGTTGCCCAAATCATAGATTATGTCTACAGATGTTCCTGGACAGACTCTTCTTACTCTAGTGGCAGTTGTTATACCTACTGCTACAGCTTGTAGCAATTAGAGGCTCTGTAAGACAAATCATATGAAGAAATTGGTGTGTGTATCTCTTTATCTAGCTAAACTGGCAATACCATACGTTTTCAATAAAGATGAACTCCCAAGAACCGAGGCTTAGTGTGGCAAAAAGTTTGTGCTACTATGTTTCTTTTGATAGGTTAAGCTTTAATAAAATTCCTGAGAAAAAGGGTAACGCACTGCAAAATTAAATGCTGTGACTAAATCATATGAAAAACAACTAAAATGAGCAAGAAAACAAACAAGACAAGCAGACCCTTACCTCTGATGTGAGTGCCTGCCCATTTTTTAACCAGCTGTAGGAAGGGCTTGGTTTTCCTTTTGCCTTACATTCCCAAAATAAGCTGTCATAGAGAGACAGAAAGGCATTTTGGATTTTTTTATCCCATTCCGGGAGTGCTGAAAAGAATATGCAAACCGTTTTAAGCAGGAGAAAAATGATTTCGCTGGAGGTATGTTGCCATTAATTAATGAACCGAGCAAGGCTAATTAGTATTTGTCCAACACATTCTTATTATATTGCACGGGGATTCTGCACAGCAATTCCCTGGCATTAAACTACAGGGCTAACTTAAGAAAGTGTTAGAGATCAAGGGGAGAGAGGACAGGAAGTTTATTTTTATTTTATTAATTTTCTTTTATTCATTTTTATGGCCACAAGTTGCAGCAGCAGTGATTTTAGATGCCTGAAATTCTGGGCACGCTCTTTGAAAGCAATGAGACTCTGGTTTTCTAAAAAACAGTTCTCCTCTCAAGGTACTTGAATCTGTGTACCAAAAATAGAGCTATCAAAACCATTAGTCAATAATTAATATAAAAATAATGGATGGATAAATGGAAATATCACCCCTCTATTTTACCCACAAACTAGAGACCATGGGTTTTGAACGTGGTTGTACTTTACAACACAAGTACTCTACAAAGGAATTAAGGGTACTCAGATCAGAGTAACACCTTCTCGACACTTGGGGCAAATTGACATAAGTTCAGTGCTGCATAAAAGCAGAATTTGCAAGAATCACATATGAGCTCTGCAAACGCCCAGCTGCCCACAGGCTGAGCTGAACAGGAATTATCTTGAAGCAGCCTGATATTTAGGAAAGCTGTCAAGATATAGGTGAATATGAGACCCAGGGAGAACAACTAATGCCCACCCAGCTTTGGGACAGACCAAAGCCACATGAGATACTCTGTTGCATCCCTCTGCCTCGTGCACCTTATCATCCTGTGAAAGATTTTTGGCTGGGTTATTAAAATCGTAATGCTGTAGTCTCCATATATATATAAATATACACACAGGCAGAGCTCTTACACAAAGCCAAATTGATTTGAGGAGAAGGACCTTTATCCTTTCCAGAACAGCAGAAAAAGTACCAAAAAGACTCCCTCTACAGCATGACCCTGAGGGTAGCTCATGAGTACCTGGAGATTGTCCAACACTAGATTAATTCAATGCCAATGAGCCACTTCCCAGAGTGGGAAAGGATTTGGGACACAGCTCACCATGTTTACCAGTGACTCTTAATTACATGTTATTTCTGTTATTCTCCAAGCTTAAGGCATGGGATCAGCTGGTTGAACACGAGCCAGCAGTGTGCCAAGGTGGCCAGGAAGGCCAACAGCATGCTGGCCTGTATCAGGAACAGCATGGGGAATAGGACGCTATAGGTGATCGTCCCCCTGTACTGGGCACTGGTGAGGCCCCATCACGAGGGCTGTGTCCAGTTTTGGGCCCCTCGCCACAAAAAAAAGACATTGAGGTGCTGGTGCAGGTCCAGGGAAGGGCAACAAAGCTGGAGAGGGGTCTGCAGAACAAATCTTATGAGGAGAGGCTGAGGGAACTGGGGGTGTTCAGCCTGGAGAAAAGGAGGCAGAGGGGAGACCTTCTTAGTCTCTACAACTACCTGAAAGTAGATGATCTCAAAGGTCCCTTCCAACCTAGACCGTTCTATAATTCTGTCTAGGTATCAGATGGAAAGCAGCAGATGCTGTCCAGGAAATAAACCCTATTTCCCAGAGCCAAGCTACCTCCAGAGGAAAAACACCACAGCACAGAAGTTAAGCAAGAGGAAGTCAATTACGTAGATAATACACCAGCCTGCCCCTAATATGATAAAAAAAAATTTGTGCAAAAGCTTCATGAGTGCTGTTTATATATTTCACTGTGAACAGCTATTAATTAATTTACAAAGCACATTTAATAAGCACATTGTTTTAGATTATATTAACTGATCGTAATTTTGTAATTGCCTATGCTGTTATCAATCATGTCCAGGTAATCTACTGAACTTCATTTTAATGGAACTGCTTGATTGATGTTCTGCAAAAATTAGCAAGCGGTGAGAACAACAATAACCCCCTAAAAGCAAAGAAATAATCAAATATTCAAAACGGCAGCAGCCTGCTCTATTCCTGGCATGTATCTTGATATTAGCCATGGCTGCAGGAGACTGGAAGCTTATCAGCAAAGCCTGCATCTCTTTCTTAGAAGAGATTTCCTTAAAAAAAGTAAAAATACTTGCCAAGGTCTTCTCAACAGATGTTAATTCCAGGCTCAGTCTAGCTTTCTCCAATGTTTTTTTTCTCACATTTTACATTTTTTTCCTTTCTTTTGAAAGATTTATGCGGTAAAGGAAAGATCTTCCCTTTTTATCCATGTCAAAACGTGTTGCTCTCCCTGGGTATTAACAGTGGGACTAAAGAGCACATCATTCACCTTGGCTGTAAGGGACCATCGTGTGGGACTCGGATCACGGGAAATTAATGCAGGTGGGGAGGGAAAAGGAAAGGGAGAACAGTTTCACAGAAATATTATTCTCCACTTTTAGACCCGGAGGAAGGAGAGGGAGGCGGTGGAATGAGTTTCCCCTGCTTTGCCCTCTTCTGTTTAGGGAGCAATACAGTTCAGCGAGAATGGGAGGTAAAATAATCTCACGCTGGCATGAACCAAAACCTCATGAATCCTTCCCTGATCTGCATCTGGGGCAGCGCAGCTTTATGCTGCTGTGAGCTATTGAGAGTAAATCCTTCTGCCTGCCCTTAATGTTTCATGTAAATGTACCAGGGATTTCTTTCTGCCTCGTATTAACCTTTGCAACTTCATCATGGCACAGCCCACATTTTCAATCTGAGTTTTAATGCAAAATATCTTTATTTGCTGAGGATGTAATTCAGTGAAGGTCACTGCAGACCTCCAATCATTTTTTAATCAGCTTAACCTGAACTACATCTCATATCTCCAGTACAGGGCTAATAGACTTCATCTACAAAATACATCTGAACACCATCATGCTCTGTAAGAAAAAATAAATGACAAAATTAATCAATCTGCTTACCATAGACAAATAATTGACCTCTTGCAATGTTTCTTCCTCGACTGTTGCCTGCAATGCACTCGTAAGAGCCTTCATCTTCTTGCTGAACATCTGGGATTACAAGAACCCCTTTGGTTTTGTTGTGCTTGATTTTCTTTGCCGGTGAGTTTCCGTCAGACCTCTTCCAGCTAATACTTGGGACAGGACTAAATAATTGTATTTCATAGAGAAAAAGAGAGAACATTCATCATAGCAGAGAAAAGATCATGTGAAATCCTTTCTTAAGAGCAGTAATATTTTAAAAAGCTGTATAAATTCTGTTTTTAAGCGTGACATATTCAGGTTCCTAAGACTGGGATTTTATAATCTGCCTGATTTATTTAGGGGCACAAGTCCAAGAGTGGGATGAAGCCCTCAGTCAAATTCTATGATTGTTTCTTAGATCAATTTGGATTTTCCTCAAAGGAACTCTTAATTAGAGCTCAAACCTGCTTTTAAACACCGCAACACTGAAGGGATGATTTTGGAAGTCAAAATAAACACCACAGAAGCACTGAATTATTGACTGGGTTTTGGAGCAAACAAATTCCCTGTAGCATTAGAGGTATTTTCACACCTCAAAACTGGAAATACCAGACAACAACTCAAAGAACCTAAAAATACCAATATATCTAGGTATAAAAAAAAGGGAGCCAGGAGGTAGAGGAGGGCAGAGATGCAGCTGAGTGAGGAAGGGAAATATGAGACACTGAGGCTGAAAAGAGAAAGAGACAAAAGAGAGCATTTCTTTTTTCATGTTTTCATACCTTTCTATCATTTTCTAGTCAAGCGTGAAGGTGCCTATATAAGCAGTTCTTGGGTTTCTGGTATATCACAAACCATACAGGCCTCAATTCCATGATCTATTACGTCACCAAAACACTTTGAAATATTGATAACTTGGATTTCACAGTTGCTTTCTGTTTCTGCAAACTGAAGTAAGCTGCTTTTTTTAAGCAGATGAGCAGTTACGTCTTGAACAGCTTTTTACAGAGGCTTTGGCTAAATTCTGACTTCTTTTCCACTGGAAGTAACATCAACAGCCAACACACTGCACTGAACTTGGAAACAAAACTTTCATGGAAATCAGAAGTACACACTGCCCTTGTCTGCCTTGTCCCCAAGGTCTCTGGCCTGCAGTGCTGACTTCCAAAGTATTTATTCCTTTTTAGCAGAGGCTACACCTGCTGACACCTTAAATTATTTAGGTCCCTGCTTCAAATCCTTGTTTACTGACCAAAGAAATCAAATGACCAATACAGAATGGACAAATTACTTAACACAAATAAGTTAAGGTCTAATTTCTGCATTTTGAGTTTGCGTGCCTGC
Organism: Jacana jacana; assembly: GCA_013400555.1. NCBI lineage: Eukaryota > Metazoa > Chordata > Aves > Charadriiformes > Jacanidae > Jacana > Jacana jacana. Next base: position 210,992 of record VZTM01016467.1, on the reverse strand, counting down.
AATGTTTGCAAGTTCACCCCAAAGCCAGAAGAACCAGGGCTCAGGAGAAGTGGGAGTACTCGCCAAACCACAGGGGCTGAACAGCTGGGCAGGTGTTAATGGAGCAACTACAAACACAAAAGAAAATAAAAAAAAAAAACAAAAAAAACAGACTATGCCCAGGACAACTTATAATAGACCACTCTAACAATGGATAAAAGTCCCATGAATTTGCTTAGTTCTACACTGGAGTGTGGAAGATTGGATGAGCCTTAAATGTTTTCCTTGTGCTGGTAGGAGTTCAGCTGGGCAAGGGAGCCTCCCAACTGCCCTTCCATAAACCAGAAACTCATAGCCCTCAGACCACAAATTTAACCCAAGGATCCCCAAGCAGTATTTCAGCAGTGTACTGATTTCCCTAGGTTACTTAGACTTTCCTCCATAACTGAACTGCTTGTTTGGACCTGGAAGGAATTTGCTCCAGATGTGTTAGCTCTGCAATGGTATGTATGCATATATATAAACATGGAGATATATATATATGGATAACTCATCTACATACACACACAAGTTCCGACTCTTCCTGTGAGGGTGGTGAGATCCTGGCCCAGGTTGCCCAGAGAAGCTGTGGCTGCCCCGTCCCTGGAGGGGTTCAAGGCCAGGCTGGATGGGGTTTTGAGGAACCTGGTCTGGTGGGAGGTGTCCCTGCCCAGGGCCAGAGGGATTGGAATTCGATGATCCTTAAGATCCCTTCCAACCTGAGCCATTCTATGACCCCTCCAATACAGCTGAACAATCTACTCCAAATGAGAGCAACTGTGAAGTGCTCGATGATGTCATTAACAAGTGAAAAAGCTGGAAAGAACATCTGCATCCGAGGTTTGAGTCTTCTGTTCAAGATCATTATAGTTGTTTGAATTCCAGATGTTTTTGGACAACAGTAGTTGCCATCATCACCTCTACTAATCAGACTTCACTATGAGATCAAAACCTATTTCAGATGCAAACTTGTTTAATACTATTCCTTAACCAGGGAGTTTAAAAGGTGCTGTCTCCTCCACCAACCTCACATGACGTTATTCACCCAGAATCTCCACACACCGAGTTACTTTCAGTTATTTAAAAGAAACGCAGCTCTAGCACAGACGAGGCCCATCCTGCAATCGCTGGGCTCCAGTCAGGAAAAACAGCCAGAGGTATTTTGCAGCCCTCACGGACGATTGATACAGACTGTTGATGACAGGAAGGAGAGCATGGCTGGCTTTTAAAATGCTGTTGCGTATTAAACAGCAGGAGAAGAGCTACTGTATAACAGAGACATGCAGCGCATCAAAAGCCAGATGCATTTAACTACTTACTTTAAAGGCATCTCTTCTGGATTTTATTTTTTTCTTTTGTAAGAAAGAGATTAAAGGAAACTAAGAGCCATATGGGAGCAGAAAAACAATTAGACTCATTCATTCATGCCCCACTACCTGAAAGTGCTTTGTCTAAATATTTGCTATTCTATTAGCCATTTGTTTTCTCTTAGCTGCTCATGAATAAGGCAAGCCTCCGTGCTGACACCAAGGCCAGAGGCAGGTCTCAATGGAAAAAGGCCCCTTCTGTCAACTTGTCAAGTCAAGTTTACCAAGGTTGGAGCTGAAGACGCTGTCCTGTTTTCCTTACCCACACCACACACTTATAATGACATCCTTGGGGATGTTTCAAGGCAAACTCGCCTCATTTTTGGCCAAAGATGTTTGAAATGTCCTCCCTCTGATGTTAACGGTAGGATGACAGAAAACCCTCAGAGTTTGGTTCATCAACTTTGCTGCCTTAAAATGCATAATTGCAATATAGTTGACAGCACTTTTTTTTTCTCCTGCCAGAGAGTCTCGCACCAAGTGTCCCAGTTCTATCAGCAGGGGGAATTCGATGTCAGGACAGCAGCTCCTCATCAGCCCGAGCTCTGGGTTACAGGAGCAGACAGCAGGAGAACTGTAACTCAACCATGTGCCATCATCCCTAGGCAGGACCTTCATTATCACAGAAGTTTGGGAAGATCTTCGTTTCTGAATCGAGTTTGCTGACATCTCGTTATCATTGGCTTTCCAGCATCTTCACTTGCTGTATTTTGCAGAAGGCAGAATTTTTTGGCTGGTTACACCTTCTTCTGATATTAGTTTACATTTTTACAACCAGATCTTTCAAGAGCAACCATTATTATAGGGGAGATGAGTTAATTTAAATTTAAAATTTACTTCAATGAAATTGCTTTTTGTAACAAATCACCTATTTTAAAGGTTAATGCTTTAAGGAATAGGTATAGGTAAACATATACAAACCCTAGTTTAATAAATAAAGCCTGGTGTATTTTTATGGGATTATGTTGCATAATGACCTGCTGTTCAAGGTCACTATCTGACATTGCTGCACAGACCTGAACCTCTCCATGCAGATTCGGGGTGGCCCTGCAACTGGTGGGTCATCTTTTTCATTTACTCACTACCAACAACCAGGCTCCTTGGGCCTAAAAAGTGTTGCACTATATAAAGAAACAATGAGTACACTCTTTGAATTTATTACACTTCATGGACTAAGTCTTGCTTTCACCTGAGTAAAGAAGAAAACAGTGCATAAATATGAGAGTGTCTTTGTACATAAATCTGCAGTTTATTTGAAACCTTCAGAGCATCTCAGAGCACTAATTTAATTTATATTCTACCATACAGGCGGCAGAATCACAAAACCATAAGTTACTAACACAGAAAGAAAAGGTGATGGGAAATATTTTTTGGTTGGTGACAAGTCTTGTCACACCGAGCAGGGAATTAATTTGTCTGCAGCATTACAGCCCGCACCAAGATGAAGGTTCCACCTTCCTGCAGCAAAGACTCAACAGCCAGATGATGCATCGCATCTGCGCCTCCGCTTTTGTCCTGTGCATCTGAGGGCACTTCACAATAAAATTAAGTCTACAGCTTGGGTAATGAAGACCATGCCTAGTTAAACAAATGAGACAAAGCTGAGGTTTGAAAGCTGCTGTCGTGTCTGCATCAACTGCTGGCACGAGGGAGAATTAGCATCCAAGGGGCATAATAATTAAAGCACTCAGGCTTCTAATCATCCTGATGGATGTATTACTTGGGAAACAGTAAAGCAGCAAAGTTTTCTGAAACCTGGTAGCATGTCTCCTCCTCCTATGGTCTCAAGCCTTAACAGCATAAAAGAAGATCTTCCAGAGCCTCTCCCTTACCCCTTTAAAGCACAAATCTTAAGGTTGTAGCTTTCAGGAGTGTGGGCTGAAAATAGCAGATTTCGCTTATGGTGGTGGAAGTCATTTGTATATATATTTGATTTTAGAATTTAGAATCCCCTAATCTTTTCATAGCCTCCTACATAAGCTCGTTGAGAACAGACATCTCTTCTTCATACCAAAGCCCAGTATTTTTATGTAAATTTAGTAAAGATGGTTGTTTGGAACCCCCTTGTAGCTGTGTGATTATCTACTTATACTAACAGCCTCTAGAAAAACCCTTTCCTGAAAACCTTTACAGGAATACGTGGGGTCTTCCCATGAAAAATGAGTATTCTGGTTTGAATGAAATCCTGTTTTATGTTATTCACATATGCTTGTTACAGCCTCAGCTGGCAATGACCCATCTGCAGGGATTCTCAACAGATTCTTCCCCTATCTTCGAGAAAACGTAAAACGTAAAAACACAGACACAGTTCAACAAATGTGTGCACCAGACACGGAAACTACTTTGCTTATTTTTCATTCCAGAAACTGTTCTTATTTATGCAGCAGAAAAAAACCCACTTATTTTGGAAGGAATGTCGAGAAAGCAGCAGACTAACTCAGCTGAACATACCTGCTCCCATAGCCCTCAACCCCCTCAAAGACAGAGTGAACAATAACTTAGATGTAGCATATGATTAATGCAGCTTGATCCAAAACATGACTTTTAATACTGGCATAGTATTAAACACTGTCAACATAATGAATATTAGTGCAGAGCACAAAGCCTCATCTCTTCCATTAAATTGCTGCAGGCTGGTGGATTTGAAACAGTCAAGCCAGTATTTCATATTTCAGCTTTCTCTCTTTTAAAGAATTAAGTGCAGGGCTTTTTTGCCTCTTTAGACTCCCCATGCCAATCAGCAGACAGTTGCAGGCTACTTACATTCCTTTTTGCCCAACTGTATTTCCATCAGTGAGGACTAATAGACTCGAAATCTTCTCTACTATTCACAGTCTCTGTTCTATAAAACTGGGTTCTGAGTCAAGAGCTGGCCCAAGTGCTTTTTTCCATTTGAGATCCATCCCTCCAAGCCATCTTCCAAGGAATAAATACAGACTCTTTGTCCCCCTTATATTTATTTTCCTCAAAACAAGCAAGAGCTTATGACTGGTTGGAAGACCATTTGTGAGTCAGTCATGGTATTTTCACGTTAAAAAGCAAAGGGAGCTTTGCCACAGGGCTGTGTGGAATATACCTACCCCTGAGTGTCCCGCAGCCTGGCTGAAGGAGTACTTTTTAGGTGTCTTAGAGTTCCTCCATGTAAAAAGGCATCTTAAAACTCAGCCACAAGTCTGGCCTCCTGCATTTGTGTTTTAAAAGTAGAAGTGCTTTTTGAGCAAGGTCCAATAGGTATGATTTGCTGTTCCATATAGAAGAGAGATGCTATTTCTCTAAATACCACCAAAGTACTTTCATTTAAGACTTTTGGAGACCAAAACCGCAGCAGGCTGCCTATAATCTGCCTTAGATGGGAAAGATTTCTGTTATTCATGGCGCAGAGGTAGCAGCAGCTGACAGCATTGTCTGAACCGGTGGACTAACAGTATGAATACAGAAAATTACGGATAATGGGAAAGCAGTTCTGAAATCCAAGAGAGATAATAACCGTTAGTGCTTGTGGCAGATCAGAGGTATAGCTCAACAAATGTCGAGCTGAATTGATTTTAACATAAACAGACAATAGTAGAGGCTAGAGTTTTAGTGGAATTTAGGCATCTAAAGGTGCAGATGGCCACACTGCTGCATTTATATGTGCCTAACTACAATTGTAAACAGCTGGAGGTAGGAAACTTCAAGCTTTTAACAATACCACTAATCACCTACATACCTTTAGAAAGCTGGCCTTATCTACTAAGTTAAGAGTATTTCACCTGCAATCTGTTTCTCTTGCTTTATTCACATATAAATGCCAGCTCTGAAATAAAGCTTTTTCACCGATTGGCATGTAAGTGAAAGTGTGGTTCAAGTCTCTACTCAGAAAGAAAAAAGCACACTGGAAACAGTACAGTTCTCTGAGACATCTAACTCCCAGGGAAAAAAAAATATCCAGAGAGGAGAAATTCTCCAGCACCACCAGGAAAGAGCCTTTCACTCCCAAACAGCACCTCTCGAACACATCACTTGACTAGATGCACATTAGCAGTATGGTATTAAAGATACTTGTGAAGAATGGATTTCTGCCCCTAAATCACTGGTGTTCACACATTATAATGCCAGGGAAGTATGGCAGCACTGGTTTCAGCTGCAGCCCTCTATATGAAGCAGAAAATGTATATTAAAGCTGCATTAACCCTGTCAGCTATTCCATTTTCCAAGCACAGCACAGAAGGTACTGTGCTCACTGAGGGTTTCCATTATCTGTGTGTCCCTTCAACCCTTTGTTTTTCCATCTTAAGATGCTCTAAAAAAGGCAAAATCTGTGCCACATTACCATGACCCATCTTTGCCCCTTCAGTAAGAAGGCACTGTTTTGTACATATCATTTACTCTGCTTTTGAAGTGCTTTTCTGCAGTCAATGTATCATTGTTAAATGCTTTCTATGCAACAGATGGGAATATGAAATGACAACTTGAAATGTAAAGCCTGCACTGACTCACACACAATTAAGGAGGTATTTAAAGAGAAGGAGCTTGACAGAATTTGGAAAGGAAAAATCAGCTTCAGCAGGAGTGTTCCAGTTTGGTACTTGTTTGGGGCCAAGAAAAAAAAAAATGCATATGCCTTTGAATATGCCTCTGCAGAAATATTATTCATCCTTAAGTAAAAATTAGCCCCAAGATTAGTTTATATAAAAATCTCATCTGAAAGGTAAGGCCATTTCCTGTCTTATTAACTTTTTATTTGCTTTATTATTTTTTTTTTTACTTCCAGAGGAACATTTGATTAATTTGTGCTGTCTGCAAGTCAGGCTTTTAACCTCTGGGAAAGCTCTAAACACTTTAAAAGCTTAGAGCCTTAAAAGAGATTGTCAAAGTGAACTTAAACTAAATAGAGGTCAACCATCTAAGGTTATTTTAGCTTTTCCAGGGAAAATGGATGCTCGTTGGAAAGACTAGTTTTCATAGGCTGGTTACATTTATTCAGTTAAGCATCTACTCATTGAATACAGAGCACCCCTTGCTGTTTGAATACAACAGTGTCAGCAACTTAGGAAAAATATAGGCTACCAGAAGCCTGATAGATTGATAGATTTGAGCAGGGAGGACCAGTGCTAAAGCTTCCCAGGGCTCCTCAGCATCACTTTGGAACCTGTTTGGTCCATTACAGACAGTTCACAACACAGCATCTTTCCCCAAGTTCCATTCTTAATGATGGCAATGCAGAAAAAGACTCCTGTTCTGATGCAGATTGGAAGCAAATGTGCATTTACACCAAATGCTGTGACTTCAAGTCAGGTCTCGTCCTGGAGTTAAAACTACTCTCAAGGAATATAGTCTTTATTCTGTTTTTTTCCTTCCCCACCCCTCCTTTCCCCCTTCAAGCTACAACCAAATAAGCTACATTTACAGTGTAGGTTTCTTTCTCATTTCCTTGGGAACACATTGCATAGAAAATATCAAACCAAGACAAGGTCAAGAAAAAAAAAAAAGATAAGTTTTACAAATGCACATCCTGAGCAAAAAAATAAATTCTACTGTTCAAATGAGAAAGAACCATCGTTTCTCAGCGTAGAACAGCATTAGAACCCACGGTTTAATAAAAGGCAGAAAAAAACATCTTACTTTCCAAGGGCAAAGCATTCCAGTTTAACAGACGAGCCCTTCGCTGCATATGTTGTTTCTGGAAAACGTACTTCAATCTTTGGTTCGTACTCCCCCATCACACCTGTTGAACATCAAAACAGCAAGCACTCCAGTGGAGCCTCAGACCTGTCTAGTGCAACAGAATCCCAGTGTAAAAGAAAGGATGGCATCTATAATGTCAGAGCTTCATCTTCCACCCGTGGCAACCAACACCTGATGTCTATGGAGCAGGCTCAGCCTGTGGGGTGGAATTCAACCCTGAGCTGAAAGACTGTGTGAAACCCATAAACTCAGGACATTTGAGAGTTGAAGAGCATGAACTACACAAGTTCCATATCCAGAGGGACCTGGACAGGCTTGAGAGGTGGGCCAGTACAAATTGCACAAAGTTCAATCAAGCCAAGTGCAGGGTCAGGCATCTGGGACGTGGCAATCCCAGGCACAAATACAGACTGGGCAGAGAATGGCCGGACAGCAGTCCTGAGGAGAAGGACTTGGGAGTGCTCATGGATGAGAAGCTCACCATGAGCTGGCAGCATGCACTGGCAGCCCAGAAAGCCAACCCCATCCTGGGCTGCATCAAAAGAAGCATGGCCAGCAGGGCCAGGGAGGCGATTCTACTCTTCTGCTCTGCGCTCATGAGACCCCACCTGGAATCCTGTGGCCAGGTCTGGAGTCCTCAACATAGAAAAGGACATGGACCTGTTGGAACAGGTCCAGTGGAGGGCCACAAAGATGATCAGAGGGATGGAGCACCTCTCTTCCTGTGCTGATGGAGCACCTGTCTTCCTGTGAAGACAGGCTGAGAGAGCCTGGAGAAGAGGAAGCTCCGGGAAGACCTTAGAGCAGCCTTCCAGTATCGAAAGGGAGCTATAGGAGAGCTGAGGAGGCACGCTTTCTCAGGAAGTGCAGTGACAGGACAAGGGGTAATGGCTTTAAATAGGAAGAGGGGAGATTTAGATTAGATACCAGAAAGAAATTCTTTCCTGTGAGGGTGGTGAGACCCTGGACTGGGTTGCCCAGGGAAGTTGTGGATGCTCCATCTCTGAAAGTGTTTAAAACCAGGCTAGACAGGGCTTTGAGCAACCTGGTCTGGTGGGAGGTGTCCCTGCCCAGGGCAGGGGGTTGGAACTGGATGATCTTTAAGGTTCTTTCCAATTTTAACCATTCTATGATCTTATATGTACAAATAGGTTTCACTTGTACATTAAGGTTTTAGAGATAATTTGGGGTTCACTCCTCTTGTGAGAAGGTGTTAACAAGCAAAACCTTTAACAATGGTCACTTCTCAGGACACTGGAGAGAGTCTGGCTGCAAGAGAGAATGATGAAATTGTGTCCAAAACATTTGTAAAACACATAAAACTTATTTAAAACATCCAAATGTTAGCTCCAGGCTTTAGCAAGGCTGATCTAATTAAGTGTAATGATAATCACATTTGATGATCTGGCTGAACACCTGATAAACTCCAGATAATCCATCATTAATTTAGGGCAGATCTCACACTGAAAAGGACCTGATTCTTATTTTACATTTAACAGGGATCTGGCTAACGTTACACATATGATTTGCACGGTTGCCTTAGGGGCTGCTTGTTCACAACTTAATCCAGAGGCCACCAAAGTGCATGGGAGAAGATAGATTGATAGAACAAGGCCAAGGAAAGGAACAACTTGGTGTGAAAAGGAAGAAAATAGTCAAAAAAGATCTTTACATTTACTCTCACAGTTTGTACCAAATCATTAACTTCTCAGCCATGAAACTCTAACTTAGTTTTGGGTGATCTGATGGACTCAGCTATAAAGCAGCACAGTCTCCTGGTGGAAGTATTATTCTATAATATGCAGCTGAGTCTTATTTCTCCTAGAAACATAACTCTATACAGACCTTTGTTACTGCTTTGCAAACAGCACAGGTATATTGAGATTTAGGTGAGCAAACTTACCCAGCCAGCTTTGTGTGAAGCTTTCCCATGTATATTTTTCTCACTGTGAACATTTAATTAGAAGAGTTGCCAGGAAGATATTTGTATATGTGCGGGTGAGTTTCTCACCTCAGTGACTCGCTTTGAAACAGCTTTCCAGATCTGATATTTGAGCTACACCTAGATTATAAATTTAAAGTTTTGAGGGATTTAAACCTCAACACAGGCATCTCCAAGATGAAAAGCATCAACATACCATTTGACATTCTCTTGCTGGTTTTTCAATGATATTGAGCATTGCTTTCCTTGCATATATTTGTCTCATCATCCTTGTCCTGACAGTTCAAATCTCACTTCAATCCAGCAGAAACTGAGATCAGGTCACACCACACAGCTTTTTACTGGGAGCCTTTTCACAGAATCACAGAATGTCAGGGATTGGAAGGGACCTTGAAAGATCATCTAGTCCAATCCCTCTGCCGGAGCAGGAACACCTAGAGCACATCACAGAGGAACACGTCCAGGCAAGTTTGGAATGTCTCCAGAGAAGGAGACTCCACCACCTCCCTGGGCAGCCCCTTCCAGTGTTCAGTCACTCTCACTGTGAAGAAGTTTTTCCTCATATTCAAGTGGAACCTCCTATGTTCCAGCTTGTATCCATTACCCCTTGTTCTATCATTGGATGTCACCGAGAAGAGCCTGGCTCCATCCTCCTGACACTCACCCTTTACATATTTATAAACATTAATAAGGTCCCCCTCAGCCTCCTCTTCTCCAAGCTAAAGAGACCCAGCTCCCTCAGCCTGTGCGGCAGTATCAATTCCCAGTAACTGGAGCTGGACCAGTTAGGATGGCTTTTAGCCAAGGATGCCCAGGCAACTTACCGTCGCTGCGGAGGGTGAGAGGAGTAGGTGGCCCTCGCACGCTTTGCTCCGCTGCAGGGTTCCTTACAAGGCAGGTGTAATTGCCCACATCTGAGGGCTCTACTTTGGCAATGTACAGGTTTCCCGTTCCTTGCGAAACAAAGCGGCGATTATCTTCCTCAACAGACAAGGTGGTGTTGTTGAAGATCCACGTATAGGACAAGCCTGGAAAACACCAGACACGCATCAGGCATCCTTTCCAGTAGAATGTCCTTCCCATTAGTGTTTAAGCACAACATTGCCAGTTGAAAGAACAAGTCAGCTACAGGGCAAACCACAGGGGATGCACAAATTAGCAAAGGCAAGGTAAGCGTTGCTTTAGTTTTAAACTAATTTCAAGCCACTTCAGAAGGTCACCAAAGTTTTTGTCCCCTGCTACTTTTGATTTTCCTGCTTATCCTCTTTTTAAGTAGGAATGGCAGTGCTGCAGTGCCAGGAGAAAGCTGTTTTAGTAAATAATTTCTATTTATACCACTTTCCCTCTGAGCATCCAGACAGCAAATTGCTGGTCAGTGTTACAGCTCCCTTTTTGTTTTGCTCCAAGCCATGGTTAAACTAGTTTCCTCATCTTTCATTTGTCTCCACAAGAAACAAATGAGAAATTCACAATAAGCCATGGAAAGACAGTTGTTTGGCTTTTTTTTTTTTTTTTTCAAATTCACAGAGTGATCTAGGATTGGAAGGACTTTCTGGAGACCATCCAGTCCAACCCCCCTGCCAAAGCAGGTCCACCCAGAGCAGGTCTCACAGGAACATGTCCGGGGGGGGTGTCTCAATGTCTCCAGAGATGGAGATTCCACCACCTCTCTGGGCAGCCTCTGCCAGGGCTCTGCCACCCTCAAAGTGAAGAAGTTCCTCCTCATGTTTAGATGGAACTTCTTATGGACAACTTTGTGCCCGTTTCCTCTTGTCCTCTCACTGGGCACCACTAAAAAAAAAAAAACACTGGCCCCTTCCTCTTGACACCCACCCTTGAATTATTTAGACTATTTAGTAGTCCTGCAAACAGGCTTTATTTTGGGGTGAACATATTCCATTAGTATTAAATATTGCTTTACTCAGAAGTTCTGACCAGCATTTTGTCACTTCTTCACTCTGAGTCTGGCAAAAAATGAAACTGGTAACACAGAGCTTTATTATGAGATTCTGATGAAGGTGGGGCTCAGCTGCACACAAATATTGTAGAGATTATTTAACATTTGATCTTACTGTGCACTTGGCCCTTCTGCTTATCTTCTATACCTACATTTGCTCTGTGTTTTGTGTCCTGTTCTGATTTTTCCAGCCATCTTTTGCCATACAGCATTTCACAAGGTGTACCTAAATAACATATGTCCATAGCCTAGGCAACTTAAAATTAATTTGACTGGCCCACCCTGGAAATGCAGGTCTCCAATGGAGTTTACCAGCCAGGAACCCTGCTTTTCGGCCTTTTTAGCCACCCGAGGTGTCCTGCCAGCACCATGCTGTGGCTGCTCCGCGGCGCTGCCGGCTCCCAGCAGCAGAACCAGGACTGAAATTCTGTCTTTAATAAGACACAGTAAATCAGAAGTTTCAAAACCTACCAGTTTAGCTTTCCTTAATTAAATGTATAATTCATAAGCTAACAGTGTTCTGCCAACAGCTTCATTTTTACACATTTCCCCCATCAACAATCCCATTTGAAAAAGATTATTTACGTTTTCTTCCCTCCCTCAGTTACAACATGGGTACAGTATGGTAATAAGTCTGCAAACTCCAGTAGTTTTGTGGAGTTTTATGTTATCATCTTCTAACATTTTAGGACTCTCATTAGAAATGATGCATCTCCAGGGAGCAATCAATGACACTTTCTATACTTGGCTAAATCCTGCAATAGGCTCTGTTTTGCTACAGTGTAATGCTAAACTTTGCTTATTTTACTTTTTTTTTTTTTTTCTGGTGTACAGCAAACCTAGAAGATGCACTGATTCCTAAAACAGTGCAGTACAGCACATGTGCACATATATGTGTGCATACATACAAGGTAAAGGTACCATGGTTTCCACATACACACACCCATGTATTTTTAGTACCTGCTTAAAGCATCTATTTACAGAAGAAAACCTAGAGATGGGTAGTTTTTTTTCCACAGGGAGGATCAGCCTGTAGCCAGATATAAGTGATGTAGCCATGACATCATCTTTAGGCTGAACATTAGGAAAGAATTCTTCTCAGAAAGAGTGGTCAGACACTGGAATGGGCTGCCCAGGGAGGTGGTGGAGTCACCAACCCTGAATGTGTTTCAGAGTCATTCAGATATGGTGTTAGGGGATGCGGTGTAGGGGAGAACTTCATAAAGTAGGGCTGATTCTTGGACTCAATCCCAGGGGTCTCTTCCAACCAAAGGATTCTATGATTCTGTGATTCTATGACCTGATATATTTTTCAGAGCCATACTACATAGAGACCTTGTTTCTGTCTCAGTAATCAAACTTTATGCCTACAGCCTGGTTGGACCAACAGGCTGAAGTGACTCATGGTGGGGAAAACTCTGGTTCCAAGTCATTCTTCGAGGTTCTCTAAACTGCAAGTTTGGGACTTCAATTAAAAGACTGAAGATCTGCAGGGTAAATACTTAAATCCACCTTCAATGAAGCAGTATGTTGTAAAGTTTCTGTGGAAGAAATACCTTAGATCTGCAATCTCCTCAGATCTCACAAGAAAACCCAAGAGCTGGTGTCCTAATGTCCTTTTTGTGATGGCTGGACCCCTTGCTTTCCTCCTCACACAGACCTACACGAAGGCACATACAGGCTTATGTGCAATAAAACCGCTCCAAGAGGCTGAACCAGCAATAGGTGAATACACAGCTTTCATGAAAGGTTAGTGCATCGAATGGTAAACTGGAGGTAGTTTGAGAAGCAAGATAAAGAGGAAAAAGAGTTTGGAGGTTCCCTTTCCAAAGTCCAGTTCTGGTGCTGGTAATTACAGGGCTGAAGAAAGCACTGACCCACTCTCCCAGAGGTTACATAGTGGTTGCACCATGATACCTGCCAAGACACTAACTGGATGCCTGCAAGGAACCTTTAAACCAACTTTTGCCATGTAAACAAAAAACAGAGTCCTGCTGTGGGACCTGGGGATGTAACCAAATTTTCTGTGTAAACCAGAGCACATGAATCCTAATAAAACTCTGTTAAAACCACACAGAAATTCTTCATGAGGTCAATTTATGAATTAATCAGTAAGGAGACCCAGCCTTTGTCCTGATTTCAGTTCTCAGGGTCTTCTACTTGATTTTATCTTCCAAAGTTTCTGTCACTCCCTCCCTGTCTTAACTCCACCACTGTCCTGGGGATCTATTGATGATTCTTCCCATTAAGTAGGAACAAGTGCAGGCCCTTCCTCTTTGTATTTAAACCCTCCACCCCCAGTATGAGGGGTATAAGTACTACCGCTGTTCTAACTGCGGGTTCATCATCACCAGTCTGCAGGCCCATCATCACCAGTCTGCAGGCCATACTTGCCCAGAGCCTAACTCAGTTCTGCTCAACTCCATAGGAACCCTAATTTTAATTGACTTTAACAGGAGTTGGATGAAATCTCATGAGAAAGGAGCTAGCCTTTGGTGCTCAAACTTGTTTTTGTCTTCTAAGGTTTGACACCAGCAGCCTACTCCCTTACACAGAATCTGACAACATCAGCAGAGGTAACAGACTAGAAAAATATAACATTGTGTTAGAAAAGAAGCTACTATTACTTAAACATTTACATTTTGGGTCACTTTGAATAAATCAGATGCAGAATAGACCCATCAAATGAGCAACAAAAGGCCCATGGGCATCACTTTCAGGTTACATTAATTTCCATGAGGAAATCAGGAGCTGGGAAGAGTCTAGTGAAGGCAACGCTGAACAGACAGTAGTAGAAGCATAGAAGGAAAATTATAAAAAGATAGTACCTCACTAATGAAGTCTAGCTAAAATGAACTTGAAAATTGCTGCTGCCAGCTACTCAATGGAAGCAGAAATAAAGTTACATTTATTTTTTTAGTTTACTAGCTTGTTTTCCATTTAACCATGTGGTTTCTGAAACAAAAAGTGGTTGGGATCACACTTCAACACACCCACAATGGTCTCAGATTATTAACTTTCAGAGGCCACTATAAAAGTGCTTCAGTGCCTCTTACACAAGTCTTTTTAATCCAAGGCAGGTGCCTATGAGGACTCAGTCATCCTTCCTTAGCCCAGAGCCCCCCAAAAGTAGGTGAATTCTACCTCACCTCCCAGCCAAGCCCAGAGCCTGGCCAGGCAGGAGAGCACCACCTACCCCTGTCAGCTGGGAGTACTTTCTCTCAGAGCTGGGAAGGAAGTGCAGCTGATACCCATCAGGAGTGATTATCAGGAGTGTACCTGGGAATACAACAGTACCAGGGAATACAACATTTCAGTACTTTCCTCACCTCCAGCAAATTCAAGTCAATATTGCTCATTCTGCAGGAGAAGAGCTAGGATGGTCTTGCAGGAGGAGACTCTCCCTCCCTCCAGAGCTGGCAGGAAAGGTTTCCAGATTCAGGGGAGTGTTGAGAAACAGGAGCAGAGAGAACTGGACTTTACACCCATGACTAAGGTACTCAGCTTTATAACAGGAGATGGCCTTCAAACCATCACTTTAAAACGGTGCATTTTATTAAGTGATTGTTCGCTATAAAATGCGGAAACAAACTGAGGCAGAAGTCAAAGACCCTTTCACATAAGACAACATTGCTCATATCCCCTCCATAGCTTCCCACCTCCTGCTCTCCTGTTCATCTCCTTCTCCGTCCTTCTGTTGGCTGAGGAGTTGGCATATTTCCTCACTAAACAGGTCTACAGGGCTCCCACTTCCTCAAGAGCATTTTCTGGTGGCTTTTTCCATTGCAGTCTTGGTATAGCAACACTAGCGCAGAGAAAAGCCTCCAGACTCAGCATCCCAGCTTCAAACCCCAGCAGCTCTTACACACAAATAAATGTAAATGTGCAAGGGATCCTGCTGCTCCTAATGAGATTAGCAGCTTCCTCAAAGCTCTGCAGGGAGCCAGCATGAAGGAAACAGGCCTTACATCAGGCTGCATGGCTAAGGAAATAAATGAATAACAGTCCACCCTGTAGCCTTGTGTCAAGTATTATCATTTAAGCAGCAGCTTCTTAATCATTGAAGGGTCAAGCTTATACATAGCTATAGAAATGAAAGCTGCTTCAGATTTATTTCCTCCTCCCTACATACTTTTTTCTACTTCCCAGCTATATATAAAGTACTATATTTTGGTTATGGGAGGGAATAAGGACAGATAACCAACCAGCCTAAAGAACTTCAGCTAAAGAAAAGTTGCTTCCCAGAGGAAAACATACATCTTACCTCCTCACCTCTGTACCTCAGAACCTCACTAACAAGCAGGGGGAAAGCCACACACTGGACTTTATATGGTGTGTTAATGAGCCCCATAAATATCAACAGCTGAGGCTGGAGCATAAATAGGCAAGGAGGGGCTGGATGAGGAAATTAAGGGTTTGAGCTGGGTCAGGTAACATGGGGCAGCTTTGCTCTGCCTTTCAAGAGCTAATTATGGGCTGTGGCTTTTCTTGTTTATTAGCTGCAAGCTTTTAATGTCCTGCTTGACTTAAGGCATAAGCTGTATCTCTAAAAGGTGGGTCTTTTTCTTTTCTTTCCTATGTTGTTTTTTCTACTTGAAGTGTTAATATTGCTTTACAACATCATAGAGTAGGCTCTCCTTTGTTGTTAAAGGTTTCAGTAGAGCTCCAGCAGCAATGCTGTAAGTCTTTTGTTCTCTGAGAGTTTAAAGTCTAAAGCTGTTAGAGCAGCCCTTCTGGACTTTTTTCTTGTTTCTTATTGCTTAGCTGCCTAATACATTCTTTATCCTTTATTAGAGTGAGATAGCTTAGTTTTCTTGTATAAACAAAAACAGGCTATCAGTACACCTTCAGTGAAAAAGTAGGTATGCAAAGCAGGCAGTAGCATAGCTGTTCTTGTCAGAGAATTAAGTTTGGTTATTTCAGCTTTAAACATTTTGAGTACTTTGAATGCAGGGAAATGTTTCCAGCCTATGACAAACCACTGAGTGGTTAAATAACTGGAGCCTGCCTTCTTGCAAATGGAAAAACTCAACCTCAGACTGTTTGAGGTATAGGGTTAAGTAAGTTCAGCAATGCGGCGCTCCCTGTAGCGAGAGGTAAAAGAGGTGAACTGTTTTAGATAACTGGAAGAAATATTTTTTGAGCTCTCAACCTGTCTACCCATTCCTCTTTGTGTTATATGGGAAGAAAATTTAAATAATAAAACATTCTTTACTTTCTTAAGCTTTTCTCTTCTTGTCTCTTCTAAGAGTGATAGAAACAGATACAGTTTTCCAAGGCTAGCAGGAAGGCAGAAGGCTGGACCATCATATTCCAAAATAACTACATTGATGAGAGCTGTTTCAAATAACTACTGTACAGAGAGATTTCTCTTTTCTTCCCCTCAAAGGAGAAGAAAACAGTAGCCACTAGGACCATGTTCTCCTTCCCTCTGTGTGATGTACGAGTAGGGTCAGGTCTGTGAAGTAGCTCATCCCACAGAAAGCAGCAGCTGGTCTATGGGAACTAGTGCGTGGAGGGCTGTATCCATCTGCTCTGGCTCCCTTGGGTGTCTTATCAATGACATGGATAACTTCTTTCAAAGAGCCTGGATAGTGTTTTCTACCCAAACAATTAACCTCAGTTTCCCTGGAGATGCTCAGACTGGCAGAAGGTCTGCATTGGCTCTAGGCTGTACCTACTCAGTTGCACAGGAAATTCTTGTTACCCAGTGTATAAGAGACATCATATAGCCTGTAGTGTCATATATATGATATTATAGGAAAGGCAACTCTTTTCCTGCAGGTAAGGTGTATATATTCCAAACACCTCCATATCTAAGTAATTCCTGTCACATTTACTGTGCAGAACATGTGGAATAGAAGCTGTGTGTGATGGTAGTTATCCTTTCTCCGGTAGGTATTGTGAGTCAGGAGCAAGGATTTCAATTAGAAAAACCTAACCAAAAGACCCTTTTCAAGAAAAACAACTTCCTAAGAATCCTGATGTAGCATACAACTTATCATAGTTCACACCATGTACTCCATCCCCGTGGCATGTAATTTTGGATCACAAATTCAGTGTTTACAGACAACAAAAGAATGCAGCTTCTGTTCTCTAGGGACTTGTTATTTCAGGTAATGTATTTTTCAGGCCTGTTGGTCAACAGCTAACATCTCCAGCTGAAGAAATGCTGTGGCAAAGGCTTTGTTCATAGATACCATTTTCTCAGTTCAATTAATCTGGGGTGAACTCAATTGTTAACTATTTATTTGTTCTGAATCTCTTTTTCTGCTCATTCCTATTTGTCAAATCATAATTTTACCCTAAAGCAAGAGGAAAACATATAGCTTACTGACACGAGGATGGATGTGTTGTCTTTCTGTCTGTCCCATTGATACATTTCAGGAGCTCTTTCAAGCCTTTTCTGCCCTGAAGGACCAGGTTTCACTTCATTTCCTTGATTATATACCGCTTTCATATGGCTGTAAACACTAAGTGAACTGACATTTCCTCTCTGTTCAAGACTTGCGGGCTTTAAATTGATTGATGGGTTTCTCTCCATCTCTGATATACTACATCCCCTTTATAGATCACTGTTTACCTTCTCGTGGGAATTTGTCTTATAACTCTGCATCTGTAAGAAGAATGGAGGAGATGCTGCTGGGAGCAGGATGTTGGTGCCAGCACTTGGAAAACTGCAGAGCCTGTGGATATGTGGTCGCTCCTGCTGAAAGCAGGGCTTGAGTCATCGAAAACCTGCTGATTCAGTCCAGAACAAGACAATTTGGGAACTCTACTATTAATATATCCCCTTTATTAATAAACATTTGCTTTTTCAGGGCGAAATTTCCAATAACCTTCAGCTAGTTATGTCAGGAAACCATGGGTCTTACTCCAGACTTCAAAAGATCTGAAGCAGTTTTGATCTGGGTTTGAACAGCTCTGGAGGAGATCTGTGAATGTATATGGCTGAAAATTTGCAAGAGCTGATGTTGGGGAGAAAAAATAACTATCAGGAGATCACTCAAGAGCTGCTCATTTCCGGTAGGTTCAAAATATTAAGACAAAAAATGAGAGCAGCTGTGTACATCCATGTTCAAGCCTTTGTAGTCTGTAAATGCTGCTGTTGGGGGTGGCAATGCAGGAGGAAAAGGGAAATTATGCCCCCTGAGGACTGCCTTGGATGAAAAGTCTGAAACATTATACTGTGTTACTGGTTCATTGCTTGTCACCAGGACTTCACCTTGTCTGGAAAGGAAGACCTCCATAACAGCCTTATGGTGAAAAGGCAGCAGTAGGGAAGGGCAACAGATGTGGCATCACCAAATCAATTCCCCAGAAAAATCCTTTTCATGCTTTACCTGAAGCATTGAAAATTATCATCATCCTCCTTCAATCAGAGTTTACCTCTCCAGAAGTCCCTTCCAATCTAAATTTTGTTATGATTTTTATGATTCTCGGGGAGAATTGGCTATTCATGAATAGAAGACAATTTTTTTCATGACAAATCTAGTATGTGAAATGCAGGATTCAAATTAGAGCACTGAAGCAGCAAGCACCAAAAGACACTCGGACCTGGAGCAGTTCTAGAATCATAGAATCATTTAGGTTGGAAGAGACCCTTGGGATCTTCGAGTCCAATCATCAGCCCCACTCTACAAGTTCTCCCCTACACCAGATCCCTCAACACCACATCTAAACCACTCTGAGGCACATTCAGGGATGTGTCTCAGAGGATGCCCAGGACTCCTTAGGCAGCCTCTTTGAGTGTCCAACCACTATTTCTGGGGGAAAAAACTCTTTACTAATGTTCAGCCTAACCCTACCCTGCTGCAGGTTGAAGCCATCAATGTATAAGGAATTGCTGTTGGTGGCTCTTCTGCCATTCCATGCAGGTTGAAGGGGCTGAGATAACTAGTCATGTCAGGAGATAGACTTTTAGGCTTTCATGCTAAAAATGATTGAAGAATGATGATGTATTCTAGTCCCTCAAGTCACCATAGAATAATAAAAAAAGGGCCCCTTAAAAGGTGCAAATCACAGAATTGATGTCCTTTAAAGACATTACAACACAGAATGGTTAGAGTTGGAAGGGATCTTAAAGATCATAGTGTTCCAACTCCCCTGCCCTGGGCAGGAACACCTCCCATCAGACCAGGTCACTCCAAGCCCCATCTAACCTGTCCTGGAACCCCTCCAGGGATGGGGCAGCCACAGCGTCTCTGGGTAATCTGGGCCAGTGCTTCACCACACAAATAAAAACAAATCCAAATTTGTTTTAAAACCATACACTTCATCCACAAACAAATTCCGGTGCCCACCAGCAGGGATCTGGCACTCAAGGTAGGGCTGTTCATCGTACCTCCATAATGTGGGGGTGGACCACAGAGCAGAACCACTCCTTGTCCTTCTCTGACTGACACTGGGCTTCTTGTTTTCGTTTCAAACTTTTCAAGATCTTGAGAGAGAAGGAGAAAAAAAAAAATGAGCCAGTTATGAGCTGTCAGATTTATACCTGCACCCCAAGCCATGCACAGGAACGTATTCATGGATTCCATAGCATAAAATAATCTGTCAATTACCCCCCTGTATGGAAAAATAGCTTGTCCAACCCAGTATGTTGTCCTTTTGCAATCATGAACTATTTATAAATCAGTTCTACTCTAACCCTGTGAGTTTGCATTTACAATTCCTAATTCCAAAGCTAGTGTATCTTTCCATCCCTTTTTTCCAGCACAGTCTTTTGGAACCTTATCAGGCTCATAATCTACATGAGTAGGGGAAAAAACCATTTTGTATTGTTTCCCCTTTTGTAGAAATAAAACGCAGGTGTGCTCTTCTGTGTATACAAATGCTAACTCAATGCCATCAGGACTCCCACAGAATAGTTGTTTAAATGATGATAAAAGTATGTGGTATTTTTAATGAGCCTGTTCTGTCCCAGGGCTGGCTGCAGTACGAAGATGTGCTTTGACTCCAGTGTTAGCTCTGGTTTTAAAGGAAAGACAGCGGATGCTTTCAGCAGGGAATCATATGACGCTTTGGGGGAATCTCCTGTATAACAATGACCAGACCCACCTCCCTTAGGTAGTTTTTATGATTACTAAGTATTTTTTTTTTACCAAACCTACCATTGCACTCAATCTCTTCAGCTTTCTGGCATTTCATCAAGATGTGGAAGTATTTCTATCAATCTTATTTCCTTTAAATAATAATTCAGTTGCCAAACCTGACACAATAGGTGTACTTTAAAACCCTATTATTTACTTTTTGATTAGGTTCTCATCTCCATGAGAAAACACACTTACTTTTGTCAGAGTACTGTGGGAAATGATGGCTTGAGATACATTAAAAATATGCTTTAATATAATAAACAATAAACAGCTTCCATTTAAAAATCTTTATTCCATAGTGTGGTATACCCCTTGCCTTCAGCCTACTGTATTCACCTTGCTGCAGATTCTGCTTTCAAAACTATTGTTCCATTTTTCATCAGCTGAACAACTACCTGATCCAGAGTTCAATAGAGAGAAACAGTTGTCATTGGTCAAAGCAATAATGATTGCTACCTGTACAGGCTCAGCTATTTATGTCAATATATCAATTTTCTCCCCCTTAGTTGAACTTTACACAGTTAATTTTTCTCTTCCTCCTCTTCAGCTCCTGTATATTGGTCTCCTATGAAGACACTGTCTCCTCCAAGGGGCCTGAATTGAATTAGGCAGCTGTAGCACCTCCTTGTGCTGTCACAGCCACAATAGATAGTACCTGTCAATACACTGGGAAAGTGTTTTAAACTCTGATGTTCTTTTAATTGCCTGCTGGCTAGATCTCTGCCTTGCGGTCTGGGTAGTCCAGAGGGACAAAAAAAGATGAGAACGGCCAAAAAAAAACCCCAAAACTTAGGGGAAAAAATAAAAATCATTATTTAGTTCTCTTCCAATCCTGTAATGCTAATTGGAAAAGAAAACAGCAGATGGATGTAGTATGACCGACTGGAAGTTTGATCCATGCTTACATGGTATCTACTGGTCCAGTCACCAAACGTGTGAATTTATTTCTCTACCTGATCTGAAAATTCAGTCTGAGAAAATCTATGTGCTCTCTGCTTTTTCTTCTATCCCACGGGTTAAGAGTTTTCCGAGAAGGAAAAGGCCAGCACAAAATATTGGTGTGGAAAAGTGGCCCCTGGGTCAACTGTCAAGACACTAGATGGGAATTTTCTCCGGTTGGCTGCCCTGAGGCTTTCTGCTTTGGGAGAAGGGGCCAAACCCTCCCCCCCAACCCCTCAAGTTTTCCTCTTTATTCAGTTATATAGCAAACAGATTGGAAAGGTGCAAAACATTCAGATCTTCTACAATTCAGGCACCAAAGTAGTCACATTTCACTTCCCAATCCCTTTTTCTGAACTGCTAATACACGGCAGCTTGTGCAGTTTCTACATGGAAAGAAAACCCAACCCAACTCCAAACTCTCAGGCAGCGTGGAAAATGTAGGTGGTCTAACGAGTGGTGTCCAATGCTTTCTGCTATGGTAAATGAGGCTTATTTTTTTTTTTGCTGAGAACAAAATTTTGCTTGTTCTGAGACACCCAAGAAAGGAGGGCAGGGGGTGGGGGGAGAGGAAGCGCAGGGCAGCAGTAGCGACAGGTTTTCATGACAGTTCAGAATTAACTAGGTAATACTTTACTCTGGAATTGGAATAGATTTTGGAAAGTCGTAAGTTGCTAGTAGCAATTCTTAGTTTAATGACACGGTATATCATGGTATCATTTTTACTCTAATTTTAGAAGCTCTATCACCTGTCTGTCTTTCCCCATTAAAACCATGACAAGTATCCCTGACTTAAATAACAAAAAAGCAGCACTACTAGGTATCTTACGGAATCCACTACCTTATAATTGGTTGGACCTCCTATGAGGGCAGGCTGAGAGAGTTGGAGGGGTTCATTCTGGAGAAGAGAAGGCTCTGGGAGACCTTAGAGCCCCTTCTGGTTCCTAAAGTGGCTCCGGGAGAGATGTGGAGGGACTCGTGATCAGGGAGGGGAGCCACGGGATGATGGGGAAGGGTTTGACACTGAAAGAGAGGAGATTTAGATGATTTCTGGGGAAGAAATTCTTTGCTGGGAGGGTGGTGAGACCCTGGCCCAGGTTGCCCAGAGAAGCTGTAGCTGTCCCATCCCTGGAGAGGTTCAAGGCCAGATTGGAGGGGGCTTGGAGCAACCTGCTCTGGTGGGAGGTGTCCCTGCCCAGGGCAGGGGGGTGGAATGCAATATCTTGAACGTCTCTTCCACCCAAACCATTCTATGATTATGTGCGGGGAATGAGTTGACTTTGTCTTTTAAATCTACATTTTTTCAATCTTAAATTGAATTTCAAAAGCCTTATGGAGGAGTCCGAGCTCTTCCACAGCAGGCTGATGCTTTGTTCAATACAAAGCAGCTCAGCTTTCCCTGGTTAAGGAAAGAAGGTTTTCATTCCATTATGCTAACTAGGGAGCTGCAGGTATAGAAAAGTAGAGATGAAAGGACATTTAATCTATTTTGCTCATTTAATCTATTTTTCTGGCCCATGACAGTTTGGTACAAGTATGCTATGTCCTTCCTGACATTTTAACCCTTTTATGAAGACCTCCGGGGACAGACGTTTTCTTTAGATGCTCCATTCCAGGGCTTTTCACACTGTAGCTTTTAGACACTCCCACCCCCAAATATTTTGTAGGACTAAAGGGGAATGATCCATTTTTTTTTTAATCTGAAGTTGATTTTGATAAGAAGTGTACAAAATTAATTTATTCAGTGTCTCTCTATGTAATAAAGAATCATTGCATATTAAAAAAAAAAACTCTGAAAAGGCAAAATAAAGCAAACCAAGTAAAAATTAGTTATTTTTTATTATTATTTATTATGATATTATTTTATTATTAGGGGAGTCGGTCTTCTGTTATCATCTTTATTGGGCCCTTTCTCCAGGCAGGCAGCGTCTCCTCTGAAATACTGTGCTACCTCATTCAGACGGGATTCAATACCGAGTTATAAAATTGTTTATTGGTGTTCTGGAGCCCGGGGTGATGAGGAAAGAGGTGGCCCCTCAGAAATGATGTTTCTTTTGGCTGGAAGCAGTTGTTTTGCCCCAAAGTTTTTTTGCAAACACCCCCACACACACGGGGTTGTTGTGTATTTTCAATTATTAATTGCAGTCTAAAATGTGTTAAATATTTTGATCTTCAGGTTATTTCTTTACATGTAAGTCTAGATACTCTACTTTGCTCTTGTTATTCTGAAAATATGGTCAATTCTCAAACCACTTTGCCCTGAGCTGGCATTTACACCAAAGGAGCACAACCGTTCTTCTCCCAGTCACTGGTACCTAGCAGAGCTTCAGAATGTAACAGGACATAATTTAATATGGCATAATGTTCCTTGTCAAAAAGAGTATCAAATAAGATGGCTAAGATCAGGTGTTTGGCACACTTCAGGATTGCTAATATGCACTAAGGAATTGTACAACTCTTTAACAGATGGCATATTTGCTAACTTCAGTGTTTCTGCAGAGATCTATAAATAAATTATCACCTCGTCCCCACATAATGCCTTCCCTTCTTTGTATTTATCTCACTTTATGAACAAGTTCCCTCACACCAAATTGCTCTCTCAGCTGCGAGTTTTAACAACAACCCAACTCTTCCCCGGCACGGCGTGTGTGGGCAGATTACCACCGGTGCGGCACAACTCATCAGCTGGATGCGATAATGAGGGCACGGAGGCCGATCAAAACGCTCTGGTGATCAAGGGATTCTTCACAGCAAAGACTGGAAATATATGGACTGAGTTGCACGCGGCAAGAAGTCATCGTCTTCGGCTGGGAAACGTTCACAAAGCTCAGCAAGAAAGGTGTGTGCTCAGAACGAGTTAAACGGAGAGAGTTTTGCGGAGTAAATGCAGGGAATTGATGTAACTGGGAATACTGGAGGAGAAGGAGGCTTTTAGGTTCTTTCCAGGTTGCGAAAAGAGAGATGGGGAGAAAGAACCGGCCAGGGCTTTCCTTCATCAATAATACCCGCCTTGGGGTCATGGAAGTGATGCTGGCTGATGGCAGGGAAGGAGATGGCCTGTGGGTCTTTGGTGTAGATATTCAATTACAATGAATACAGAATTTGAGAAGAATAGTAGTGTTTGGAGAGGATGACCATCCGCAGATCTTCACTGAGTATGGAGTTGCCACTGAGAGAAGGGAGGCAAGCCCACAGCAGTGGGTGAGGGGTTCACCTGAAGTTATCATCTGTGGCGACAGAAACTGATTGTAACCGATATACACAAATATCTCCTGCTAAAGTACTTAATTAATAGGTTCAACCACACCATATCTTTTCTTTAGTGTTTTAAAGCTCAGCACTGACAGAATTGCTGATTATATCACAGATATGTGTCTTCTAATTTCCCCACCTCCACCACTACTACACACGTCTGGTTTGTGGGGATTATTTTTTTTATATATATAAAACTGCCTTTAAATTGTTAGAGTTCCAGGTTTACCCTGCACCACAGAATGTGTGAAGACATGGTAAGCTGTGGATGCCCCATCCCTGGAAATGTTCAAGGCTGGATGGGGCTTTTGTCCCTACCCAGGGCACAGAGGTTGGAACTCCATGATCTTTAAGGTCCCTTCCAGCTCTAACCATTCTGTGATTCTATGATCAGTTTTCCTGGGGTTAGGGAACTACTTAAGTATGTCTGATAGGAACAAAAACCTAACCACAAGTAGCAACTAATTCAGTTCACTAATAAATAATAATAACTAATGAAAACTCCCAATCATGTGTTTGAAATTCCTTAAACTGCTCCAGGAGAGGTTTAGCACTTCCAAACCTGTCCTTTTTAAGAACGGGCATAGGACAGCTCTGTGTTACCAAAGAGCAAACAAGGAAACTGGGGTGTTCTAATATATGAAATTGTTACAGACAATTAGAGAAAGTCCAATTTATCACCTTGCATAATTACTAACACTTCATCTGAATTAATGTAATTTCATGCTTTCTTAAACTTTTGATTTTATTTTTTTTCCATAAACGTTTTGTCATTACATAATCCCAAACATTATCGTTGTAATCACTTGTTCTCGAAATGTGTGATGAATGTTAAGGCATTAGTACGAAGAGCACTTTACAAATTAGCTATGCTCCTGAGGACAAATCAATAAAATTCTTCACATTTCCACGTGGCTGTGTCAAATGGTGATGTATCACCTTCGTGCCAGTTTCTTCTGTTTCTCCTACTGGCTCTGATATATTGCAATACGACTGGTGATTCTGGATGTGATGTATCACAACAGAAATTCTCTCGCAGGGCAATGGGGTATAAATTACCACCTCAGCCGCTCTGAGCAGCAGCTCTTGGTTATGATTTCCTCTAAGCACGTCTAACCCCTCTGTTAGGAGTTTACAATTAGTTACTGTCACTCGCCCTTGAGTGTAATGAATCAGGAGGCCCATTAGGGGGTCTGAATTCAGTGCCCGGTTTGGAGGAACCGGGTCTGTCATAGCCACAAGCAGGAAAAACTGGAACTTATTGGATCTTTTCAATGATCTCAAGTTCTGGTAGGTCCCCTACTTGGCCAGTTTTGGGGTTTTCTTCTTCCACATACTGGAAGTCCCAATCTTTTATTGGGCTAAAACACTTTTTAGACTGTGCCTGTTGCCAAACAGTTGTGATCATCTGTTCCGATCATTCCAGATGAGCTCCTGCACTTCCAGCCATGTCTCTTCCTTCTCCTGAACCACCTTGTAGTAGACTAACCCCAGCCTCCTGCAGCTTGGTTACCAACAGGGTGTGTTATGGAAATGTCTGTCTTTCTCCAAATATCTCCCAAGGGAACGGCAAATCTCATTTCCTACAACTTTCACTGGCAAGTAAACTCCTTTTTCAGCTTTCAGAACCGTAGTAAACTTGCTAAACAAACCCTCTGACAGTTCCTTTGTCTTGATAATCATGTCAATACATTAATCTTTTCCCTTTACCATCTAATCTCAATTTTTTAAATCTTCTAATTGATTTTCTATGAATTCAATTCTGAGATTAACAGCAGTGTTATCTCTAATTAAGGTGTCTGAAAGCTGCTTAGTGTTTCCCATTTCCTGATTCTTAAATACTTGCATTTTCCACTAAAGACCTCCTGACTTCTTCTGCTCCTTCCCCATCTGAAGCACAAGCGAGCCATCACGGGGTCTGTAGGACTTAAAGCTGCTTCAGCCAAGAAGCAACACCACCTGAGCGTTTCCCTTCACCAGGACAGGTTAAGATTCAACTATAATACTCACTTCTGTTCTGTTTTTCACCTAAGGTGAACATTGCATCCCACTGTTGTTAAAAGAGAAAGTTGTCCTCAAAAGAGAAAGTTGTCCTCTCCTTCCTCCCTGATGAAGGCCACCAGGAGAGCCCTGCTCCTCAATGCTCTATCCGAGAGTGTGCCAAACCTAGAGGCAAAAGCCCAATCACTGGGTCTTGTCCTTCTAAATCAACCAAGGACCTTCATCAGGGCTCCTTTATTTAGTTAAATTGCTTTGGAGCTTCTAAGGGGAGAGGAACTGTAATTCACACATTAGGATGCACACAGGCCCCAGGTCTTCAATTCAGCTTAAATGGCATGAATAGCCAACCCAGGCACTAATTTTCAAGGTGGGGAACAATAATTTCTGCCACAGCCTGATTGTCTTTTTCAATTAAAGAGTGAAAATGCCCTTTACAAAGTAATATCAAGCTTCTCTAGAGGAAAAAATGGAAGGTCACAATTAAATTAAACGGGGAGAGTGAGGGTGGGAGGGAAATCCTTAGCCGACTTAACGGGTATTTTTTTGTTCATGCACCAAGAAACCTGGTGCAAAGGAACATATGCTGTGAAGCTGCAGTGCTGGGATACAGCTGGCTTTTGTTATTTTTTTTTTTTCTCTTTACAGAGCTGGCAGCCTAAAATATTAATGCTCTCTTCTGAACAGAACACGGGGCTTGCAGCGAGCAGTTAAGTGTGGATGCAGCCTTAGGGCTCTTGCTCCAAGCCCCATCTGCAGACCCGTGGCATATGCAAGGATCTGACCCTCTCAAAGGGAGGGGGATGTAAGAAATATATTTTTAATATTTTATATTCCTGAACAGTTTTCTCACTTGTCACAGCAGAGTTCATTTGTCACCTGTCATCACAGAGTCACTTTGCTGTCTGCATGACTTTTCTCCAGATTGGAGTGCTCTTAAAAACAGATTTCTCTCCCCAGCCTAAATCTCACAGGGCAGATTTATCCCTGCCAGAACTACACTGGTTTGACTGACTTGCACCGGAGACAGCCCTGGCTCCCTGTGTCAAACCACCTCTTGGCAGAGATGTTAACTCTTACCCCAAACCAGCTTCTTTCATTTATATTTGCCCGTGCTCCCACAGAGACCTGGTTTTCCAGGGTTCCTAGAGATGGTTCATGAACTCACCCCTTCCCTCGGACCTTCACCTCCCACTGCAGGCTATTAATTCCTTTTTATATTGCTTCTTCCAACAAGATAATAATCTTCACATAAAATACATGCAATAAAAGAATGGCAAGGAAGAGAGGGCTCCCATAGACTGCTGAGAGTGTGTAACAAATATGTCCATGCGTATTTCAGATCTTCCCAGCCCTTTGGAGATCTTGAGCCAGCATGGAATTACTATGGGCCATGCTCAGACAGCACTGCTTTTACAGAATCATAGAATGGGTTGGGTTGGAAAGAACCTTAAAGATCATCCAGTTCCTATCCCCTGCCCTGGGCACGGACACCTCCCACCAGACCAGGTTGCTCCAAGCCCCGTCCAACCTGGCCTTGAACCCCTCCATGGATGGGGCAGCCACAGCTTCTCTCATTCCAGCTGCAAAGCCATCAAAGACTGCTGCCCAATGGGAATTTGCAGATTTACTCAAGTGATTGATGTACAGGATTTTTGAATGTGAATGTTCTAACTGGGATTTCAGGTGTGGTGTATGTCATTAGTTGTTCTTTCAGTAGCATTTAGAAACGCAGAGGAACATCTTGGTGCACTCTCAGTACCAGATGTGGTTTGCCTCTGGAGAAAAGCCGTGCCTGTGCCCTTGTTCCTTCATTCCATGGAAGGTACCAACGACACAGACTGTTCCTTCTTCTTGAATATAAATTACAGAATAGACAAGTTTATCTTGTACCTTAAAAGTTTTGTATTAGACGTAATCAAAGCTCCCTGCAAAATAACTAATCAATTCCATCCATTATTTTTTATTTTAAAAAGCCAGTCATTTATTCCAAAGAATTTAATTAAGTTTGGGTTGGGTTTTTTTTCGTTGCAAGCCTCCACCTGTAACTTCTTATTTTTTGCCACAGCAAAGAGTGAAGAAGCTCATGTGGACATCATGGATATTTCATTCAATAATTTATCAGAATCTAAGTCACATTGTCTGCAATGAAAGTAGAGCAGATAAAAAGAAAATAACCCTGACTGCAAATACAGACTGGTTTTATTCTTCAGAAATATTAAACTTTATCAGTTGGATTCTAGCAGCTCTGTGACCTGCAGATGCTTTGTTACCTCCCATATCTCAATCACATATATTGCTTTTCCAATACAACTTGGGCTGATTTAGGATAAACGCTTTCATAGGACCTAGAGAATAGTAAGTAATATATAACTAAAAGATAATCTTCAAATACTTATACATTCCCTATTACTACTTTATCTGGCTAGGTCCCTGCCTGTAACGCTCCTGCCAACCTCTCAGTAATGTATGTCTCCATTTCATAGCTAAGGAATTCCTGTACAAGAGGAGTGAGAGCCTCCTTTTGTAATACAAGTTTAAGGAACACACCTAATGGAATACAACAGCTTTAACAGTGTCCTGACACAGCACAGCCTCAAAGACAGTGGTTAGATAATCACAGAGAGACATGTAAAACCAATTGAGAAAGGGGACTAAAGGCAGCTTGGGTTTCTGCTGCTGCTTGGTCTGCTATGACATGGAATCAAAGAGGACTGTTACCATCAGCTCCAGGTTGTGCATTTAACAAGAGAGAGGAGCTCGTGACTGCACTTGGTGTCAGTGGGCATTAGACAGACTTTGAGAACTCAGAGCTAACTCAAACCTTCAGGGAATGATGGAGAAAGCAAAGCCCCTTTTATCATGTAGACCCATATCTTCTGGGTTTAAGATTTCAAGGTGTTGCTCTTTCCATCTTCAGGAAGTCTGGATGTTTCCATAATCTATTCTTGCAGTATCTCAGCTTTAAAATAGAAATGCTATTTTAAAAAAGCATTTTATATATAGAAATATATTCAGTATAGAAATCCCTGCCTTATCCTGTCACCGAGCAGGTGAAACCCTTCTGGGCTTCCTGCTTCATCGCTGTCGAAGGGTGGTTGATGGCTCCTGCTTTTTCTTAAGCCTTGTGAGAGCCAGGATGTGCACACACGTCTGCAAGAGATAAATACTGGGAAGTTCAACACAGATACACAGAGATGATCTGAACGTGCTGAGGTCTTGCAGCTTTTTTGGTCTTTGGGTGAATAAGCTATCGTTTATAGTCCATTCCCTGCAAAAACTCCACTCAAAGTAGCCTTGAAGGAAACAGTGCCCCATTTCAGAGTGGCTGGAGCAGCACATGGAGCCCCTACAGCAATGCTTATCAGGGTCTCACATTTTTCCTAATTTTGTGTGGAAGCATTGCCAAGAAATGTAAAAAGAAAAGAAAATATGCCTGAGGCTACTGGGTCTGCTCCATGGAGAGCATCCATTAAGCAAAGACCTTGATGTAGACTTCCACCACGCTGAACTGCTGCAGAGAGTGCTGGAGCATTGGCACAAAGTGTCCGTAGCAATCAGAGCTGATAAATGGAAGTTCAGTTGCTTTTCACTCCAGGCAGAGTTTTGACAAAATATGGGCTTTATTTCCAAGTAGTAAACTGAATTCTTCTTGGACCTACTGTTAACTCATTCTGTTTGGAAGCTTGCACTCCACCTGCCCATACACAGGGAAAAGCATGTGCTGCTGCTGCAGTTAAACTGGACTCTTTAACTCTGGTTAAAAGTCTAAAAGGCATTTTTGAGCTGCAAGCCTTATTTAGTGACACAAGGGGAGATGACAGCAGTATTTCCATCCTCCAGCCAGGATCGATCCCCAGGGAGCATTGCTACAGCATGTTTCCTTCTCTTCTCACCTGCTCACGGGCAGATGGAGATGGTGAGATGTTGCTGGGATCATCAGGAGGGCTGGCAAGGACACGGACACCAGCTTAGATCTGATTCTCCACATATCTGCGAGCTGAGGTGCGTTTCCGCAGTACAGGTAAGGAAGCCCTTTCAAAACAAATGCATTAATTTGCATCTGTAGGTTTTAAGATGATGTGCACAGAGGCAAGTGTCCCTGGAGAGGACAAGGAAATGTAATAAACGAAGGAAAACTTTGGGGGATGTAGCTCTGGTGGTGATCAGCAGAAGTTGAGCTTTTCCTCCTGTTTGCTCTGCAGTAATTGGTTGGCCATCCCTGAGCACCCGCCGAATGCTGAATTGAGAGGCATGTACCTCCTTCTGGAAAAGAAAGAAGTCGCAGTGTTCCTTCTGTCAAAAGCAGCTGCTCACCAGCCCCATCAGTACGTGCCAGCCCTCGCATGCGGGGATGAATTAACCATCAGTTTAAAGACCCAGAGAGCTTTACTCGAGGTGGTAGCTACAACATCCAGCACACCTTTTAATTAAAAACGATGGTTCAGAGGGATTTCTGCACAATACAACCAATCCAGGAGGGTGTGTGCCATTTAGACTAAAATTCATGCATGTCCAGACTTTGCAAATTCAGACTGTCTGATCTAAGCGTATCGATTTTCCCATTTTCTGTTTCAAAGCATATACTAGAAGCAAAAAGGGTTATGACACCTCGAGGCACGCTGCACTGCTTTGCCATGTTTGTGTAATTTGTGGGCAGTCAAAGGTAAATAACATGATGAAGTAATCAGATGAAAAGTAGGCTTTTGTGCGAGCTGAGCATCTCGAGACAGTCACTCTGACAGGGCTTTGCAAACGCCCCAACTGCCGGGATGTAGCAAAAAATCACCAAACTCCATTGCTTTTAACTTATTTCCCCTGAAATGGTCAAATGCTAATGATGGGCTGCTATTTTATGTTTCAGAATGGGAAAACCTCTATCCAGGAAGGAGTTATTGCCTCTTTCCTTTGTTATTTCGGCAAAACTGGGTCGTGTCTGTCTGACGAAAAAACATGGGAGAGCACTCGGGAGCTGAGATTTTTATTCCAAGTGCTCCAGCACGATCACTCTCATCCAGGCTGCTCTGAGCACCCCGTGGAGGTGGGAGGACATGTGGATTTAGAAAAGTGCTACTGAGAACAAGCACCAAGCAAAAACCCTGAGCACCCCCCGTGAAAAAAAACATAAGAACGTGGTTGCAGCCCAAAAATGCCAAAGAAAATTCCTTCCTTGCTCTGTAGCACTCGGAGACCCTTTTAAATACATGGTCTGATGTCTCCAGCCTGTGCCCCCCTGTGTGGGTCAGGACAAAAATGGCTAATCCCTGTCATGAATTTAAATTGTTGTCATTGTTTCTCAGAATTCACGATTAACAACAGGGGCCCGAGGTCTGAGGAAGCCGCAGTCATCACGACTGTCTATCAC
The DNA here is from genome assembly GCA_013400555.1 of Jacana jacana. Lineage (NCBI taxonomy): Eukaryota > Metazoa > Chordata > Aves > Charadriiformes > Jacanidae > Jacana > Jacana jacana. The sequence goes on along the minus strand of VZTM01016467.1, from coordinate 179,392 downwards.
AGTGCAACAATTTGGCTGAGAACCTTATTTAAGATCCCCAGGCTCCCAGATGTTTTCAATTAATACTGAATTTCATGGGTTTAAGCCCTGCATAGCTATGAACAAGGGTCGCACTGGATTCTTTTGCATGGTAGAACACTTCTTATTTCCAGTTTGTTTAACTGTGCTTCCTGTTTCTCCTACCTGTCTGGTGAAGTCTCTGTTACAGACGAGCATGAGCACTAGAAGAACAAGGGAAAGGCCTGGGCAGACGGTTTTGCTGCAGCTGGTTCTGGGGTTTTCCCTCAAGACCCGTTGTTTGCACACAGTTACTTTTACTTAAAACTGATGAAATAATTAAAACAAATCTCCCGTGTGCCTTGGGATAGAGTTCTGTTTGAAGCCATATTTAAGCAGTTTTCCGTAACAGGTTTTTTGTTTGTCTTTTTTAAGGCATGAAATGCAATTGAGATGCTCTTCATTAATAAAAGCATATTTTTGCAAATCATCTCATTAATATGCACATGCATGCATCTTGGCACCACAGAATAGGAGAAACTCCAGTTTTACTGATCAAAATACTTCTCTAAATCTGGATGCTTTTTTCTTTTGTGAGTTTGGAATGTGACTGGGGTCCTGCCACCTCTGGCTCCGGCTCAGAAGCAATAGTTGCTGTGCTTGGGCCTGGTCAGACTCTGTGGTGTCCTTGGGAGGTGGCTCTGCTGGTAGCAGAGCTGGGGCAACTGCTTCACCCACGGTGTCGGCTCCGATGTGCGTGGAGGAGACGCAAAACCTGTGACATCCAGGAAGTTTGTGCACAAGCATCTTCATATTGGTTTGAAACTTGTGTAAAACCAGAAGGAAAGCCCTCCATGTCCCCATCTCTCTCTTCAAGATGACTCCCGTGTGGTTCATGAGCTCCCCACGGTGTTGTCTTTGACCTTCCCTTTGCGTAGACAGGACAGGAAACAACGGACACAAGCTGGAACACAGATAGTTCTGTCTCAACATAAGGAAAAGCTTCTTTACTTTGAAGGTGGCAAAGCCCTGGAACAGGCTGTCCCGAGTTGTTGTGGAGTCTCTTTCTCTGGAGACATTCAAAACCTGGATCTGTTCCTGTCCAACCTGCTCTGGGTGACCCTGCTCTGGCAGAGGGTTGGACTAGATAACTCCAAATGGCCCTTCCAACCCCAACCATTCTGTGATTCCGTGATACGTAGAGCTGCAGTGTGACTGGTCACCTTGTGTTGGATGTCCATACTGACCTCAGAGGGCGGAATGCACCTTGTGGGTTGGCAGACTCGGGACCAAAGCTCCAAGCCCAAATCTGCAGGAGGAGCCCTGGATGGGGCAGGCTCTGGCTACACGAGCTGGAATCTAATGCCAACACTTTCTAGCCGGACTGAAGATCAAGAGCTCCAGCTCTTGCAAAACACACGTTGGCTTTTCAAAACGTACTGCTTGCTGGGTAGCAGGCGACGTGTGGGATTTACAGGGAGCTTTCAACTTTATTTATGACAAAACAAACCTTCTCCAGGAAGCAGGAGTAACACGGGACTGGCATCCCATGTACCCCGCTACCGCGTTTATGTGCTCTTGCTCTGCTCTCTCTCGCTGATGCTGTCTCTCATTTTCAGCTTGTAGCTTTAATAATCTATGCTGCTTCCTTCTGTACAATATTCCTCCCGTCGCTTTCATTTGACAGCTCTGTTTTTAATAGAGGATAAGCATGAAACTCCAGCTGAATCTGAAGACATATTTCTAATCTCGTACTGCATTTATTTTGCTACTCAGAGGGCTTGCTATCTTGAACAGAGGAAAAAGTATTCTTCACATATTGAGATGTACAATAGATTTCCAGAGGCATCATTAATTCAAGCTCAAGAGGTAAGTTACCTTGTAGTAAAAAGACAAATATGCATAACCCCTGTTACTTGGATAATAGGCTTGGTTCAATTATTTATCACAGTGATTCCAGTAACGTGCCAGGAAGTCCAGTTCGGGGAAGAGTCCCGATGTGTTAGGTATTGAATGGAAGTGTCATCATATCCACACGCCCACCTGCCTGGATTTTAAGATATAGCCTGAAATCCTGCTTGAAACCAAGAAGAAAATTGGACGGCAACATGAATGTAAGAAGTAAGAAAACTCTAACTGTGAAATAGCTGTTTTGAGGTAATTTGTTCCACTCTTCTCATCGGGTCATTATAACATTTCCCATGTTCTCTGCTTTTTTTTCTGTCGTAAGACAAGTTAACAATACCAGTTTCACAGCGATGCCACGGAACCACAGCATTTAGAATCATAGAATCATATAGGTTGGAAGAGACCCTTGGGATCATCAAGTCCAACCATCAGCCCCACTCTACGAGTTCTTCCCTGCACCATATCCCTCAACACCACATCTAACCTACTCTGCAACACAGTCAGGNAGTGCTGAGTCCAGGGAGACAATCACCTCCCTGCTTCTGCTGGTCACACTATTCTTTATGCAAGCCAGGATGCCATTGGCCTTCTTGGCCACCTGGGCACACTGCTGGCTCACGTTCAGCCGCCCATCGACCAGCACCCCCAGGTCCTTTTCTGCCAGGCCAGCATAGATACTTACATTCTGCCAGCATACATTTCCCTGTATGTTTGTGTTTGCCAAGGAAAAGGACAACCTTGAATGTGTGCATCCCCTCTCTTTTCACCGGGAAAGGATGCAAATGCCTTTCACCAGTAACGCCAAAGCAGTGTGCTCCTTGAATATGGGATATCTCCACTGTTGTGAAGAACTGGAGGATTAAAGCAGGATGGAAGCTGTGAGTTTGTCTGCAGCTGGGGACAAACAAGACCTGACTTTGTTGGGTGTCTTGCTGGGGGTACGAAGCCTATGTAAAGGAACTGCTTGATGTTTAGCCCATTTCAATTGTCGTATATTTACATGAGACTTCGAGCTATTAGTGGGTTAAGTACTTCAGAGGGAAGGCTTCAACAGCACGGAGTATTAAAGATGGGGCGTTTAACAGCTGAAAATACTTAATGCCATCAGTCTGTTTTCTGGCAAACAGATCCCCCAGCTGCTAAAAGGCATCAGCTGCACCTCGTTGAGACGTGCTTTGCCTCAGACAGGTCAGAAATCACACCTGATTTCTTCCTGGTTTGCATGTCTGAGCACAGACCCCTGCCCTGTAGCCACAAAAGGAGGGAGAGATGTTGGTTGGAAGATGCACATGCAGGTTTAGGTCCTCTGTAAACTTACAAACTGTGCATTGTGGTGGAGGGTTTCTCTTTTCTACCAGTGAAAGCTACCAAAGGATCACCTTTCCAGCTTGAAGCTGGGAGGTACACTTCTGTGCCAACCAGCATCTTTCATTCCCCTGAGAACCATCAGGGATGTGTTGGTGAAAGTAGGGACAAACACAACACACATCCTGAGAAAGGACTTTTTTCCTGCCTCTTCCTTACTGGTGAGCCTTTTCTATAAACTTTCTATTCCTTCTTTGATTCATCATTCTCCAAACCCTTCTCCTTGCAAAGAGTTAAACCAAGACAATTTTCCAGAGCTACCTTTGGTTATGAAATGGCGATAGGTAAAAGTGAACGTAGAAAACCATAGGAAGGGAGTGCAATCAAACATTATTTGAAGGAGCACTGGTGAGAAAAGCTGTTTATTATCTCAAAAGCTGGTGTGCTGAGTTGGTGGGATTCCCTATGGGCTGGGGGAGCAGTGAGCAGGAAACCAAAGCGCTTCCAGGAATTTGAATCAGGGATAGAATTCTCCAGAAAAGATGAAATCATCGAGAAATAGGACAGGCTGAACAATTGCTGGAGCCTTCTTTCTTTCACAACTATTCCTGTTTCCTCCCCCCACCCCTCCCCACCATTGTTTGTTTTTTAAAAAATATCTACTTTGTGCCTTTGCTTGGAGTTATTCCTGTTCTTTAGGTCTTTTCCCAACTCCATTCCTGGCCAATCCTGGTTTCTTGGGGATGAGAGATCCCACAGACAAATTTGAGAGGCCATCTGTACCTGCTTCTTTCTAAAAAGGGATTCATTCTGTCACTAACCATTTGCATCTCCGGGTCTTGAAATAATTTCCCATAGAGGAAGGCTGACTCGCAAAGATGGTGCAGAAAAAGTGGGAAAGTAATGAATCAAAATTTTTGTTTCCATTTGACTAGCTCATGGGAATCAAAAGCTCTTTGACAAATTCAGGGTAAAACATTATTAAATGAGGTACCAGCGATCTACTGTTTGATCAGCTCTCCTAAAAGAGAGCCTGTGAACCATCACGACCTCTAATGTCTCCTTTGGATAACCCCTGCGACACGAGATTTGCTATGAGAAATGGAACAAGATTAATAATTAATACGTTTGCTGGTGTCTGAAATAGCGACACAAGGTTGGCTTTAGACACATGTTTTATTAATGAGGTTTGAAAACAATTGCTTTCTCCCAGCAACAGACAGCTCAGACCTTTATACTGAAGGAAAAGGGATGGAGGTAATATCTGGGGCTTTTCTGTTGTTGTTGCTGTTTCCCCCCCAGGGCATTAACAGAACTCAGTCACCACATATAAACGTTGTGAAAAAGATTGTGAAGTTGTGAAGAAGTGAAATGGGGAGCAAGCCTAGAATGAATTTTAAATTGTCTCAAGGCAGCGTACGTGCTCTACCCAGTGGAGCTGAAATATGAAACATTTCAGAGCTCATCATTTCACACACAGAGTGAGGGAAAAGTGTTTCTTACTCTGTTAATGTCAACGTGGCAATTAGGGGTACAGCGTTTTTAGGATCCAGTTAGACCTCATTATACTATAGGAAACAGAAAGCCTAACTTTTTGCAACACCCCCACCCCCCATCGTAACTACCTGCAATGCAGCACAGAAAGCACTGCCTCAAAAAGTGAAAACACCTTTATTAAGTGGAAATAATTGCACTCATCTTCCCTGACCTTTCAATTTTCTGAAAGTTATTCCTGGTCCTAAGGGCTAGCAGCCATCAGATGTCTGCTTTTGTTATTAATATTTACTAGGAACGATTTTTTTTTTTAAGAATAAACACTGCTGAAGTAAGCCAAACCTTCTGAACAAAATCATTGATGATACTTTAATTATCCAATAAATTACAGTTCGTGTGCAGAATTAATCAGAAAATAATACTCTAATAAATATGATCTTCCCAACTTACATGCAAATTGAAGCTTTGCCTTCCTGCTCAGAATTGTTCCAAATGAATTTGTGGCCAAACACTGGTATGTTCCAATATCCTGTTTTTTATGTGGGTTATTGATTGCCAAGCTGCCTCCAACCAACCTGTAGTGATAACTCATGGTAAGATCAATATCTGTGCCATTTTGCTTCCACCTTTGAGGGGAAAAAAATCAAATTATGCTTATAATTTACAGAGTCTATTCATATTTATCTTAAATAGTGTGCTGTAGCATACCTGTAATGATAAAAATGTAGTTAAATATCACAAAATTTTATCATGTTTCACGCAAGACTGCTTCTTATATCAATCTTACTGATATCAATAGTTCTGTTCTTTGAAAAATCTTTACTGCTTTTATGCTAGTTACCACTGCTCATCCAAATGTCTACAAAAAGTAATTATAACTTATTCATACAAACTAAGTTATCCATCCAATCGGGAGCATGGCACGCACCTTGGCCATAGCTACCATGGTTTTTTTAGAATATAAATGGAACCTGAATGTGCTTTAAAGTCCTTGCAAATGATGCCATAAATGTGGTTACAAAAATGATTCAGAGATATAAATCAGGAAGGATTACTCTTCAGAGGACAGACGAAAGCAGGGAGAGAAGCTTATAGACAGCAAGATCAGGACTGATAATTGAATGATGAGAATGCTGCTACTTTAAACCATGATTTGTCCCTGTTAGTCCACGAGGAGGAAAGGGGATCCTTTCTGCAACATTACACTCTTATTTACAGATGCCAAAATAAAATTTGTATTTCAAAGGAAATAAATATTATCTGCTTTAAGAAGGGAAATCTCATGGCTTTCCTGTTCGTCACAGAAGGGTTGATCATTCACTGGCCACATAAGACCCGCAGGAAGAATACAGGACCTCAGTCATGGCTCTCTGCAAGCTCTGGGCTTGTTTATGCCACACTTAAGGCTCTCAGCAATCAAACATCTACATAACCACACATTTTCTTCTCCTAATTTTACACCATGACCATCTCTTTAGCCTGTATCGTTTCTGCTGACCTGTGTGGGCACGATGCCCAGCCATCCATAGGATGCAAAGACCACCCAAGAGTTGCTAATGGCTTGCTGTGGGTTCACAGAAGGCTTTGAGACAGTCCTTGAAACAAGGGCGATCGTCTCCTTGTTACTTATCTGAAGGATCACAGCATCAAAATTTTCTATTTCTTGTTATTTGCATCACTGACAGTGATGGGAGTTTTCAGCATTAAAGAACTGAAGCCAACTTGCACCAGAACTGTATTTCCTGGAGGAACTGAGATGGATATAAAGCTTGACTCATACTCCTAGGCCTTGCTCTCCAGGACCAGACAGTGCAGGTCACTCTTCTTTTGGATGAAGAGTTTCAAACTGGGCTGTGAAATGCAATTCTGGGTTCCAAGGGAGATCTTGACAAATACAGAGAGCGGAAGCAAAGATCCTGACCTTTAAAGTGGGCATTTGTTGTTTTTAAAGATGAGTAATGACCGATTGAAGTATGGAATCAATGGAATACTATCAACAAATTCTAGTGATGTTAAATAATTTATCTGGGACTTCCAGTCTGCTTCCTCTTTCATCAATGTATCACCATTAAGAAATTTAGAGGCAACAGTGGACTAATCAGATATTCTTCCTTCCATCTGCTTACTTTTGACCTTTCCATACCTCTGCTCTCTTCCTTTCTTGTAGTTTGCTTTAACTGGTCTAGGGTTTTGCTGCTGGTTTGGGGGTTTGTTTTTTTTTTCCCCCCAAAATGAGCAAAACCTTAGCTGGTGCTCATCCATGAGCTTTTTCTATGAAGCATTCATCTGTATCAGTGGTAGGATTTTTGCTGTATTTCAGGATTTACATACAGTACATGTTGTCTAAACGGTTCAATTTTCTAATATGGGATATTCTAGTATTTGGTTTGCCAGTTCTCTTTAATTTTGGAATCAATCACTGAAATAACTGCTGTCACCATTACATGGCTCCCAATTAAGCTATATAATTGTTTTTCAAAACAAATGCAAAGTTGTTGGCTTAGTTGCTGCAAATGAATTCTTCACAGTATCCCCATAATCATTCTAATCACTGTGGTACAATGATTATTAAACCTCGCATATAGATCAGGGGTTCATCTCCTGGTGTGGGCTTTTTCCTAATTAATATGTTTACATCACAGGAATTAATGAATTCATGTGATAGACAGTGATTTAATGACTTTGTGTATTCGGCAGTATACTAATACACAGAAATCTTTGAAGAACTATTTGATGAAAATTCTAATACAAGCCTGGTTAAGGTAAGGATAACCTACATAATTTTGTGAACTTCTTCATGCAACCATTGGAAAACACTTTTCATCAGTTAGAGGAAATGCATCCTGGACCAATTGTTTCAGAAATCTAGTGTTTTTTTAAAAAAAATATGCTATTTTTTATGCTGAATTCAACAGCTCCCTCGGAATGTCAGACTCCTTAAATCAGAACAGTATGTCTAAGCTTTAAAAACCCCAACTGTGTTTTAGGAATTCACAGAAAAAAAATGATCATATTCCATTTGCTTCAAAATCTAGCCTTTTATAGAACACCAGTTATAAAATGTTCCCAATAAATTATTCATTAAGTTAAAGACTTTGGGAACATGTATATAAGCGAGACCTTCCCTCCCTTCCCATCTTGAACAAGAGGTTATTTGTTCTCTCTTGTTCTTCTTAATTGTCACCAATTTACCCCAACATGCATTCAAACATGCCCATATTCCCATCTTCTTCCAAGCCACTGGTTTATGTGCTGGACTTTGGTGCTGGACTTACTGGGAACTTCATTCTAAATTACGCTGCTGTCAAATCACTGATGTAAAGATAAACTTGTAATACATGATGATTTCCTCTTATTTATACTACTTAATCAATACTTGTGATTTGCTATTCAAATAGTCTCCATCTCCAAGCAAATAAAGATGAGGTGGAGTAGAATTTATTAATGGACATGAATACGTGAGTAATGTGTGTTTACAATGCAACTGCAAATTATGCAATCAATCTTTAGGGTAATGGCTCATAAAAAAATTGTGGAAAAAATAATATAATGAATTTTTATCATGTTTTCGCACTGAAAAAATATTGAACTAGCTCAAAATGTTCAAAGGACACCGAAGTGCATAAAACTTATGAAAATGGTGAAATACTAGAGATCTTTGTAGAATACAAATATTCTTAGGACTTGTTTGAGAAATGTCAGTCTTTCATTATCCGCGAGTGGACGGTCAAGCTCCGCACCCACACCTTTCTCTGCTCTACACCTCCCTCATCCTCTCTGACTAGAGCTGCTCCTGGGCCACCTATCTACTGTCACCATGGTCCCCACAGCTCTGCCTGCACCCCGACCCATGTTTGAGTACATCCAGCAGAGGCAGAGCCTGGGTAATTAGCCAGGACGTTTCTGATCACAGCTGTAAGGATACCATGCAGTGCTATGGAACCTTTAAGCAGCCAGAACTAAATGAATCCCATTTCTATCATTAATCAATTCGGGAAAGAGTACTGTTCCATAGAAACTATTTAGCAAAAGGAAATGCCTTCTTCCAGAAGATGGGACTTCTTGGTGGAGATGAAACGTGAAGGTGTATCGTTTTCACTGAAATTATCAATGGGTGTTGATGCAATTAAGGAATTAGGAAAATAGTCCACTTAGGCAATGTGCAAATATTTTGGGTAAGTCAAATGCAACGTTTCATTAATCCATTTTACTTGCCTTTAAAAACAGATACATTTAGGACTATCAAAATTTCCTGCTGAAAGAGTTTTCTCCAGCTCTACAAGTAAAATCCTGGAAGCATCCCAGAACACCCGTGGCTGCAGTGTGACTTTGTGCCGAAGCCATGAGAGCTAGAAGCTCCTACTTGCATCTATCTCCCCAGTTTGAATTACTTTTTGTGTGGACAGACACATACGTGACTTAAGGAATTATCAAAAATACGGATTTTTTTTTGAAGTCTTCATCACGTTCTGCGTTTCTTAGACTATTCACATTCAAATGAAAACATCCTGTCAAGTCACCTGAGACTTCCTAGTAAGTCTCTTTCTAGGAAAAAAATCTCGCAACCCCGCCCAAGGATACACTATTCTCATAGAGGAAGAAAAATAAAGTTTAAAATACTACTGACTGTGGAGAACACAACAGAGTTTGAAGGCCCTTCTGTTTCTACTCCATGAGCCGAGGGACAGGATTGCAGTGAACAAGTACACTTACAGTGGGGTTGGCATTTGCTTTACAAGGGTATGAGTAAGATAAATGTATTTCTGGAGTAACTGGGAATCACTCTGCAATTTTACGCAATTATTATAAACGTGTTTTATGTCATTTGTAATCATTGTAGACTTTGTGCTTCTATTCCCCTTCCCTTTTAGTTGTCTGTTATGGTTATCTTCTGTGGTACTTTAATTTGGATTGAATTTGAATCTTTTTATCTTATTTTACTGCATCATACTGTTACACTGGAATACTAAATATTGCTGTCATGAATAATGCTTATGCTGCCCTTGGATTTCTTGCTTATTTGTTCGATTGACTACTCTCTCTGAATGTTGAGGCAAAAAAAAAAATAATCCTCAGTGCCAAATTTGCATGAAAACCCCAGATTTTGTAACTACTCTGTAAGTTTAAAGAGTCAGAACCAAGCACCCAAGACCAAACAGGAAATGTCAAAATACTGCAGAAACCACTCGTTCGGCAGGCCCTAGGTGGTTCCTCTCTGGTTTGGGTTCTTTCAGCGTGGAGGAAGGCAACCTGTACTGAGCTGGGTGGCTGAATGGAAGAGAACTGTGGAACTGCAGCATGTTCGTGGCTAGGCTGTAGGCAGAACAAGTAAAATTTGTTACTCAAGTTGGTTGATGGTGAATGCTCCTCAGCTGTGACAGAAAAGCTTAAGTGCAAAAGATTATAAATCTAATTTGAAAGATTATGTTCATTTACCACCGCCATCACACAGGGACCTGACGCTATAAACTATTTTGACTGTACAGAAAATGACATAATAGATAAAATGGCATTTATCAGGACATTTATACAGATTTCCTCACACATGCTGATTTTAGAGATATAATATTTAGAGATACAATATTTAGAAATACTATAGAGATATATGATTTACAGAAGGAGATGTTTTAGATATATTTGTATCCACGTTTTTGTTTCCATTGTAATCAAATCTGTGTTCTCTGTTACTTCCAACAGTGTCCCAGAGGAAATCAGCACCATTTTTTATTGCTTAGCCCTTATGTGTACTTCAATTCTATGCAACTCTTACACAGAAATGAAGCTGCATAAAGTGACTGCTACACTGAATGGGTCTGTAAGACTAATATAATACAATACACGATAAAATAAAACTATTAGAAAATGTTAAGCATTTTTTTTCTTTAAGAAAAGGCATGAATGAGCATGTTTATGTAAAAGGTGCTAAACAGCAAATTAGCTTGGATATGACTTTATTCCTGTTGTAGTGGTTCTGTGTTTCTCAATCAAAGAAAAACCACTCAACAGTCCCTGCAGTTCTTTTCCATTGCTCAACACAGGTTAGGATTAAAAATTTCATACTGTGCTTCATTTATCTAAAATTGTTGGAACTTGAAACATATGGGCTCAATCCTTATCTGGTAAAACTGGCATTCACTCTAGTAAAATCAAAGAGAAGTGCTGAAGACTTCCCATTCCTTTCAAGTCATGGTGAAAAGCTCCTGGGTTGCAGCAGCAGCAGTGATAGTCTCGTAACTTCTAACTGACCTAGATGGTTCAGGAGGCATCCCCAGATGTTGATCTGGTCTTGCTAGAGTTAATTGAGGACTTGCAAAATGTCCTTATAGGGCAAAGATATTGTTGAATTTAATTAAAATCTAATTTAAAAAGAGAGAAAATATGTGTATCAGACATATGATAGGAGAAGACTTCATAGTTCTCCTGCCTAATGGAACCTGCTGTCATTACTACCTGTCCATGTGCAGAGTCCGTGGATGGAATACAAGAGTCAGGAATTTTTATAAATGGATATGAAACGGATGGATGAATTGGGAAGACTTGAAATTCTTGACATGAACCAGTGGATGTTCCTGTCGAAAACGGGAAAGACAAATGGGATGGGAAATGAGGATTTCTACTCATAGGAAGAGAAGCTCATGTACTTTCAGGTGGTAGAACATATGTTTAAAAAGGTGAAATATATTTTAGAAGGTAGAAAAGGAGATTAAATATTCCTTTACTAGCACAGTATTTGGAACCAAATTAATACATGAAGTACAAACTCCAAGTTGGTAACTAGTAGTGGTACTTTATGGAGGAAACCATTGTGTGAACAATTAAAAGCCATTGAATAAATACTGTTTAGGACACAATTTCTTTTCATGTATTGCATGTTTGTTTTCTTTTTCCTTTTTTTTTTTTTTTTTTTAATTTTCCCTTTTTTTAGACCTCTATTTTCCCCATTATTTTCTGAATAAAGTACACTGTCATTTTTTTTTTCTCCAGATTTCCTGCTTTTCTTCTTATCACACTCAGGTTCCCAGATCCTTTGGTGCAACAAGCTACATTTTAAAAGATGAGCCCGTAGTTATTGAATAACCAAACAATCCTGCATACCAAGGTTTTATTAAGTAAGTCTACAGAGTATTGTAAGCTGGTAATCAGAGCTGTGCCTTGCTTTTTCTCTAAATAAACACTATAAATATATACATGAAATGTTAGAATTGGAAATGGGCAAGGATGTTGCTCTTTTGCTTTCCAAGCATTTATTGATGTACAGAAAGTTTTATCAAATACAGCAGCATTTCCATTTTTTCACAGCCGTTCTGTGGATTCAGAACTCATTTTGTATGTTTTAAAATACTTTGGGGACGATTTTCAATGATGTGCTTTCTCCTCCTGTGTTAATTTTCTTAAGAGTAGACTAATAAAAATATTCTTCCTTCATTCCTCGAATTTACTGTACCTATGTATACTCTTGCTGTGAGTGCTTGGTGCGATTTGAGGTATATCTGACAGTGTACTACTGATTAAAACACAGTTACAATATTTACAGTGGGAGAATACTTTTCCAAAGTTGACTTCACCTGTAATATGGGAGTGGATATCCTTTTGCTGTACAGTTCAGTAGGATTTCTGGATTTGCTGAGCCCATGGAATAAGTGGTATCATATGGCTCTTGGATAAAAATAGGGCCATGGAGGGTTTCTTCCCCTGTGAAAGAAAAACAGTAACTTAAGATTAGAGATCTTTAGTGTGTCCTTACACATAAAAGTCTCCTTTGGTGTCCTTTGCTTTCGGTCAAAAGTTAAGGTCTGCTATTACATTCAGCAAAGAATCCTCCTCCAGCCATTTGGCTGTTAAAGAGGAAATATTTCAAGCCTGATTGACAATAAAATCGTGTATTCCAGGTGCTGGTGATTTATTTTGCAAGTGACAGTGAAGGCGAACTTCTTTGCATATTTTCTATGGAAGCTACATGGCCAGCTAATAAATCTTCCTCATCTACCTCACACTTGTGCTTTAAGCTGTGTCTGGGAACAGGAAAGAATCAAGTTGTGGGTTTCCATGTTTGATGCTTCTACCTCCCTGCTCGACTGGTAGAGTGTCAGCCTCACGACAACCTTTGAAGGACCAGCAGCTCATCCACTTCAGCCAAGCTCTGGCAGCAGAGATGTTTTGCTCCGGTTCATGAAAGTGCATACCACAGGAGAGTGAGGAATGGTAGCAGGACAGCAAATAGCTTCTAGATCAGGAGGTACATCATGGTGGACCTTTCCTTTCCTCTGCCATTTGGCCTTTCTGGTGATGGGGTCCAGAAAGTCACATCTCAGTCTAAGGGAATCAATCATTTCCTTTCCATCCTTTTAATATATTACTTTTATATACTTTAGATGGCCTGGTTTCAGGGTTTGATTTGTTCCCCAAGCCCCTCTTCGTTTGGGCCAAGTAGTATAAAATACAGGTTGATTATTCATCATTTTCACTAGAACCTCTATCTTCCTGGTGACCCACCGAGTCTAATTACACCATGTAAACAACAGCAGAAAAGTGATGTGGGCTGGAGTGAGACCCACCTGCTTCCTCAAAATCTGAGAGATTTATGCAAGGTAAACTTTCATGGAGAGTAAGTAATTATTGCTGTTCATGGCTATAACGAAATACTAGTGACAGAACAAATAAATGAGCCTTGAATAAATGTAGGAAACTGGACCATCCTCCAGTTTTCAGATGTCACATGCAACCTTCTTGTTCTGTAATTCTGTAACTCCTACAGGGTTTTCTCAGCTAATAGGTCTTGCTCTGCTGACACCAGCAGAGTCTCCNGTGATCTGATCTAGGTGTTCCTCCTCCGGCAGGGGGATTGGACTAGATGAGCTTTCAAGGTCCCTTCCAATCCCTGAGATTCTGTGATTCTGTGATCCCTGGGGATGTTTGGCTGTCCCCAGGTGTCCCCTCCCCAGGCTTCACCCCAGCCATGCCCTACCAACCCGGGGCCATGAGCAACCACACAGGGTGCCACCAGCTGTACACAGTCATCTCCCTTTTGACCTTCCAACCACTTATTTCCTCTGAATTTTAAACAAAGTCAGAGCAGCGCTGTTGTCAGCTTCCACCTTTTTGTGACACTTGGTGTTTTTTCTGAGAGTTCTACTCCTGGAACTGTAGGAGTATTTTTTATCTGACATAGCGAGAATACTTAATTTTTTAAAATAACATTGATTTTTAATTTCACACCTGAAACGTTTTTAACCAAGTCAGAGAAGTTAGCAACCACGTCTCTCTCAGACCATAATTGTTTTTCACTGATGAACGTGGTCAGGCTTTTCTGCTTCAGTGGATCAAAAAAGCTGTGGAGACCCAGACTAAAAGAAATTGCCTCAACCTATGGCTGAAGAAGCGTGGAAAGACCAAGGGCGGACAAGTTGCGGCCTGAACGGCCCACCCCGCGGCCTAGTAGTGCGGCCTAGCGCGGCCCCCCTGCGGCCTAGCGCGGCCCCGCGGCCCAGGGCGCGGCAGACCCAGCGCCGGCCCTTCTGCAGGGGAGGAACCGGAGGCCTCTAGGAGGCAGCGCTTTGCTTTTCTGAGCAGACTTGCAGAGCCGTTAAGTCCTCGCTGGGCAGCGAGTGCCTAGGACTCCGAGGTGGCCACCACTCCCCAAACCCTGCCAGCCTCCAGAACCTTCCAGAAAGAACTGCGCATGACACCGAATTTCCCTAAGGGTAGAGAAGACGGGATGGGTGGTGGGCGGAGATCGGCTTGCTATGTAAACGCAGGGGAGGGGCTGACCCACGGCACCCCTTGTATTCCAGCGGTCGCTTTCTGGTCTGCGGTTGGGTTCGGAACAGGTATAGATTTTTCCATTTCCCCCCTTCTTTTCTCTGTCTCCTTCTTAACTTACTTCTTTCTCAAATGGCGGCTTAATGACACGATGTAAGGCTCACGCTTATACTTTTATTTCTGCTTCAGCATAGCTAGCTTGGTTGATAAATGTTAATTGTTGAAATGTTAATCGTTGTTTTGGACTCTTCTGGTGCCAT